>JAXQQM020070212.1:0-253146 GCA_034641835.2 Pinus albicaulis
GTGGAAGAAAATAATTTAACAAAAGGAATTTTAATAAATATATTTAATTATTCATTTATTCCATTATTCCATTAGTCTTTATAATTAGGCTTGTATTTTACTAAAATAAATAGAAATAATAGAAATAAGACATTAGCAAAATCTTCAATTTTATTGTTTTAAAATATTAGCAAAATCCTAGTATCTGCATTAAATTTTTATTATTTACTTTTTCCATGGTATTTGACATATAAACCTATTTTAAATACTGGCATGATTTACAAAATATATCACTATCAAAAATTTAAATTAAATTATTGATAAATCCAATGAAATAAAAAATGTCAAATCAATTTGTAAATAAATTTCTATAATAAGATGAATTAAATAATAAATATGAGCTATTAAGATTAACCATTATCCCTTTTATTTTTTAATAAATTTTATATAATCAAATGAATTAAATAATAAATATGATCTATTAAGATTAACCATTTCTCCTTTCCTTTTTGTAATATTGTAGGCATTTTTTTTCCTCCACAAATTCATGGGTATTTTTTTATCCATTATTTTTTTTTGCCAATTTTTATTATCTATTTGGAAAATTAATTTTCCCAAAATGTTCCTAACATTCTTATTTTTCTAAAGAGTCATTTCCTCTTTAATTTGGCGATCTAAAACTAAAGATATAACTTATAAAAGTTGACACTCAACCATCCTTAATTTCACCCTTAGATTAATTTTGGACCATTGATTTATAAGCTTATTCTTTATCCCACATACATTGTAAAAAGGCATTATGAACATTTTATATTTGTTTTTCCTCACCCATAATATTTTGTGTGTGAAGCTATAGGAAGCATGGAACATGAAGCCCATGCTAATGTTTTTTTCATGAAATTTGGAGAATTTAAGATCCAACATATCTCTAACATTGGATGATAAATGAAAACCAAACTTTCCCATAGATTTCTATATAATGAGAATGAAGAGGAGATGCATAATAAAATTGGATGTAGGTTATTATTTATATGTTCATGCTAACTAAGAAATATCCATATTATGACACATGGATTTAGGAGACATGTCATCTACCACTTCACTAGGAAATTATGATAATACAAAAAATTGAGGGCGATAACTTTGTGTCCCTAACTAAAAATGAGAGAAATTTTATATTATTAGGAAAGCTCTCAACAAGTGGAAGATGATGGTGGCCTCAAAATTAGGAAAATATGTAACTAATAGAAGCAACAATTTATAATTTTTAACTCCTCAAGATGTATTAATATATGTGCTAAGTTCATATGACCTAAAAAATGAATCGGTGAAAACATGTGACTTGCATGCTAACTAAGCAATATCCATATTATGACACATGGATTTAGAAGACATGTCATCTATCCAATCACTAGGAAATTCTCGCCAGAACCAGAAAACCCAGAACCAAAGTTAGTATACTTAAAGTCGGTTCATGGAGGAGTCACCTCCTATGATAATACAAAAAATTGAGTGCCATAACTTTGTGTCTCTTGTAGAAATTTCAATATAATTATGTATTATCGGATTCTCTTGATCTAACAATTATATGCCACTGTTAAATACGGAATCCTTCTACTTAATTCTTTGCGGAAATTTAATCGCCAATTGAAAACACATGAAGAAAAATCAATCACACATAACACACTTGTTTTTACTGGGAAAGCATAAAGCTGAAAACCCCACTATCATATATTATGTATATATCATGGATCATGAAACAATCTCATACAAAAATCTACTCCAAGAGCTCTCAGTACAATATACAATCGTCTCACACTGTCATACAAAAATTGGCTAACACATGCACCAATTTACTGCCTCGAGACAACCTGCATCCACTGCGCAATCCCTGATGGTCAAGAAACTTTGAATGATTATTTCTAATCTTCCTTGAAAACGCAATACTCATAGGCATCTCCAATGTGTGTTTGGTTTCACTTGTGCACCCACTATAGTCACAACTGATAGTCAAACTGCCCCTTTCACCTATCTCTCAATTGGGTCTCCACTGGATCTAACATGCATGTAGTTAAAAGTAGTAAATATTCAGTTGCATGTGATATCACTCCATTTGAATTAATTTAATATTTAATTCACTGATCTCTCACTAGTGTATCTTTAGTTACAACTAGTTACAACTAGCACAACTGATCTTAACTCATTTAACTAAGTTAAACTACTTTACAACTCACATAACTACACATCCAACTTTGTTACAACTTTGTATCACTCAGTTACAATGAATTCCACTAGCATGTCCCACCAACCAACCTTTGAACTCGAAATTCCTTCAGTTAACTGGTTTTCCACATTAGTTAACTGAAATGAAGTGCTTCAAGAGAATATGTTATTATTTATTGTCTAATTATTGTTAAGAGATAATAATAATCGACATGCATTATATTTTTAGACATGAATTCCATGAAACAACTTCACACATGCATTCCAAAAATAGATGCCCATCCATCCATATAATTTTCTCAACCATTTATAAATAGATTACTGCTAAAAATAGACTTTGATCCAAATTCTAAAAATAGACATATCACCTAAAAATAGCCGGTGGGCCCCACCTAGTGTAGGTGCTTAATTTTCACTAGGATCATCATCTTGTTGAATCTCAACACTCCCTCTCAAAAATAAAGGTATTATCCTTCACCCTAATCCTGTCTCTATGGTATTCCAATTTTCTCTTGGTGAGCGCCTTCGTCGGAATATCTACATCCTGATATTCCGTAGGAATGTACTGAAGCAACATGATATTCTGCTACACACAATCTATGATATGATGACACCGAATATCTATATTCTTAGATCTATCATGAAACATAGGATTACTCAATAGTTTAATGCAACTCTAATTATCACAATGAATCAATGTAGGATCTAAATGAGAACCGAACAAACTGACTAGGATATTCCTCATCCAGATAGCCTCACATGCAGCTTGAATTGTTGCCATGTATTCCGCTTCCGTTGAACTGAGTGCCATGGATCTCTGTTTCCTGCTATACCAAGAAACAATTGTAGATTCGATACTGAAAACCCCTCCTGATGTGCTCTTTCTTTCCATTGGGCTACATGCCCAATCTGCATCCGTGAAGCCATGCAACTTCACCTCATCTGTCTGTCTGTACCATAATACATACTCAAATGTACCCCTGAGATATCTCAGGACATGCTTGCTTACCTTCCAAAAGAGCTTGGTAGGCTTAACCATCTCTTGAATAAGCTGGTTCACTGCATAGCATATGTTTGGTCTTGTATTAACTAAATACATGAGCGAACCCACCAACTGTCAATAGAAAGTAGCATCCACTACCTCTCTAGATGTAGCATCCTCTTTCCTCCAGTTTTCTGAAAGAGGAGTATCCATGGGTTTGCAACCCTCCATGTGAAACTTACCGAGTATCTCCCTTGCATACTTTCTACACACACAAATGGGAAGCCACCTTTCGTCGCTATTTCGCAATCCACAGCGTGAAGGAGGCTCGTATCCTTCATCTCGAACTCCTTTGCAAGGTCCTCCTTGCATGAGTGTATCAGCTGCTCATCACTAGTCAGTATTAAATCATCAACATAAATAATAATGATTAAAATCTTACCCTCCACCATAATTTGGTATAGAGCCATCCGCTCACTCGTGAAGTCAATTCCCAAAGGAAGGCAGTTGTTGATGCGAGTGTAGCAAGCACGGTGTGCTTTTGCCTCATACAACGCTCTTTGAGTATCCACACATGTGACTTGCTACCGAAGATCTCAAATCCTTCAGGCTGCTCTATGTACACCTCCTCCTTAATGACTCCGTTGAGGAAAGTAGTCTTCACATCCATCTGATGAATGTGCCAACCCATCTGCGCCGAGAGAGCAAGGATGGTCCTTAATGGTATAAATACTCACAAAGGTGTCCAAAGGTTTCTCTTCATAATCAATCCCTCTTTTTTTTTTAGGTTCGCTCCGTGGCTGCAATCTTGTCTTCCTTTATACTTTCAACACTTCCCATCAATAGCTTGCTTTACCTTGTAGATCCATCTTGAACCTTACCATAGATTTATCAACCGATCTTTGAACAATTTTCTCCGGAGCATTTTTCCGACAATGGATCCAGGACCCTCCACCATTGCATCTACCCATGTGGGCTCTTGCACTACTTCCTGAAAGGAAGATGGATCAACCATAATAAATTTTCTCATGAGAGCTTGCGTATCGAATTCGCGCTCCTCGGATCACAAGAGACTCGTCTCGGGTTCGAATCTTGAAGCAGGGACCTCATTCTGGCGTCGCATCAAGCTTGGGTGCCCCCTCAATCCCTTGTGGTAAGGCTCTTCTACTCGCTCTAATGTTTCGCTCTGCGTGAGTGGACTCCTCCACTCCATGAACCTCCTCCTGTGGCTGATCCACATCTAGAGACTCATCTTTGTGAACAAGAAGTTCCTCCTCTGCATGCAATTCAAGCTCCCTCTCAAGCGACAACTTCATGGCTTTCTCCTCATTGAATTTTATATCCTGTCTCACTACATTCATTCGACTGTTTGGAAAATACACACAATAATTATGGGTTGCTTCTGTGTACCCCACAAATATTGCAAATTTAGCAGTCGGCTCCAGCTTCTTCATGGCGTTCTTGGTCACATGCACATAAACAGATGAGCCAAAAATATTAGTGAGAAACATTCGGTTTCTTACCAGTAAAAGCTTCTTCAGATGTACTCATGCTAGGTACTCTATGAGGAAAACGGTTTTTTACATAAACTGCAGTGTTGAATGCTTCCACCCACAAATTCATTGGTAGGCCCTGATCATGTAGCATAGCTCGTGCAACACCCACGATCGTTCTATTCTTCCTCTCTGCAACCTCGTTTTTCTATGGGTTATGAGGCGCTATGAGTTCTCTTCGAATTCCTTCTTTGCTATAGAAGTATTTGAATTCGTTCAAGATATATTCACCACCATTATCGCTCTGCAGAGCCTTCACTTGCTTCATCAACTCTTTCTCCACCAATGCTTTAAACTTGCAAAACTTTGAGAATGTTTGATCTTTCCTCTGCATGAAAAAGATCTAGCATCTACAAGAATAGTCATCAACAAAAATAACATAATACCTATGTTTTGTTGTTGAAGCAACCAAGAATGGCCCACACATGTCTATGTGAACTCTCTCCAGGATCACCGAAGCGCGATTCTCCTTTTCATGAAAGGTGGTCTTCACAAACTTACCCATAGTACATCCCTTGCACTGATCTATCTGCGCAAGTGTACCGTTGGGAATTCCAGTAGAAATATACTGCAAAATCTTCAGGGCGCCATGTTGAAGATGGCCCAATTTCCTGTGCCATAATTCACCCTCATCCCGGCTCACCACTTCTTCTTCTTTGCGCACCATTGTCGCGTAGCCATCTACCTCAAAATTGTAGAGATTCTTGACTCGAATCACTATCCTCTTGGTTTGACCTATTGTTTATGTCGCAGGAAATATTTTCCATTGTTGAAAACAATGTCATAACCTCTATCCTCCAACATCGCAATGAAGACCAAGTTTTTCTTCAGACCTGGAATGATCTGAAAATTAAATTATTTGTATCTATTGTTCAAAGTATCCATTTCCATTTAATTAAGTGTGCAAAGTGCTTATCATGTCTTGCAAGTTAAACAAGGTATTTTTGGCAACTATTTTTGAGTTTATGTGTGAGGGAATGTTAATTAAAATTATTGTTTAACATCTTAAATCAGAAATACATAGTAGAATAACTTCACCATAACAACACAGCAACATGATGAGGCATTTCACCCCTCCTGGGCTACATCTACCAGGTCCAAGGCTCCCAATGGGCATTTCCTTGCTCTATTAAGTTCCTCAAATTGGTTTTACAGTGAGAAATAAGCCTAAACAGGCTGAAACAGCTGTGAAATTGAATTCATAAGACAGAAATAAGCTAATAATGGCTTTTATTTCACCTCAAACAATGAAGTGTAGCTCAATGTAGCTTCATTTCCCTCATGGCCCTGAAGGCTCTCCAAGCTTCCCTGAAGAAAAAATGGTTTACGAACACCTCTGTTAGCTCTGCAACCTATCCCAGTGACTCCAAAATGATTAGAGTACCCAAAATTGACCAAAATTGTATCCAAATTGGTTCAATATTGGAGAATTTATGACCTCCACAATTTTCTGCTCAATGTCCCTTGGAAACTCCACCAAATCTGGATGAACTCCAGTTAGGCGCACTAGAAATGGAACAAGTGCCAGAATTGGTGAAACGCGCCGAGCTAGGTGGTAACTATCAATGAAATTTAAAGTTGGATGATATGGTCACATGTGAGATCGAACCCGCCGGCGAAATAAACGATAACCATAACGTAGAATTAACCGCGCGGATAAAGTGTTGGTCACATTTTCGTTTTAGCCACCGAGTGTAACGGTTAGATAAAATTCTAGAGCTAAGGCCTGGTTATGTAGTATGGTCACATGCTGAGGGGGCTAGCCATACATTTTCGCTGGTTTGAATAGCTCGAGCCCTCGGTTCTACATGATGGTCATGGGGTCTACCCCCTTAAGCCGTGGGGCTTAACTCCTTGCTCTGTCAGCTTCAACAAACTTCATGACGACTCGAATGACCCATACTCGTTCAGGTCAGGTCGACCTCCACCTGTTTAAACAAATGACTTACTCGCTATTTTATGACCCATCTGCGTTCATGGTGACCCGACTCTGTTTAGGTCGGGTCGGGTCTGCCCACCAATTTTTTTTTTGAACAAAACTTGAACCTTGGGTCTAGGGCCACGTAGTAGCCTCCAAGTAGGCCATGTGGCACCCTCTGATAGGGCCCCAAAAATCTGTATAAAAAAATAAAAATTTTCCACATAATTTTTTTTTTTTAAATGACAAATTTTTGTGTTCAAAAGTCCTATTTTGAAGGTTATTGGGAAAATTCAAAATTCAATAAATTTCTCAGACAACATCGGATTTGAGTCTCGTTCACAACACTAGAATCGCAGCGACGAGTCCTATCTGTTCATTCAGGTTGCAACCAATTCTGAGTAGTTCCAATTTTGAGCATTTTTTTCCTCTTGGACATGATCACCTTATCACACCTCCCCATTGGGAAGCTTTTGGACCCCAAAAGCCTTCAATTGCATGTTAAGAAGATGAGGGTGTTGGGGTTCCTATGTTTTGGTAGATTGGAAAACCAAAATACAAGACAACATCAAACCACTTTGGGATCCTAGGATCTAGCCCTCTTGAATCCAGAGAGGGATCTCTCTATAAGTTCAAAGATTTGATGTATCTTTAAGGTTTTCTAGGTGTGATATTAGGCTAGTTATTAAGTACATAGGTTTTGTTTCTTTGGTTGGAAGTTAATCTTTAATTGAGTGGAAAGTCCTGAAATGAAAGAGTTTCATAAGGGTGAAGATGAAAGTAATATGAAAACGGTTCAGATGATAGGATAGGTGTGAAACAACACTTAATCCATTGGGCTATGGAGTCACAAAAGGTTTTAATTGCACAACAGTTTTCAAGAGTGGTCCATGGGGCAAGTCATCTATAACAAAGGATCTCTTTAGATTAAATGATGGGATGGAACATTAAAGTGTTGAGAAAAAAGTAAAGCTAACAACTCAATCAAGAATTAATTAACTCTGCTGAACAAGAAAAATCCTTTAAGTAACTTTTTTGAAGTAAACCAAAGGACATGGCTAACCATAGACTTCTTTGGACAAACTTGTACTAAAGCCAACTTATCAGACAAACAGTCCTGTAATCCCCTTGACTACTTTCAAAAAGGATGAAAACATATAAGAAAACAAAGTGTAGCTTAAGATAAAGTAAGGACTTTGGACCTATCCTTCTTTCAACATACTCTTAAGTGAAACTTTCAAACAACCTTTGGAGAAAGAACTAGAAGACAGGGCAAACCATAGACTTTCCTAGTTTAACTCTACTTAGCATGTAATGAAAATATCATTCAAGAACAATGTTTAGAGTTTTAGATAGTAAGACATGGGTTCACCAACATTACTTGACTGTTTGGACTATATTAAATCATTCTTAAATACAAAACTGGAGGAAAACATAAAGATAAAGCTTATCAGTGAGAGTAGGGTACTTCTAAGAGTAAATCCTAGCTCTATATTTGATGTTCTTTATCAGAGAAAAATGGACAATTCATGGAAAACATAAGAAGGAAAACAAGTACAATGAGAGGTACATCACCAATGGTATAGACCAGGATCTCATGAATAAGCTTGTATATTGATGTCAATCCAGTTACAATATTCAAGACTAATGTTTCAATACGGCAACAACTTCTCTTCTCAGCCTAACTTCTTCTATTACAAACAGAGCTTCAACAGCCTTTCAGAACTATTTACATGCAGAAAGTTTCGAGCAACAAGTATTACATCAACAACCAACAACAACTCATCTTCTTCAAAAGTATTTATAGGAGAAAGAGGAGGTGGAATGAAGGGAAGGGTCTCTAGGTTCAATTAATACAATTTAATGCTTCTCTGCCTTTGAGGGGCTCAATAGAGGAGATCTCTAATGTTTTCCATGTATTAATTGGTTTTCATTTAATTTTTAGCTACTTGGAAGATTTTGTTGACTTTAAACTCTTTCATACAGGCTGGAAATAACTCTAGCTGCCTTTTTAACAAAAAAATCACTAACTAAGGAAATAACTATGCCTTCTTTTGATTTATTAAGGCTGCAGGTGGAACTTTGGTAACTGAAGAAGATAAATGACCTATGATGTGGCAGTGGAGGCCTCTTTTACTGATATTTTTCTCTGTTTTAGTTTAAAACAATTTAATTTGTTCTTGAGTTGTGTTTAGGCTTAATTAAGCCTCAATCTTCATCTTCGGGTCTTCACTCTGATACACTTTGTTGTTCTGTTTTCGCTTGCACAGGTGGTTGTCTATCATAGGAGAGTTTCATCTGAGATCGAGGGTCATGATATCCCTGATAAAGCATGAATTTGGAAACCCTGCTGATTCCTTTTACTCGTTGATATAAGTCACAAAATCATCATTCTGGACTAAACTGGTCACCTGTATGTGACTATGGAAATACATGGAAAAAACACCATTAAACCCTGCAAAAAATACAACAAATTGTTAAGAAACCCTGCGGATATGTTAAACTGTGTTACAGAGGTTTAATGGAGGCAGTGGAAGAGCTTGAGGATGGATAAAATGCAACGGTGGAAGGAGAAAAACCCTGGCAGCGCAGCTAACCAGGTTCATTTTTTAATTATGGTGAAAATATGAAGAAGGGTGGTTTTGGGAAAACCAACAGTGGTTTTTGCACGGGCTCTGGGCAGTAAGCAGAATTAACCGAATGGAACATGATACGACTCATCAATCGACACGTGGATTCTTAAAACCACTTTTATCGCGCGGAAGTAGCGCACTGTGGAAAGGTGCCAAAAATTACGCGATATAGCTTCTCGGTCGTTGGATCATCGTCGGTAGATCCGACGGTGCGGGTAGCATGCGACAAGGAATAAGAAGCACAAATAATGGAGAGTGGGACCAACGTTTGTGTCAGTTGTTTTTTCACGTGGTAGACGGGTTAAACAGAGATTCGGGTTTATCGGGTTAAGTCTTGATCGTTGGATCTGATGATCGGGTGGTGTGGATTTAAAGAGGAGATGGGAATATTAAAAATGGAAGAAGGCACGGTAAGTGAAATTTATGGAGGAAAAAGGCCAGATGGTTGTTGATCTCTGTAGATCAACAGTCTATATTTGTTTGAACATAATGTCGAGGAATAGAAAATATATAGAGGGAAGGGTTTTTTTGCATGGGGGGTTTATGTTCTAAGCGCCCGATTGCAGAGCTTTAGGATATATGGAGGAAAGGGCTAAAGGTAACAAGCCCTCGGGGGCTTAAATGCCTTATAGTGCTAGACGACCGTTTTTAGGCTAAAACAGGGATTTTCAAGGCCAAATGAGGGTTCCAATAAGCTAAATCAAGGATTTTAAAGCCAAATCATAGGAAGATAACAGGTTAAAAATAGGGTTAGGGTGATTTATGAAAGGGAATATGGTTGGAAATGGATTTTTTGTGAGAGTGAAAATAGGAGAAGTGAATGGTGGAAAATGGGGCCTCTTGAGCAGTTTTTCTCTTTGTAATCAGCACGTACTTAAGGACTTATAGTGAAACAACAGTGAAGATTAATTCAAAGGATAAAGAACATCATAAGACTTCAAGAACTCACAATTTGGAAATGAATTGTTTCTTGAAGGCTGAAAAGATTTAGCCACCATTTGGTATGAAAAATTTTATAGGTGGCTAAAAGAGGGTACAGATCCCTCACCTTTTCCACCTCCATCCATTTTTCCTTACTCGGTTTGCTACCTTTAAGACCAACCCGAACATAATCAACATTTCCCCTCCTCGAAGTGCATGTCATTTTTGTCAAGGATAGCATCCTCTTTCAACTCATCCAAAAATTCTGGCGATAAATCCTCTATCGATGGCAGCTGAATGCCACTTCCATAATCAGCAATTAAAGGAGGTTCATACAAACGTAAATTTCCCACATTCACAACGAATACATTTGCATATATGAAGGAAAATCTAGTTGAAAAGCATTATTTTCCAACTTGTTTAAGGATATTGAATGGGCCATAATGAATAGGCTTCAGCTTTTTACCTTCTCCTTGCATTCTTTCCTTACTAATATGCGGACATACCTCATCTCCTTCTTGAAACTTATGATCAATTTTGTGTTTTTCATGCCTCTCCTTGTACTTGCCTTGACTTTTTTCAAGTTGTTCTTGAACCTGCTGATGTATGAGCTGAATTATTTCAATGAACATGCAAGCTTTATCAATTTCACTATTCCCATCAATGGAAACATCCTTCTCAAGAATGAAATCTAAAGGTGACTTAGGCAAATACCCAAAGCAAGCTTCAAAAGGTGAAGTATTTGTAGAAGAGTGCTTGGCCCGGTTGTAAGCATGTTGAATGTAATGCAAGTGCTCATCCCAAAGCTTGGGATGCTTGCTACAATAACCTCTCAAAATATGTACAATGTTTCTATTCACTACCTCTGTTTGGCCATCTGTTTGTGGATGGAAAGGAGTACTCTTCTTCGACTTGGTGTCCATCATCTTCCATAAATTGGACCAAAAATTCCCGACAAATCTGGAATGCCTGTCACTAACAATAGAAGTAGGAAAGCCATAATGAACCCATACATGTTGAAAATATAAATCGAAAGTTTTTTCAATAGTTATATATTTCTTACATGGCATAAGAATACACATCTTGTTGAATCTATCAACTACTACATAAAGATAATCATGTTGCTTTCTAGATAATGGTAGACCTCCAAAAAAATCCATAGAAACACTTTCCCATGGTCTAGAAGGTACCAGCAATGGCATATATAAACCAAGATTCCTATTGCTAGGCTTTCTTGTAGCACATAATGAACAACCTCTAATGAAACATGAAACACTATCTACCATGCAAGGCCAATAACAATACCTCTATAAATGTGCCACTGTTTTTCTTACCCAAAAATGTCCGGAAATAAGAGAAGAATGAGCTTCTCTCATGATGCTTAGTCTCTCCCCCTGTGATATACATAAATTTCCCATATGAAACAGCAAATTATTATGCAAATGATAATCATTCTCCTCAATGTTAGCCATCAGTAAATTTTGTCACAGCAAATGATGGCTAAAATAGGTCTTGGGCCTTCAAGAGATTATTTTCATAGAAAATTATTCATTCTTGAAGCCTGTTGCTCCTTAGAAGTGTTATTCCTTAGTAGTGTTGTTCCTTAGAAGTGTTTTTCCTTAGCAAAAGGTTGTTCCCCAGCGTTGTTGTTCAAGCGTTGTTGTTCCCCAGCGTTGTTGTTCCTCAGCCCTCGTTGTTCCCTTCAAAAATCCTTCAAAATCTTGTTGTTCCCAAGGAAAAAAATATTTCCTAAAGGTTCAATTTTCATCATTTCATTCCCCCCATTTTTCCTTCACTAAATCCCTCATTTACCCATAAAATCCCTTTAAACCTATAAAAACCCCTTTTATGGTTTAAACTACCTCTTTATACCTATCGGAACTTCTAAATTGGCCTAAAAAGATAGTCTTTTCACAATTGGGCCTTAAGCCCTTGAGGGCTTAAAAATCCTTCACCCCCTTCGCTCACATGGCCAGAGCCTGAAACCCTCTTCTAAATACTGTCGGAACTTCAAAAAAGTCCAAAAAACATTGTTTTAGCCTTTTTTCCGCCCTTTTATAGATTTGGGTTTTTAAGCCCCTTTGGGTTTGAGCCCCAGCCCCTTCCACCATATAACCCACGCCCGTGACCAAGGCCTTAGCCCCATCACCATCACGCATCGGCATTCTCCTTTTCTTCGTCCCCTTTACCTTTTTCATACCGATCTCCCGATGCGCTTAGCCCTTCATATCCCGGCCCCTGGTCACTTCTCCTCCACTGGACCCTTTCCTTACCCATTCTTTAAGCCCCTTCCCTTACTTTTCATTTACCCCCGCACCCTTTGTAAAACACATTTTTCTTTGTTTTTTCTCCGCACTACGTATAAACACGCTATCAATCAAAATAGCGGGCCCACGTCATTTGCTTGGACCCACCTCCCACTACCCTGCCACCCCTCCAATCCCCTCTTGCCAGCTGTCCTCCACCATCCACCCTCCACTTGAGCACCTTCCACTTATCGCACTCCTTCGTGGCCGTTAGATCTAGACCCCCAGATCCAACAGCCCGCGCATTGTTTCGTGCTCATTCCTCAAAAAAGAAAATCAAACATTATCAGTGTGAAAAGGGTGGTTTCATAAGGGACACGTGGTGAGTGATGTGTGGTATTGCGTTCAAAACGCACAATACCATTAACTTCCCAACGACAGTGTGAAAACCACAGGTGATTTTTACAAAACCACTCTCGTCCATTTTTTCGCGCCCAAATCCATTTTAAACCCTATTTTTCATGGTTTTCTCCATTTCCTCCCTCTGCAACATCCCTCCACTTCTCCTCCGCCACTCTTCAATCTCTACATGTATTTTTTCCAACCCCGCAGGATTATATAATGTATTTTTTGGTTTTTGAAGGTTCTATGGTGGTTTTAAGGGACGGGGAGAGAAGGTAACAATCTTTGTGTTCCAAACGGAAGCCAAATCACGAAGAAAGGGAATTTCTAGGGTTTATTTTATGATTTGACCAGTGCTTCATGAGCATTGGCCATATTATGAAACCCTCCATGTACTAAAGCCACCTGTCCACAACAGCAAAGGTAAAAGACAGAGGAGATTGAAGATAAAAGATTATGCATAAAAGTTGAAGGTTAAAGGTTTAATCCCGCAGTTTTAATGTTAAATACATAGTATAAAGGTGGATACAGTCAACATAAGGATAATTGAAGGCCAAAGAAACAAGGAAATAAAGGATCGAATCAATCAGAAAGGGAAAGGACTACAACATTGCATTATGAAGGCCAAAAATCATTATCAGGCCTTAAAACACAGTTTAAATGATGAAGTAAAAGAAAATTAGGCCTAAAGAGTGGTTTTATAATTAAATCAAGAAAACTTAGGCTACAGATAGCCCCAGATACATCAAAGGAGATAGCCCCAGATACATCAAAGGAGCAGTTATTCCCTTAATAAATCAAAATTGACACCTTTCACTTACTTTATGCCTCAAAGGGAAAATTGGCGGTTATTACACAAAAAGATATTTTAAGGCTGTCAGATAGTTATTTTAAAAGACAAAAAAGGGCCTCAAAGTCAATCTTTTTAGCTATTTCATCCTCGGGAAGTAAAGACAGATTTATTACATAGAGAAGTAGTTGAGAGATATTCCTACCTTATGCCTTGCATGGTTTTAAGGATAGGAGTGCATTTAATATGTCATTAATAACATTTTGAACCCTAGGTGGTTCCACCTCCTCATTTGCAGCATAAATACTACATTCAAACTCATTGTATTTTGGGAATTTGATAACTCTTTGAAGTAATACATAGTTCTGCTAAGATTGAAAAGAAATTGATGTACTGGAACCTGTGGATGTTTTGACTTGTTTGTTGATGGAGAAAGCTCTATCATTGGATCCCTGAGCTTGGTTGTTGGTTAAGTATTCTAATCTGTTTATTTTTTTCCTATTTTCCATTCTGTTTTCATCATTTCTTGCTTACAGTAGAGTAAAATTTTTAGGCTAAGAAATGTCTCCTAGAAGCACCTTAGACCTTTTTACTCTTCACTGTCTTTATGTTTTCATCTATTGAAGGTTTTATTGAGTAGTTTGACTTATTTTCAAATCTTAAGCCTGTTTATTTTAGAAATAGTTCAAATAGTTGGTCTCAAGAATGATTTATGGTTTTCCCTGCTTACTTGCTGCCTCTTGAAAACTGTTTCTGAAGTCTCCCTTTAAAGTACCATTGTTTACAGTCTGCCAAAGAGGTTTGTTTTGATCATACCCTTTGTTCTTGCTTAGATAATTTTTTTGAAGGTCTTTATAATTGCAGTCCTAGATGTTTAGGAGTTCCCTCTTCTATGAATGTAGTTATTTGTGAATCTTGAATGTTTTCTTATCCTTGAAATTGAAATCTTTGATGAAATAGAGCGTTCCTTGACTCCTAGATTTCATTTTGAAAGTTTGTCTTGAAGTTGTTATTTGCTGAAGTGTGATTTTTAGAATTCATGGTTAGCCCTGTCTATGAAATACATCTTTATGTTCAGATAAAGTTTTAAGTCCCTTTTTTGAGAAGTACATATAATTAAGGATTCTTAATTGCCCTTAGTTTTTCTTTTCATTCTAAACTCTTAATGTTCATTTCATTTCACCTGAAAGACTTTGTAGATCCAATGGCCAAGTTATATTTTCCCTTTGATACCCCTGATTCATCTACAAACTTGTTACCATTTCCACTTGACTCCATTGCCCAATGACTTAGAGATTTCCCTTTTCTATCTACGCTGCCTAGATCATCATGTCCCATCAAACAATCAAACAAACTCATGCTTAATAACTAGCCTAAAATCAACCTTTTACAAATAAAACAAGTCATATCTTTGCAAAAAATTGAGAGATCCCTCTCTGAGACTAGGAGGGCTAGATCCTAGAGCTCTAAAGACTAGTTTATGTGTTGCCTTGTCATTTAGTATGCCAATGTGCTAAATCATAGGATCCCAACATTCTGGTGATCACAGTGGGACCTTTGAGTATATAATAGCTTAGAAAACTCTTGTAGACTCACTAAGTCCTTCAATAACCATAGAACTTAGAAAACCCAAAAAACATTTCAGATTGGTTTTCAAATAAATCATTGGTGGTGGACCAAAAAACATTTTACCTTTGGAAAAGCTAAAAAATTCCACCTGGCGACTCCAATAGCCCCAGTAGGCCTATTACCCCACTATATCTCCAGATTTCCTTAGAATTGTGTTAACCAACCTTGAGGAAGTTTAGAAGCCTAGTTATCCTATTATAGAAATCACTGTGAGAGGAAAACTTTCGAAAAACAGTCCTAAAAATCTCTTCCTCTCTAAATTTTGAAAACTAAAATCTAGCTTCACATAGGATTAACACTAGATCCCATCCAGATCCTAATCCCCCTACTATAGTTGATAATCCAAAGAGGATTTTGTGGAAAAATTCTAGACCTGGAAAACCAACTACTGATAGGACCATCACAAGAACAAGATCTATCCCTGAAAATCTTACAGTCTTGAAAGATCCTCACTTTGACTTACCTCACACAAACAATCTATTAAGAAATAAATCTCAAAGTGATTTAAATCTATCTGATTTTGAAACCACAGATTTGCAACAGAGCTTTAACAGAGAAGCTTCACCTTCTACTCCACCTGATTATCAGCTTCTCCATCATTTCAACTCCTTCCATAACAAATCTGATCATCATCAGTTTGCTGGCCCAAGTGTTTCTTCCACTCCTATCCACACATACACTGTTCAAAACACTCCATTTCAACCCACTTTCCCTTTTGTAAATCCACCTCTTGTAAATCCCCCATTATTTCCAATCATGGCAGCATGGTATGCTCCACTAGTGTTACCACAGCCTATGGTTCCTTTACCAAATGATTACCAGTCCAAAATTCCCCATTTCACTGCAAATGAACCTACTACTGCCTAGCAGCATGTAGATAAAATGAATGATGCTTTTGATTACATGGAAATAGAAGAAGAGACCATTAAGATGAGAAATTTTTTCTCAAAGTTTAGGAGGAGAAGTCAAGAAATGGTTTAAAAACTTGCTCCTCATAGCATAAATGATCTCCCTTCTTTATATCAAACATTCATAAACAAATGGGAAATTAGAAAGAACCCTCTCCAAATCCTTTCAGACTATACTAACCTCAAAATAAATACTAGGGAAAGTGTCCATTATTACTGCACTAGATTCAATAGTGTGTATAATGCACTTCCCCCAGACATGAAACCTCCACTAGGCCTAGCCCTAGCAAAATTCCCAGAAGGTTTTGATCCTGAAATGGCCTACCAGTTAAGAGAGAGAGACCCCTCAACTTTAGAAGATATGCAGAGAGGAGCCATGAATGTGGAGGCAAACTTGATTGAGAAAAGAGCTAGGTTGAGAGAAGAAAAAAGAGTTACATACAAGGATGATACAATGGCTTCAACGTCATCATCAGATACTAAAATTGATAACTTAGTGAAGGTAATGGAGAGGATGCTTGAAAAGATAAATTTGAATGATAGAGTGCCTCCTAGAGTAAACCAAAACAGAAATAGAAACCAAAATCTTAGAAGAGACCCTAATCAAGATAGGCAAAGAGACAATGACCAATAGATTAGGCCTCCCTTTCAACAAAACTATGTTGATCAAGAAGAAGAAAGGGAAGTTGAAAGGTTGGAATAAAACCATGTAAACTTGATAGGATCTGACATTGAGACAAATGTTTTTCTCACCGAAGAAGAACAAGGATTCTTCTCTTCAGAACAAACTGAATACAATAATGAGGATTCTGAAGATTATAGATTGGGGTTTGAAAATGCTATCATGGAGGTACACAAACAATACAATCTTAGAAGAAAAGGTAGCCCAGAGAGTTCCAGTGACAAAAACACTACTACTATTGTTAAGAAAACCTCAAAAAATCATCCTAAGAACAAAAAAAGTAATACCAACACTTTAGCCAAGAAAACTGACCAAAATAAAGACAAAAACATTCAGCAAAGTGTTGAACAAGGCTGCCCTAGTACTTCTGCTAGTGGCCCTAACAAATCTGTCCCAAATAATAGTTCAAATAAATTTCAACAAATCAAAATTGTTGAAAGAGTTGTAAATGACAAAACAGATGTAAATATGTCAAAAACAATAGTTCCTTTCAACCTTGAAGGGGAAATTTCCAAGATTAAAATCACCATACCCTTAGCTGAACTAGTAACTCAGGATGTATATAAAAAGAAAGTTTTGAAAGCTTTGAATATGGGCAGTGACATTGATATTTTAAACTTGGCAGATGATAAACCAGAATTATTGTTTGGTCCTGAAGTTGAATGAAAATACCAAGAAGGGGTTGTCCCTCCCTTCTATGTTAGCCTGAATGTACATGATAAGATCTTACACAATGCCATGTTAGACTCAAGTGCTTCACACAACCTTATGCCCAAAATAGTAATGGAAAGCCTAGGCTTAGAAATTACTAAACCATATAAAGACCTATATTCCTTTGATTCAAGTAGGGTCAAATTCTTAGGCCTAATTAAATATTTGTGTGTTAACTTGAAACAAATTCCTGCTAAGAGTCTAGTAATGGACATAGTGGTAGCTGACATCCCCCCTAAGTATGTATGCTTTTATCTAGATCATGGGGAGCCAAAATTTAGGGGAGCCTACAAATGGGCATGTCTTATGCCACCATCCCAGTATTTAACCAAAATAGAAGACTATACAAGGAATCCCACATGAAATACATGGTGAGCAACATAGATAGACCAAACAATTCTCCTATCTACTCCATCCATTCAAATTTGGATTCCTTTATCTTATATAAAGAAGATGAAATCAGCCAACAAAAAAAGGAAAACAAAGGAGAATTTAGTCTAATAGAACAACCAAATCTACCATCAACTCAAGAAAAGAACAGTCCATATTTTAGCAGCCTTGAACAACAGAAAGAAAATGAAAAATAGATTGAAATACCTTGGAAAATAAACTTTGATGGCTCTTGTAGCAAATTAAGTGCAGGGGCTGGTGTATGGATACAGAACACAAGCAAAGGATTTTCCTATAAACTGGACTTTCCATGCACAAATAACATTGCTGAATATGAAGCCCTCCTTATTGGCCTACTCTTAATCAAAGTTTTAAGAGCCAAAAGAATATCAGTCCAAGGGGATTCTGAGCTAATTATCAGACAAATTAAAGGGGAGTATTCAACTAAAAACCCAAAACTTAGAGAATATAGAAATGCTACCCTTGATCTCTTGAAAACCTTTGAAAAATATGAACTCATTTTCATCCCAAGAGCTCAAAATAATCTAGCAAATGAACTTTCCTTTGCTACTAGTAATTGCCAAATACCATAGAAAAATGAACAGTTTGATATAAAGGTAAAAAATAGACCTGCAATACCGGACAATGAAGATTATTGACAAGTGTTTGAAGGAGACAAACACATAGATGATTTTCTGCAATCGAAGAATGACTTTCCCATACCACCACCTACTTCAAGCCATGAGGATCCCTGTTTTAATGAAGAACCAATCCCTGAAATAGCGTTGTCTTTTTCTGCTGATATAAACCATTTTGAACATCCTTTTAGAGTAGAAATAGTTGACAGTACAGACCAGAAAGACCTGGAAGTTTTACAATGTAAAAATGATACAATTCCAAGAGGTCTTACACCATTAGAACAACTTTTTTATTTCAATGATGTAGCCAAAGAACCAAGAATGGATCCTATGGAAATAAACATAGAAGAACATAACATAGGCAGCCTAGTAGAACCCAAAATGATCAAGTTGTCCAGCACTCTCCCAACCCATATTAAACAACAATACATAGACCTTTTCAAAGAATTTAAAGATGTGTTTGCATGGGGATACAAAGACCTAAAATCATATGATACTAGCATCATTCAACACAAAATTCCTCTTAAGGAAAATCAGAAACCTTTCAAACAAAAACTCAGAAGGATAAACCTTGTTTTATTTCCTTTAGTTGAGAAAGAAATTAATAAAATGTATGATGCTAGGATCATAGTTCCCATCAAGTATTCAGAATGGGTTTCCAACTTAATATCTGTTAGGAAAAAGACTGGAGAAATTAGGCTCTGCATTGATCTTAGGAATATAAATAGAGCCTCCCTTGAAGATAACTATCCCTTACCAAAAATGGACCATATACTTCAAAGGGTGCTTGGGTCTAAAATAATTTCATTATTGGATGGGTTCTCAAGTTACAATCAGGTTTTAGTACTCCCAAGTGACCAACATAAAAATTCTTTTACTACACCTTCAGGTACATTCATGTATGTCAAAATTCCATTTGGCTTAATGAATTTATGGGCCACCTTCCAAAGGGCCATGGACATAGCCTTCTCAGAAGACATAGGCTATTTTATAATCATTTACCTTGATCACATTATTGTTTTCTCTAAAATTGATGAAGAACACTTGATTCATTTAAGAAAAGTTTTTGATAAATGTAGAAGATATGGCTTATCTTTGAATCCAAAAAAGACACTCTTTGGTCTCTAGGAAGGAAAGCTCCTTGGCCACATAATTTCTGAAGAGTGAATCAAAATAGACCCTAAAAGGATTGATGGCATATTGAAAATCAGCCATCCTAGAAACCTCAAATAATTAAAATATTTCATTATGAAGATAAATTTTTTAAGGAGGTTCATCCCCAACCTTGCTAAGATATTAAGAAATATCACAAACATGCTAAAGAAAGAGGTAGGTGTTAAGTGGAAAATATAGGCTAAACAGTCATTTGAACTAGTAAAACAAGCTTTAACTCAAACACTAGTTCTTATAAGTCCTGATTTTACCAAATATTTCTATATCTTTTCCTTTGCATCTGAACATAAAATAGTTGCAGTATTACTGCAAAAGAATGACATGGGGCATGAAAAACCAATATCCTTTTTTAGTAGGGCTTTAAGAGATGCTCCACTTAAGTATAACATCATGGAGAAACAAGCCTTAGCCTTGGTAAAAGCATTGAAAGACTTTAGAGTCTATATTCTGCATTCTCACATCATTGCTTTTGTTCCACATACTGTTGTCAAGGATATTTTAAGTCAAGACCCTCACGGTAAAAGGGGAAAATGGATTGTTGTTATTTTAGAATATGACTTAGAAATCAGGCCTACCAAACTAATCAAAGGGCAGGGATTAGCTAAACTGATGGCTGAGTCAAGCTTCCAAGCACCTGATATGAACATGGTTGATGTCTTAGAAGAAAGAGAAGAATTCACAGCTCCATTCATTGAAGAAACATTTGTGAATTCACCTTGGTATGCTGACATCATATATGTGTTTCTTTATCTAAATACCCCTCCTTTTTCCAAAACTAAAGCTATATTTTTGAAACAGACGGCTTTAAATTATTGCATATTAGATGGGGTTTTATATTGGAAAAATGCTGTTGGAATATTTCTTAAATGTCTACTTGAGGTTGATGCAGGAAAAATCATGTATGAGTTGCATGAGGGAGAATGTGGAGGACATTTGTACTGGAAGACTACATCAAATAAAATCCTTAGATTTGGTTATTATTGGCGCACCCTTTTCCCAGATACTCAGAAACTTGTCATGTCTTACCATAAGTGTCAAATTTTTTATGGCAAAAGAAAACTCCTACCCTTACCCTTACATCCCATCAGTGTTGAGGCTCCTTTTCAACGATGGGGCTTGCACTTGATTGGGGAAATTCACCCATCTTCTTCAGCCCAGCATAAGTGGATCCTCACTACCACTGATTATTTTACCAAGTGGATAGAATCCATACCCTCTAGGAATGCTACTGACTCTGTCATTATCAATTTCCTTGAAACAAACATACTATCTAGATTTGGTTGTCCAAGAAAAATTTTCACAGACAATGTTGCTGCCTTCAAATCTAAGAAAACGGTTGACTTCTGCCATAAATACCATATCACCTTGGGTCATTCCACTGCCTACTATCCTCAAGGAAATGGATTAGCTGAATCCTCCAGTAAAATCCTTGTCAATATTATCAAAAAATTGTTGGAGCAGAATCAGAAATCATGGCATAGTAAGCTTGTTCATGCTTTATGGGCTGATAGATTAACCACCAAAAATTCAATAAATATGTCCCCCTATCAGCTGGTTTATGGCATGGATGAAGTCTTCCCAACCTCTTTAGGAGTTCCAGTCATGAAACTCCTCCAAGAAGTACAATCTGAGGAAAATGATATGTAGAGAAGGATAAATCAGACCATTCATTTACAACAAACCAGAGAGGAAGTGTACAGCAGAACACAAACAGTCCAAGAGAGTATCAAGAAATTATTTGACAAAAGGACTAAAGCAAATGACTTCCAAATTGGAAATGTTGTTCTAAAATGGGATTCCATAAGGGAAGAGAAATGAAAACATGGCAAATTTGAAAATCTATGGAATGGTCCCTACATTATTCGTTCCATCAGGGGTCATAATCCATTCTTTCTGCAAGAGTTGAATGGAGAAGATCTATTTAGAGGTCCTCTCAATGGCAGGATGCTCAAACACTATTTCTGCCAAGAGTCATAAATTTCAAAGTTTTTATTTTTTCACTGTATATAACATTGCTATTTCAAATTGAAAAAAGAATAAAAACACAAAAACAACAGAAAAAGAAAAGAGGGAAAATTCAAAAAAGGTACAGCCCTATACCCAAAAAAGAGAATTTTCTGAAAGTGAGCAAATCTAAGTGCCACTGCTAATTAAAAAAATGATATATTGTTCAGTCATCTAGCCTAATCATGGCTGAACATTCTTTAAATTTATGTTGATAAGTTAGTAGAAGCACAGATTGATAAGATTTTTTCAGACTTGACTTATCAGTAGAATAGATTAGGATAGAAAGAAATGGCTCTAATCAGACCAAAATTTGAGCCAAAGAGAAGGAAAAGAATTGGTTCAAACATGATTAAAAATATGAACCAAGGAAGAATAGAAAAAGAATAAGCTCTAAATAGATCAAAACCAGAGCTAGAAAAAGACTAGAAGGATGTTTATAATTTTCAAATCTTAAGCCTTCACCATTTTGTTTCATTTTTTTGCAAATAAAGTCTATGTGCAACTTGTATATACATCCATAGACACCATAACAAATCAGACAGCTTAATCCTGATTTGACTGTGTTTGAATTTCCTGTTTTAGAAATAGAGAATAAAATCTATCAAATAGCTTAATCTTGACAGATAGTAGCTTAGGTAGAAAAATAAAGAGTTCAACAGTTTAATCTGGACTCTTGGAAGAAATAAGGATAGGATTAGATAGTTTATTTGTGTTTTCAAAAATAAAATGTCAAAGAGGTTGCTAGTTCAAATGCACTCAAAAAGGAATAAAAAATGCTAGGACAAGTAGGACTCGGTAGGAAGAGATGTTGTTTGAAGAAATTACATATTGATAAAAGTTTTCCTTTTTCAGAGAAATATCAGCAAGAAAAGAACAAATCTGCCCAATGGATAAGGCACAGGTTTGCATCCCAGAGATAAAATTCTGAAGTTCTTCACACCTCCAAGGAGCTGTCATTCCCAAGTGGAGCCACTGTTAGCCATCAGTAAATTTTGTCACAACAAATGATGGCTAAAACAGGTCTTGAGCCTTCAAGAGATTATCTTCATAGAAAATTACTCATTCTTGAAGCCTTATGGTGTTTTCTAACAATGATTAACCCTCACTACTGTTCCTTGCTGTTGTTCCTTAACAGTTTTTTTCCTTAGTAGTGTTGTTCCTTAGAAGTGATGTTCCTTAGTAGTGTTGTTCCTTAAGTGTTGTTCCTTGCTGCTATTCCTTAGCAGTGTTGTTCCTTAGAAGTTTTGTTCCTCAGCAGTGTTGTTCCTTGTTGCTATTCCTTAGCAGTGTTGTTCCTTAGCAGTGTTGCTCCTTAGAAGTGTTGTTCCTTAGCAGTGTTGTTCCTTGGCCTGATATTCCCTTCAAAAAATCCTTCAAAATCCTGTTGTTCCCAAAGAAAGAAATGTTTCCTAAAGGTTCCATTTTTATCATTTCATTCCCCCCATTTTTCCTTCACTAAATCCCTCATTTACCCATAAAATCCCTTTAAACCTATAAAAACCCCTTTTTTTGGTTTAGACTACCTCTTTATACCTATCGGAACTTCTAAATTGGCCTAAAAATACCATTTTTGGCCTAAAAAGACAGTCTTTTCACAATTGGGCCTTAAGCCCTCGAGGGCTTAAAAATCCTCCGCCCCCTTTGCTCACATGGCCAGAGCCCGAAACCCTTTTTTAAAGCCTGTCGGAACTTCAAAAAAGTCCAAAAAACCCTGTTTTTAGCCTTTTTCCGCCCTTTTATAAATTTGGGTTTTTAAGCCCCTTTGGGTTTGAGCCCCAGCCCCTTCCACCATATAACCCACACCTGTGACCAAGGCCTTAGCCCCATTGCCATCGTGCATCGGCATTCCCCTTTTCTTCTTCCCCTTTACCTTTTTCATACCGATCTCCCAATGCGCTTAGCCCTTCATATCCCGGCCCCTGGTCACTTCTCCTCCACCGGACCCTTTCCTTCCCCATTCTTTAAGCCCCTTCCCTTATTTTTCATTTACCCCCGCATCCTTTGTAAAACACATTTTTCTTTGTGTTTTCCCCATGCTACGTATAAACGCGCTATAAAAAAAAATAGCAGGCCCACGTTATTTGCTTGGACCCACCTCCCACTACCCTGCTGCCTCTCCAATCCCCTCTTGCCAGTTGTCCTCTACCATCCACCCTCCACCCGAGCACCTTCCACTTATCGCGCTCCCCCGTGGTCGTTGGATCTACACCCCCAGATACAATGGCCCGCGCATTGTTTCGGGCTCATTCCTCCAAAAAAACAAATCAAATGTTATCAACGCGAAAAGGGTGGTTTCATAAGGGACACGTGGTGAGTGATGTGTGGTATCGCGTTCAAAATGCGCAATACCACTAACTACCCAACGACAACGCAAAAACCACAAGTAGTTTCTGCAAAACCACTCTCATCCATTTTTCACGCCCAAATCCATTTTAAACCCTATTTTCGTTGTTTTCTCCATTTCCTCCCTCTGCAGCATTCCTCCACTACTCCTCTGCAACTCCTCAGCCTCTACATGCAGGTTTTCCAACCCTGCAGGATTATATAACATGTTTGTTGGTTTTTTGCAGGTTCTATGGCAGTTTTAAGGGCCAAAAAATAAAGGGATGGGGCCAGAAGGTAATGACCTTTGTGGTCCAAACGGAAGCCAAATCACGAAGAAAGGGAATTTCCAGGGTTTATTTTATGATTTGACCAGTGCTTCATGAGCATTGGCCACATTATGAAACCCTCTGCGTACTAAAGCCACCTGTCCGCAACAGCAAATGGAAAAGATATAGGAGATTGAAGATAAAAGATTATGCATAAAAGTTGAACGTTAAAGGTTTAATCCCGCAGTTTTAAGGTTAAATACATAGTCTAAAGGTGGATACAGTCAGCATAAGGATGATTGAAGGCCAAAGAAATAGAGAAATAAAGGTTTGAATCAATTAGAAAGGGAAAGGACTACAAAGTTGCATTATGAAGGCCAAAAAGCATCATCAGGCCTTAAAACACAGTTTAAATGATGAAGTAAAAGAAAATTAGGCCTAAAGAGCGGTTTTATAATTAAATCAAGAAAAATTAGGCTACAGATAGCCCCGGATACATCAAAGGAGTAGTTATTCCCTTAATAAATCAAAATTGACACCTTTCACTCACTTTATGCCTCAAAGGGAAAATTGGCAGTTATTACACAAAAATATATTTTAAGGCTGTCAGACAGTTATTGTAAAAGACAAAAAAGGGCCTCAAAGTCAATCTTTTCAGCTATTTCATCCTCAGGAAGTAAAGACAGATTTATTACACAGAGAAGTAGTTGAGAGATATTCCTACCTTATGCCTTGCATGGTTTTAAGGATAAGAGTGCATTTACTATGTCATTAATAACATTTTGAACCCTAGGTGGTTCCACCTCCTCATTTGCAGCATAAACACTACATTCAAACTCATTGTAGTTTGGGCATTTGATAACTCTTTGAAGTAATACATAGTTATGTGAAGATTGAAAAGAAATTGATGTACAAGAACCTGTGGATGTTTTGACTTGTTTGTTGATGGAGAAAGCTCTGTCATTGGATCCCTGAGATTGGTTGTTGGTTAAGTATTCTAATCTGTGTATGTTTTTCCTGTTTTCCATTCTGTTTTCATCATTTCTTGCTTACAGTAGAGTAAAATTTTTAGGCTAAGAAATGTCTCTTAGAAGCACCTTAGACTTGTTTACTCTTCACTGTCTTTATGTTTTCATCTATTGAAGGTTTTATTGAGTAGTTTGACTGTTTTTCAAACCTTAAGCTTGTTTATTTCAGAAATAGTTCAAATAGTTGGTCTCAAGAATGATTTATGGTTTTCCCTGCTTACTTGTTGCCTCTTGAAAATTGTTTCTGAAGTCTCCCTTTAAAGTACCATTGTTTACAATCTTCCAAAGAGGTTTGTTTTGATCATACACTTTTTTCTTTCTTAGATAATTGTTTTGAAGGTCTTTATAATTGTAGTCCTAGATGTTTAGGAGTTCCCTCTTCTATGAATGCAATTATTTGTGAATCTTGAATGTTTTCTTATCCTTGAAATTGAAATTTTTGATGAAATAGAGTGTTCCTCGACTCCTACATTTCATTTTGAAAGTTTGTATTGAAGTTGTTATTTGCTGAAGTGTGATTTGTAGAATTCATGGTTAGCCCTGTCTATGAAATACATCTTTATGTTCAGATAATTTTTTAAGTCCCTTTGTTGAGAAGTACATATAATTAAGGATCCTTAATTTCACTTAGTTCTGCTTTTCATTATAAACCCTTAATGTTCATTTCATTTCACTTGAAAGACTTTGTAGATCCAATAGCCTAGTTAGATTTGCCCTTTGATACCCCTGATTCATCTACAAACTTGTTACCATTTCCACTTGACTCCATTGCCCAATGACTTAGAGATTTCCCTTTTCTATCCATGCTGCCTAGATCATCATGTCCCATCAAAAAATCAAACAAACTCATGCTTAATAACTAGCCTAAAATCAACCTTTTAAAAAGAAAACAAGTCATATATTTGCAAACAATTGAGAGATCCCTCTCTGAGACTAGGAGGGCTAGATCTTAGAGCTCTAAATACTAGATTATGTGTTGCCTTGTCATTTATTATGCCAATCTGCTAAATCACAAGATCCCAACAATATCAGTGACCCTTATATTCAATTTTTGGAAGTCCTCAATGTGCTCCCCCACTCAACACTTTTGTTTGAGATTTATCAATTGGCTAAAGAAGGTGTTTCTCTTTGTATCCTCATAATGTGCTATCATTTCCTCCATAAAAGTTGACCAAGTGACAATTTTTTTACGGGAGCAAAGCCATCGACACCATACAAATGTATTTTGTTCTAAATTATTGAGATCAAAATATTGCTCCATCTGTAGTATCCATGTTACAGGATCCTTTCCATCAAATTTCCTCATATCCATTTTTGGAATATGGTGGTTCTTCCTTCCAACATTAGATTTTATGAAATCACGATTAACATTTATTTTTTTCTCATCATGAGTTTCCTCTACTATCTTTTCACCATTATGAAACATTTCTTGTATCAACTTTGTCAAACCTTCCATGTCTACTTTTAGATCATTCTTCATGTTTTCCATTTTTTCATTGATCTTATATTTCATGTCATCCATATTAGATTCCATGCCATCTTCCATGCCATCCATTACATTCTTCAAACCATCCATCTTATATTCCACGCCTTTCTTCAAACCATCCATCTTAGTTTCCATTCCTTTCTTCAAAAATTCCATGTCATTTTTTGTTGCTCTTTGCGAGAGCGAAATTTGTTGCACTTGCTCTTGTAATTTTGATATGTCATGTTGCCATTCTTCATCTTCATGAGTAATAGAAGAGTCTTCTAAAGGCTTAATGGGTGTTGAATTATTTTTAGGGGCCATTTTAGAATCCAATACTGATATCTATTCTACAATATGCCCTTGGAATCAATTCAACTTGATTCTTAAAACAAGACTTATGCAATTCAGAAAAAAAATACACACCTTTTACTTGCTTTGGAGGAGCTTGATATTGAAATTGAATTATCTCTATAATTGTGGATCCTCAATATCTAAAATTTGGCCCTGTAAAGAAGCTTCTTTCCAATGCCACAGGTCTGATCTGATTTGGATTCTTCAAGGAAAATTTATTTCCAATCTCCCACAATGACCCAATTATGGACTAGTTCAATAGTGTGAAATTGTACGACTTGTCACGTGTCACTGTTTCCTCCTTTGGCTCTGAAATTGATAGACTACAAACTGTAGTCCGTGTACTTTTGGTCACTTTTTATAGCATTCCAATCCAATTCGCATAGAGAGAGTTATGAATATTTTCCCATGATCACCTCTTTGAGATGAAATTCAGAAGCCTCAAAAAGCCCTAACTTCTACAGATCATATCTCCACCAATATTTCGAACGAATATCTGAAATTTTGTGATGATGTTCCTCAGGATTTTGGCTTCACACTCTAAAAATTTCAGCTTCTGAACCTTCGTAGAAACAATTTTATAGTGAAAATTCCACGATGACCTATTTAGGTTAAATTTAGGAGCCTGCAAAATGACCTACCTTCCATAGATCATATCTCCAAAAATATTGCGAACCAAGCTCTAAAATTTTGTGACGATGTTCCCCAAGATTTTGGCTTCGCATTATAAACATTTTATCTTTTTAACCTTCATAGAAAAAAATTTATAGCGAAAATTTCATGATGACCTCTTTGGAGCAGCGAAACCCTAGAATCCCAAAGCTCTGATACAAAATGTTGTGAAACCAGCTCCAAAAATAGAAGAAAAGAGATATCAACACCTTAGAAATAAGACATTTTGAGGGGGAAACCTCCAATACATTACATGAATGAACAATTCTTGGATGATACAAATTATAAAACCTCATTTATATATATAGGAGTCCATGGGGCCACAATGTAATCCTAGCCGACCTAACAATAATAATTTAAGGGCACAATAATAAAAATATGGGGGTTACAGGGGTACAATAATAATGATAAGGGGGTTACACAAACAATAATAAGGGACTATACTAGTAATATAGGGACCTAAAAATGTTGGAGGATAGAGGCTATGATGTTTTTTTCAGTGAGGGAAAAGCTTTCCTATGACACAAGAAAAAATGACAAGCCAAGAAGATTGGGATTCAAGTTAAGAATCTCTATAAAATTGATGTAGATGGTTGCGTAGCATTGATGGGTAAGGCAAACAAAGTGGTGACCTGGGATGAGGGTGAGTTATGGCACAGGAGATTGGGCCATCTTCACCACAAAGCATTGAAGGTCATGCAGTAGATTTCTATGGATCTTCCCAAGGGTACTCTTATGCAGTCAGACACATGCAAGGGATGTACTATGGGGAATTACGCAAAGGCCACTTCTCATGAGAAGGGGAACTGAGCTACGAAGATCCTTGAGAGAGTTCACTCTGACGTGTGTGGACCGTTCTATACTGCTTCGATAGAAAAGAATAAGTACTATGTGATATTTTTATTACTTTTCTAGAAAGTGCTGGATCTACTTCATGCAGAAGAAAAGTCAAGCATTCTCAAAATTTCTTAAGTTCCGAGAACTGGTGGAGAAAGGCACGAGGAAGCATGTGAAGCCTCTTAGGAGTGACAATGGAAGTGAGTACATCTCCAATGAATTCAAGAACTTCTCAAGCAAAGAAGGAATTTGGAGAGAGTTGATTGCACCTCATAACCCACAATAGAATGGGGTTGCAGAAAGAAAGAACAAAACAATTATGGGTACAACATGAGCGATGTTGCATGATCATGGCCTACCGTTGCATCTGTATTTCTACAAAACCGTTGTCCTCATCCGATACTTGGCATGAGTACACCAAAAGAGGTTTTTACTGGTAAGAAACCTGATGTTTCACATTTTAAGATTTTTGGCTCATATTTTTACGTGCATGTGACCAAAGACGAGAGGAAGAAGCTTGAACCAATAGCTGAGATTAGGATATTTTTGGGGTACACTAAAACTCCCCACAACTATCGGGTGTATTTTCCAAACAGCAGAATTACTGTTGTGCAATGGGATATAAAATTTGATGATGAGAAAGCCATGAGATTGTCCCTTGAGAGGGAGCTAGATTTTCATGCAGAGGAGGAGCTTTTGGTTCCTAAGAATGAACCTCAAGATGTGGATCAGCCACATGCAGAATATCATGTAGTCGCAAAAAAAACTCATGTAGATCCATCCACCAGAAATTGTAGAAGGTGCACCATGGAAGCTGATAGATTGAGACTTGATGCAAAAGAGAATGTAGGAGCCCCTACTTCACTTCGAAGACAGAGACAGTCTCCAGACAGGTTTACTGGATACATGGCTCTTATGAGCAAGTGTATTGTGCCAAAACCATCTTCCTTTTAGGAAGAAGTGTAACAACCAATTTGGGTTGATGCTATGGTAGAGGAGTATGTCTCCATCGTTACGAACAGTGCATGGGAGATTGTCCCAACACCAGTCAGAAAATGAGTGGTTGGATCTAGATCGATCTATAAGGTGAAGCAAGCTACTGATGGGAGTGTGGAGAAGTACAGGGCTAGATTTGTGGCCCAGGGATTCTCACAAGTTCAGGGCATTGACTATGAGGAGACTTTCGAACCAGTCGAGAGGTATTCTTCCATTAGATCTATCCTTGCACTCTCAGCACGGATGGGGTGGCGCATTCATCAGATGGATGTGAAATCGATGTTTCTCAATGGAGTTATTAAGGAAGAAGTGTACATAGAGCAACTAGAATATTTTGATATCTTTGACAATGAATCGCATGTGTGTCGAGTGAAGAGAGCATTGTATGGGTTGCAGTAAGAACCCTGTGCTTGGTACACTCAGATTGACAGCTATTTCACTGATTTGGGCTTCACCAAAAGTGAAGTGGATGAAAACTTGTACTATATTGTGGTTGATGGTAACCTCTTGATTATCATAATTTATGTTAATGATATAATTTTTACAGGTGATGAGTAGCTGATAAACTCATGCAAGGAGGATCTTGCAAGGGATTTTGAAATGAAGGACATGGGACTCCTTTACTATTTTCTTATTTTGGAAATATGGAAACGGGGTGGTGAAATTTTTTTTCTCAAGGAAAGCATGCCAAAGAGATATTGGGTAAGTTTCACATGGAGAGCTTTAAAAATATGGAAACTCCTCTTCCAGGAAATTGGAACAAAGAGGATGCTACTTCTGGAGAAGTAGTGGACACTACTATCTATATCCAGTTAGTGGAAATCCTCTGTCCCTCATGGTGTTCTTTAATCATTGATCTGCCTCTCATACAAATTCATTTACTTCTTGGTGGATCTCCTTTATTTCGGCCACACATTGAGAGTATGATTTTGGCTTTTTGAATTTCTCCTTCAGTGATATTTTAAGCTCGTCAATCGTTTCATTAGGGTTGGCTGCCATATTTCTCATGTACCAATCCAACGCTCATTCTCGAAATGTAGTATCCAGATGTGCTTTATTAACATAATCAGTATTGATTTGTTTCATTGTCCATATAGTGTCAGTAGTGAACCAAAATTGGTCCACATCTTCATTTCCAGCACCCTTGAAATTCTACAGCTTTATGGATGTAGCCATATCAACTTTTGGTGGTGGAGATGGAGGTGGGGTGGATGACTTGTTAGAGTGATATGAATTTTGGAGTGGAGTGGATGGGATCTGAACTAAGGCCAACGGCGTAAAAATACTTTGATCTTGTAATCCCTATTCTTCTGAGTGCACAGATTCACCAAAGCTATGTGTTCCAGACTCCTAATCACTATCAGATTTACCTTTGAGAGGGCTATAAACAAAACCTTGTTCTATATTTACTTTGTATCTTTTTTCATTGTGCGTAGTCGGGCCTCTTTGATACATTCACTCAATGTGGCTACACAGAGTACCCTTTTCACATAAAAGCATTTTAATCCACAATTTCAATGAGCACAGAAACTTACCTCTAGGGTCCTTGAAAAATCTTCTTTTAGCTTCATAATATGATATAAAAATATCAATATAAAATACAGTCACAAACCCACCCAAAACGCTATCAATCCAATAAACTACAACACGGGCAATTTTATTGCTAGATTTCTCCAACTGTTGAACCAGCTCAGGAGTCCACCTCATGATTGTGTCGCCCTTTGTGTAGGTTTGAAATTAATTCAACCAAGATAGCTACTCATGTTACTCAGTCGCATAGGAAGAAAATAAAAATTCATGGATCTCTATATAGATATACATTTTCTCCCAATCCTCAATAGATAATTTAGGGTTTCAGTTTTCTTGGATTGCAAATTCACCCACCTTCTTATTGACCCATTATTGTAGTTCGTTCTTCGTCGGATGACACAACATAGAATATCCCTCAAATACATACTCAACTCTCACCCAAGAGACCTGGGTTCACGTCCCCGCAATGGAACCATTTTTTGGGTTGAGGGATCTTGACCCAGGTTCAGATTGTTCTGTGCAAGAAACAAACCCTCCAACTATTGGCCCTTTCGGTAATGATCTTCTTGTGCATACCAAAGTCTCACTTGAAGCAGTATGGGGGGTGCTGGAAGTAGGTTTCCACACCCTGAGGGAGATTTTTATGTGGATATTTACTCTAATTAATAGATATAATGCCTACAGTCCTATGTGCAACTTCACATAAACGAGATCTAAATGTAGACAACCCTTACTTCAAGATAGAATTGCACAAAACATACCACTATACTTTTTCTTGATCTTATCATAATAAGCAGAAATATACATGCACAAACATGTATTTATAGCCAACACAAAGATTTATAATAACTACTTAACCCAGATAAATGTGCATTAATCATAACATATTTATAGCTTGAAATAGATAGTAGATAATACGATAGGAAGATCTAAATAATCACATAAATCGAATAAAGATCATGGTTTGCCCAAAATATCTTCTTTATTAGTAGATCTTCAATTCATATAGTTATTCCACGTGTGCACACAGCTTAGGACTTAGGTCTCCTCACACACAACCAGCAGGGGCCTTTCTACCTAGATTAACAATATCCAAAAGATCAAAGATAGAGATATCTCTCCTCACTCAATGCGCATATACCATGGTCTCAAACCATGGTTTCTCTTTTACCCATTACAATGATTAAGGGACTTTGACCCACCCTAAAGCACGTTTCCTTCTACAGGCAGCGCATTCTAACAAAACTTATCTAAAAAATAACCTAAAATTTCTTTGCCTGAGGGGACCCTACTCCAACACTTAGGCTTTCAATTTAATTAAATATTCTTATCCCCGCTAAGTTTTTTCGAGGTGAAATAATTGTTGTTTGTTTATTAAGAGAGAGAATAGGTGAATGGAGGAGAAGTAGGATCACATCAAAGAAGTTATGTGGGGCATGGACGCTAGTATGAAACATCATTTTAGTGCCAATTTTTGATTTTGAGAATGATTATGATGACGAGGATGTTAGAAATACTGAGAGGGGGAGTGAATCAATATTTATTTTCAATTGTTATTTTTACAAGTTAGATCGCTTATAATTAGAACATAGAATGAACAATAAGAATAAAAAATTATATTAATGAATAATAATGAGGACTTCAATACTCTTATGTACAATAAATTAATTACAATATAGTGTATGGCTCCAACCCTATATGAAGACACCAATCTCCAATCCACCGGGCTCCAACCCATATTTTTCCAAGAACCAACTTGGAATTCACAACGCCCCAACCTCTAGGGCTCCAACCCTATCTTCCAACGCTCCAACCTCTAGTGCTCTAACCCTATCTTCCAAGGCTCCAACCTTGTCACTTTGAGGCTCCACCCCTATCTATGGTATAGGCACCAACTTGGTCTTCTTGAGTACTCCTATCCTCTAGGGCTCCAACACACATCTTCTATTCTTCAAGATAAGTTTAGTGATTCTTCACAGCTCCCAATATCTTCTTAAATGAGCCTTGTCAATCTCTTCACCTTCATCACTCCCATCAAAACAATCTTCAAAGAACTTATCTCATCAATGACGACTTTTTTTTCTCATGAAGGTATCTCCATAGCTATTCATGGTACTTAGACAAAAACTCCAAGGTTACCTCCTGATGACATCACCAATGCCTCATGGTCTCCAAGGGTGTCTCCAATATTATCTAAAGATTCTTAACAAGACGTCTTTAATAGGATGCACAAAATGAAGGTATAGTCAAGATTCCAGAAGGTGTTCCAAAGATGTCATCAAGAGGTGTCTCCAAGATGCTTCAACAAACCTTCCAAAACCTGTTTTAACTATGTTTCTTCAACAACGCTTTCCAAGTACCCAAGGTTGTCTTCTTTGAGATGTATCATTGTTTACTTCAATGTATTCCCAATAGCTTACTAGAATTCAGCTCTAACTATGCCAACCAAAACTGCCCTCAAAACACACCCAAAAAACCTTATTCCTCCACAGGTGATCAAGCCTAAAATCCAAGCTTTCAAGGTGCTACATTAGGGGAATTTTGAGGTCTAAATTGGGCCTCCTAATAAGAATGTACAACAAAAATAAACTTTATAACAACCAATAGGATTCAAGAGGATGATCAACCATGGGGGATGATTCACCATTTTTGGAGTAAAAAAGTAAAAAGATTAAAAATAATAAAATAACAAAACTACTTTTTCAACTCATATTCAACTTATCTCCCTAATGTTTTACTCACATTTCAAGCAGGATTACTCATTGGATACAAAATTTAATTCCTCTTTCAAGGAGTACCCATGTAGCATACTTTTGATGGGCCTAGCTACACGAAAAATGAGAAATACATGAAAAAATGTGCTTGATATCACGTTTTATAGGTATTTATCATTTTTCAAGTAGCATGGTCCATCGAAAGTATGGAATATGGGTACTCCTTCGATGAGGAATCAAATTATTCATCCAACGAGTGTTTCCGCTTGAAATTTGAGTAAACCCCATAGGGAGATAAGTTGAAAATACGAGTCGAAAAAATAGTTTTTTCTTTTTTCCCTCTAAAATTTGATGATGTAATCCAATATTTTTTATTATTTCCACAATTATTTTATAATTTCCTTAGGAGGCCTATTTTAGACCTCAAAATTCCACTAATGTAGGTTTGAGCTTCAAATGGCTTCTTGCAGGTCTAAGCTTAAGAGATGAATGGTATTCAAAGTATCACCAGGTCTGAGGCTTGAAATGATGATCCAAGCAAGTGACTATAGCTCAAATTTCTGAGGTATAAGTGTCAATTATGTTGGATATTCAATGTCACCTCACAGATCTGAGCCTCAAAAATTGCAAGACTCAGGTGTAGAGAAGTTCGGGTTTGTACAATATTGTGCCTTTGTACAAGAGCTTCCCATAAGTATGAGGGTAAGGTAACTTCACGGTATTTGTTCACTATGTGTTGATGATTGTGGCTTAAGCATCGTGCCCTAGATATTTTTCACAATTTTAAGTGTAATTTCAAGTCTAACATATCATAGGACATAATATTAAGCAAGTTTTTAATCCAACCCTCCATAAATCCACAAAAATTATCCAACGAAAAATCATAGGTCTGCAATCATAGGTTGTTGCTACGGTTTGGTTCCATGGATCTGCAATCACAAGTGGATACCACCACTACAAGTCTGAGATAATCCTTTTGCTGGAGGTCTGAGTGTCTGTTGATGTGTCTAGTTTGTAGATCCTTCAATACTGAGCTAAGTTAATTTTCCAATAAATCACTGAGCTGCTACAGGTGGAGCACCTTCCAATATTATTAGACCTATCTTTTCACATAAGTGTGAGAGTATATATGTGAGGTATTTTCCAACAATTATGTAATCCTCAAAGAAATTCCTCGAGGTTCCTTCAACAAGTTTCCATTTTTTAAAATATGCCCAAATAGTGCTCTAAAAATACTCATTGGATTCTTGTTTTCTTCTATCCTCCTCTTAAATTGATCACCGAATTGTAGACCTCAAATCCCTTCTCTTATCTGAATGCACCAGGTTTATATTTATGGTTGTTTTTTCCTATGAAAATTCATGTCCTTTTAGGTGAGCCAACATGACCATGGGGAAGTCGACCTGTGAATAGCACGCCGAATTGAGTTGGATTCAAAAATATTTTTTTTTTACTTTGAAAAATAAATTCTCTTTAATGATAATGTTTTGGAGTGTGAGTAGATGTTTATTATAAATTTATTGAAATCTTCTTTTAGATGGTGAAGGAGGAATTTCAAGGTATTTATTTTGAATCGTCTTGAATAATTATTTTTTATGAGAATCTTTAGAATCTATTGAAAACCATTAGGATTTCATAGAAATGTCTTCTAAAAGGCACCTTCTTATGATTATGGCATCATCAAAAGTTTTGAATAATTTTAGGGAATCATTCACGCAAGTGTGTAGGGTTCCATATTTTAGGACCCTGCTTCAACTAGGACTTTTCATTGCATCTATGGTTTGCATTATATGAGTCTTTCCAAGGTTTATGTTGGGAAATCATATACATGGGAGTTTCTTCAATAATTTAGAGTTAGGGTATGGCTAGGGTTAGGGTTACAAAAAATATTTTCACTTTTATAGTTTTACATCAACCATTAGGGCTTTCATTAAATTTCAATCTTCATGTTTATTGATCTCTCTTAAGGTTTGCATGAAGAGAGGTTAGGGAAACATCAAAAGGGTTATTCATTAATCACAATGGTCAGGACATTTTCCAAAATTTTCCATTTCCAACAATTCCATATTGACATCAATGACAACCTTGACCAATAATCTCCCCCTTTGTCATTGATGGAAATAATGTTTCCCTCTCAAAATTCTCTCCCCATTTAACATCAATGGACAATGGGGTGCCAAAATACTCCCCCTCCAAATTTTATTCTTGATATGTTACTCCATCATATTTCTTTTATGAATGATATTTATCCATGATAGATATGTTTCTACCCCTACCATAGCGATCTTATTTAATGTACTTTCTCCCCCGAAGCCTCTACATGCCTTCATCGAACTAGATGAGATAGATGATTAGCCAACTCCCCTTATTTGCATAAGATCCTCTATTTCTTATTTTTTCTTAAGATAAGGAAGTTTTTTGGCCTTGTGATCAAGTGGAATAAATATTCAATAATGGATGTGTAGTGAAGACACAATATCATGATGATGATTGTCCTTTTGTGACTCATCAAATATTTCATAGGGCTCTTCACGATAGCTTCTACAAGAATAGTCAAAAATCATAATCTCCCCCTAAAAGTATGCATGGTCTTCTTCTTGGTATAATTTCATCATCAAAAACTTGGAATATCATATCTTCCAAAGATGCAAATTTCATCAAATCAACAACATGTGTTGTTGGCTTGAGTGTTCAAGATACTTTTGGATCCAATTTTCTTCCTTCTCCATACTTGTGTAACTTTATTTTATGGCTTGGTATTCATGGTTTTAGCTCGTTTAGGAACCCAATTCAAGTTACAGTCACGAGCCATATGTCCAATGTTATGAAATTTTAAGCATTCCATCTTGTTCATGAATGAGGAATCAAGACTTATTCTTGCAAGGTTGGTTTTAGGGAGGTGATGTGGACCATTATATTTGTCCTTGTGGTGTGCCCTACAATCATTTTCCATGCTCCCAAAATGTTGAATTCTAACAATAAATTGCATCACACACACTAGTGTGCGACCAATAGGTCCTAGCGATACATTAGTGTGATGGGAAAATAAATAAATTTGATGCAGTGTCTAATTTAATTTTCCCTTAATGAAATTGGACAATAAAATGTAATCTTATCTCATGATCACTTGTAATAGTTAACTGAGTGTGCTAAACTCAGTTAGCTCATGTATTTTGAGTTTAGGGTGGTTGGTGAGGCATGGAGAGTAATTCTATTAGTTATGGAGTTCGAATTGCAGTTGGTGCATTATTTTAATGCATGTGTTATCAGTTAGCTCAATTAAGTAAGTTAGATTCAGTTGAAATAGTTGTAACTGTTTGTTGCACTAGTGAGAGATCAAGTGAATTAAATATTATTTAATTCACAATCAGTGATCTTCCATGCAACTAATGGTTTACTATTATTATATGCATGCATGTCAGTTCTAGTGGAGACCCAGTTGAGACAGAGGTTAAAGGGAGGTTAGCTATCAGTTGTGTGATTAGTAGGTTGGATGAAACCAGACATCCATTGGAGTTCCCATGATCCTTGCACGGTTTAGGAAGGAGAAAATTCCTAGAGAATAGGGATTTCATTCATTAGGAATTGTGCAAGAAAGGAAGGTTGTTTAGAGGCTGATAATTGCCTAAGTGTTGGTCAGTTTTGTCCAAGACAGTGTGAGACAGTTAGTAGAGTGCAAGAGACTCTTTTGAGAAGAGTGAATTGTAATTGTTTCATGATTCCATGGTTAATATAAAATATAATATAGAGGGTTTTTGAGCAGCAAGCTTTCCCTAGGAATTTATCTATGTTGTGGTTTGATTTTTTTCTTTATTTGCTTCATGTGATTGGTGATTGTGTTTAATTTCTGCAGTTGATTTGTTGAAGCGATTCAGTATCTATCTTTAGTACATTTTTAGATCGGATTGAATCCATTGATATACATATATTTGTATAATTTCTACATGGTATTAGAGTATAGTAAATCACTATAGTGGAGGAGAAGATGAGTTTGTGATTGAATAGAATTCGAATTTCCAGAAGACATTCTTGGTGCGACCGACAATTTAGGATTGAAATGGCTTTCAATGGCTTGAGATTGGAGTATGCACTTGAGGGAAGATCTAACTATATTTCTTGGAAAGACAGGATGGAGGCATTACTAAAGGACAATGGGTTGAAATAATTCATTGACAATGATGTTCCCAAACCCTTTGTAGCAAATTCTACAAATCTTGATGCTTGGAAAAAGAAGGCTACAAAGGCGAGGAGGATGTTATTGGAGGGAGTATGAGATCACATTGTCTCAAGTCTCCATGGAAAAGTGACACCATATGAAATGTGGAAAGCTTTGACAGATCTATTTTAGAGCATGAGTGATCATAGAAAATTGGCACTGAAGGATAAACTCAGGAAAATCAAAATGGAGAAAGGCGACACCATGCTGAAATATTTTAAAAAGTTTGTCCAATGTCAGGATGAGGTAGGGAGTGTCAGAATTATTGTCGTTGATGATGACTTGGTGAGTGTAAATCTTCTTGGACTTCCCTAGGGTTGGCATATTCATCAGGACTTTGTCAATGGAAGGGAAAAGCAGCCAGATTGGGAACGACTTCGGTCGGACTTGGTGCAAGAAGAATTCAGGCAGAATAATAAGGAGGGATCTTCATCTAGGAATTAAGATGAAGAAGACTATGCTTTTGCTGTCAAGGTGAATAAGGGGAATGGAAAGAAATTCTATTCCAAATTAGAGTCTGGTAAATATGGCAAGAAGTGCAACATGTCTATAGTGAAGTGTTTTCATTGTCACGAGCATGGATACTATGCCACTATTTGTCCACAAAAGAAGAAGAACAAGAAGGCTTCAAGATCTATAGTTGGTGAGGCTTTGGCCTTGCAATTTGAGCTTGAATTATCGCTCATTTCATGCATGGTGTCAAGTGTAATGGGATCGGTGTAGTACTTGGATAGTGGTGCATCCTTTCACATGACAAGAGACAACGAACTTTTCAGTAGCTTGGAGGAGAAGGACCTCCAGATGAATATCGAAATGGGTGATGATGAGAGGTACAGTGCTACTGGGATTGGTATATATTCCTTCCAGAGATAGTCAAGTAAACCCTTTCAATTAAAATATGTAATGCATGTACCAAGCTTGAAGAAAAATTTAGCCTCAGTTGCAATGTTGGAGGACAGAGGCTATGATGTTATTTTCAGTGAGGGAAAAACTTTCCTATGACACAAAACAACATGAAAATCCAAGAAGATTGGGATTTGAGTTAAGAATATCTATAAAATTGATGTAGATGGTTGTATAGCATTGATGGGTAAGGCGGAAAAAGTAGTGACCCGGGATGAGGGTGATTTATGGCACAGGAGATTGGGCCATCTTCACCATGGAGCATTGAAGGTAATGTAGTAGATTTATATGGGTCTTCCTAAGGGTACTCTTGCACAGTCAGACACATGCAAGGGATGTACTATGGGGAATTATCGAAAGGCTACTTTTCATGAGATGGAGAACTGAGCTATGAAGATCCTTGAGAGAGTTCACTTAGATGTGTGTGGACCGTTATCTACTACTTCGATAGAAAATAATAAGTACTATGTGATATTTTTTTATTACTTTTCTAGAAAGTGCTAGATCTACTTCATGCAGAAGAAAAATCAGGCGTTCTCAAAATTTCTTGAGTTGAGTGAACTGGTGGAGAAAGACACGGGGAAGCATGTGAAGGCTCTTAGGAGTGAATATTGAAGTGAGTACATCTCCAATGAATTCAAGAACTTCTGCAGCAAAGAAGGAATATGGAGAGAGTTGATTGCGCCTCATAACCCACAGCAGAATGGGGTCGCAGAAAGAAAGAATAGAACAATTGTGGGTGCAGCATGAGCGATGTTGCATGATCAGGGCCTACCGTTGCATCTGTATTTGTGCAAAACCATTGTCCTCATCGAATAGTTGGCATGAGTACACCAAAAGAGGTTTTTACTGGTAAGAAACCTGATGTTTCACATTTTAAGGTTTTTGGCTCATCTATAGGTTTTTGGCTCATCTATTTATGTGCATGTGACCAAATATGGGAGGAAGAAGCTTGAACCAATAGCTGAGATTGGGATATTTTTGGGGTACACTGAAACTCCCCACAACTATCGAGTGTATTTTCCAAATATCATAATGATTGTTGTGCAACGGGATATAAAATTTGATGAGGAGAAAGACATGAGATTTTCCCTTGAGAGGGAGCTATATTTGCATGCAGAGGAGGAGTTCTTGGTTCCTAAGAATGAACCTCAAGATGTGGATCAGCCACATGTAGAAGATCATGGAGTGGAAGAAAACACTCATGCAGAACCATCCACCAGAAATGGTAGAAGGCACACCATAGAAGTTGATAGATTGAGACTTGATGCCAAAGAGAATGTAAGAGCCCCTACTTCACTGTGCAGAAAGGGACAGTCTCCAGATAGGTTTACTGGATACATGGCTCTTATGAGAAAGTGTATTGTGCCAAAACCATATTCCTTTCAGGAAGCAGTAAAACAACCAATTTGGTTTTATGCTATGGTAGAGGAGTATGTCTCCATCGTCACAAACAGTGCATGGGAGATTGTCCCAACACCGGTCAGAAAATGAGTGGTTGGATCTAGATGGATCTATAAGGTGAAGCAAGCTAATGATGGGAGTGTGGAGAAGTACAAGGCAATATTTGTGGCTCGGGGATTCTCACAAGTTGAGGGGATTGACTATGAGGAGACTTTCACACCAGTCACAAGGTACCCTTCCATTAGATCTATCCTTGCACTCTCAGTGCAGATAAGGTGGCACATTCATCAGATGGATGTGAAAAATGTGTTTCTCAATGGATTTATTGAGTAAGAAGAGTACATAGAGCAGCCATAAGGTTTTGAGATCTTTGACAGTGATTCGCATGTGTATCGACTCAAGAGATCATTGTATGGGCTGCATCAAGCACCTCGTGCTTGGTACACTCGAATTGACAACTATTTCACCGAGTTGGGCTTCACCAAAATTAAAGCGGATGCAAACCTGTACCATATTTTGGTTGATGGTAAGCTCTTGATTATCATACTTTATGTTGATGATATAATTTTGGCAGGTGATGAGCAGCTGATAAACTCAAGCAAGGAGGATCTTGCAAGGGAGTTTGAAATGAAGGACATGGGACTCCTTTACTATTTTCTCGTTTTGGAAATATGGTAGTGGGATGGTGAACTTTTTTTTCTCAAGGCAAGTATGCTAAAGAGATACTGGGTAAGTTTCACATGGAGAGATTTAAACCCATGGACACTCCTCTTACAGGAAATTGGAGGAAAGAGGATGCTACTTCTGGAGAAGTAGTGGGAACTACTGTCTACAGCTAGTTAGTGGAAATCCTCTGTCCCTGATGGGGCTCTTTAATCATTGATCTGCCTCCCATACATATTCATTTACTTATTGGTGGATCTCCTTTAGTTCGGCCACACATTGAGAGTATGATTTTGCCTTTTTGAATTTCTCCTTCAATGTGATTTTAAGCTCTTCAATCGTTTCATTAGGGTTGGTTGCCATATTTATCATGTACCAATACAATGTTCATTCTCGAAATGTAGTATCCAGATGTGCTTTATTAACATTATCCAATATTGATTTTTTCATTGTCCATATAGCGTCGGTATTGAACCAAGAATTGGTCTACATCTTCTGTTCAGAAACTGTCCAAATTCTACAACTTTATGGATGTCATATCAACTGCAGTGGTGAATGTGGAGGTTAGGTGAATGGTTGTTAAGTGGTCAATCTTACCTTTGGTGAGTGGATGGGATCTGAACTAAGGCCAACGGCTTAAAAATACTTTGATCTTGTAATCCCTCTTCTTCGGAGTGCACAAATTCACCAAAGCTATGTGTTCCAGACTCCTCATCACTGTCAAATTTACCTTTGAGAGGGCTATAAACAAAACCTTCTTCTAGATTTACTCTGTATCTTTTTTCATTTCACGTAGACGGGCCTCTTTGATAAATTCACCCAATGTGGCTACACAGAGTACCCTTTTCACATGAAAGCAATTTAATCCACAATTTCAATGAGCACAGAAACTTACCTCTAGGGTCCTTGAAAAATATTCTTTCAGCTTCAGAATACGATACAAAAGTATCAATAGAAAATACAGTCACAACCCCACCCAAAATTCTATCAACCCAATAAACTACTGCGTGGGTAATTTTATTGCTAGATTTCTCCAGTTGTTGAACCAGCTCAGGAGTCCACCTCGTGATCATTTCATCCTTTGTGTAGGTCTGAAATGCATTCAGCCGACATAACCACTCGTGTTACTCGGTCGCATAGGAAGCAAAGAAAATTTCATGGACCTCTAAATAGATATACATTTTTTCCCAATCCTCAACAGATAATTTAGGGTTTCAGTTTTCTTGGATTGCAAATTCACCCACCTTCTTATTGAGCCAATATTGTTGTTTGTTCTTCGTTGGATGCCACAACATAAAATATCCCTCAAAAAGATACTCAGCTCTCACCCAAGAGACCCGAGTTCAAGTCCTCGCAATGGAACAATTTTTTGGGTTGATGGATCTTGACCTAGGTTCAGAGTGTTCTACGCAAGAAACAAACCCTCCAACTATTGGCCCTTTCGGCAGTGATCTGCTTGCGCATACCAAAGTCTCACCTAAAGCAATATGGGGGGGCAATAGAAGTAGGTTTCTGCACCCTGAGGGAGATTTTTATGTGGATATTTTCCCTAATTAATAGATCTACTACCTACAATCATATGCACAACTTCACAGAAACTAGATCTAAATGCAAACAACCCTTACTTCAAGACAGAAGTGCGCAAAACATAGCACTATACTTTTTCTTGATCTTATCATAATAAGCAGAAATATACATGCACAAACATGTATATATATTCAACACAGAGATTTATAATAGCTACTTAACCCAGATAAATGTGCATTAATCATAATAGATCTATAGCTTGAAATAGATAGCAGATAATATGATAGGAAGATCTAACAATCACATAAATCGAATAAAAATCAGGGTTTGCCCAAAATATCTTCTTTATTAATATATATTCAATTCATATAGTTATTCCACCTATGCACACAACAGTAAGGTCCTTGCACACAACTCAGGACTTACGTCTCCTCGCACACAGCTAGAATGGACCTTTCTACCTAGACTAACAATGTCCAAAAGATCAAAGATAGACATATCTCTCCTCACTCAACTCTTAAATATTTATACTTTCAAACGCGCATATACCATGGTCCCAAACAATAGTTTGAGACCCATGGTTCCTCTTTTTACCCGTTACAATGATTAAGGGACTTTGACCCACCCCAAAACATATTTCCTTCTGCGGGCAGTGCATTCTAACAAAACTTATCCAAAAATTAACCCAAAATTTCTTTCCCTGAGGGGACCCTAACCCAAGTTAATTAAATATTCTTATCCCCACTAAGTTTTTTGGAGGTTAAATAAATGTTGCTTGGTTATTAAGAGAGAGAATAGGTGAATGGAGGAGAAGTAGGATCACATCAAAGAAGTTATGTGGGGCATGGACGCTAGTATGAAACATCATCATCGTGCCAAGATTTTCTTTTGAGAATGATTATGATGACAAGGATGTTGGAAATACTTAGAGGGGGAGTGAATCATATTTCTTTTCAATTGTTATTTTTATGAGTTAGATCACTTATAATTAGAACATAGAATGAAAAATAAGAATAAAAAATGATTTTAATTAGCAATAACAAGGACTTTAATAGTCTTCTGTACAATAAATTAAGTACAATATAGTGTGTGGCTCCAACCCTATATAAAGACACCAATCTCCAATCCATCAGGCTCCAACCTGTATTTTTCCAAGCACCAACTTGGAATTCACAAGGCTCCAACCCTATCTTTGGTACAGGCACCAACCTGGTCTTCTTGAGGACTCCTATCCTCTAAGGCTCCAACCCACATCTTCTATTAGTCAAGATAAGTTTAGTGATTCTTCACAGCTCCTAATATCTTCTTCAAAGAGCCTTTTCAATCTCTTCACCTTCAGCACTCCCCTCAAAAAAATCTTCAAAGAACTTATCTCATTAATGATAACTTTGTTTTCTCATGAAGGTGTCTCCATAGCTCTTCATGGTACCTAGACAAAATCTCCGAGGTTACCTCTTGATGACATCACCAATGCATCATGGTCTCCAAGGTTGTCTCCAATATTATCTAAATATTCTTAACAAGATGTATTTAATAGGATGCACCAAATGAAGGTCTAGTCAATATTCCAAAAGGTGTTCCAAAGATGTCATCAAGAGGTGTCTCCAAGATGCTTCAACAAACCTTCCAAAACCTGTTTTAACTATGTTTCTTCAAAAACACTTACCAAGTACCCAAGGTTGTCTTCTTTGAGATGTATCATTGTTTACTTCAATGTATTCCCAATAGCTTACTAGAATTCAGCTCTAATTGTGCCAACCAAAACTGTCCTCTAAACTTTTCCTTCAAAATTGGTTTCACCCAAAACACCTTATTCCTCCATAGGTGACGAAGCTTGAAATACAAGCTTTCAAGGTGTTACATTAGGGGAATTTTGAGGTCTAAAATGGGCCTCCTAATAAAAATGTACAATAAAAATAAACTTTATAACAACCAATATGATTCAAGAGGATGATATCAACCATCGGGGATGATTCACCATTTTTGGAGTAAAAAAGTAAAAAGATTAAAAAATAATAAAATAATAAAACTACTTTTTCAACTCATATTCAACTTATCTTCCTAAGGTTTTACTCACATTTCAAGCAGGATTACTCATTGGATGCAAAATTGAATTCCTCTTTCAAGGAGTACCCATGTAGCATACTTTTGATGGACCGAGCTACACAAAAAATGAGAAATACATGAAAAAATGGGATTGCTATCATGTTTTTCATGTATTTATCATTTTCATGTAGCACGGTCCATCGAAAGTATGGAATATGGGTACTCCTTCGATGATGAATCAAATTATTCATCCAACGGGTGTTTGCGCTCGAAATATGAGTAAACCCCATAGGGAGTTAAGTTGAAAAAATAGTTTTTCTTTTTTCCCTTTAAAATTTGATGATGTAATCTAATATTATTTTATTATTTCCACAATTATTTTATAATTTCCTTAGGAGGCCCATTTTAGACCTCAAAATTCTCCTAATGCAGGTTTAAGCTTCAAATGGCTTCTTGCGGGTCTGAGCTTAAGAGATGAATGATCTTCAAAGTAGCACCAGGTCTGAGGCTTGAAGTGATGATCTAAGCAAGTGACTATAGCTCAAATTTCTAAGGTATAAGTGTAAATTCTATTGGAGATCCAATGTCACCACACAGATCTGAGCCTCAAAAATTGCAAGACTTAGGTGTAGAGAAGTCTAGGCTTGTAAAATATTGTGCCTTCGTACAAGAGCTTCCCATAAGTCTGAGGGTAAGGTCACTTCACAGGTATTTGTTCACTATGTGTTGATTATTGTGGCTTAAGCATCGTGCCCTAGATATTTTTCACAATTTTAAGTGTAATTTCAAGTTTGACATATCATAGGACACAATATTAAGCAGTTTTGTAATCTGACCCTCCAGAAATCCACAAAAAATTATCAAATGAAAAATCATAGGTCTGCAATCACAGGTTGTTGCCACAGTTTGGTTCCATGGATCTGCAATCGCAGGTGGATACCACAACTACAAGTCCAAGATAAGCCTTTTCTTAGAGGTCTGAGTGTCTGTTGATGTGCCTAGTTTGTAGATCCTTCAATACTAAGCTAAGTTAATTGTCCAATAAATCACCGAGCTGCTACAGGTGGAGAACCTTCCAATATTATTAGAGCTATCTTTTCACATAAGTCTAGGGTATATATGTGAGGTATTTTCCAACAATTATGTAATCCTAAAATAAATTCCTCGAGGTTCCTTCAACAAGTTTCCATTTTTTAAAATATGCCCAAATAGTTCTCTAAAAATACTCCTTGGATTCTTGTTTTCTTCTATCCTCCTCTTAAATGGATCGTCGCATTGTAGACCTCAGATCCCTTATGTTATCTGAATGCACTAGGTTTATATTTATAGTTGTTTTTTTCCTATGAAAATTCATGTCCTTTTAGGTGAGCCGACATGACCATGGGGAAGCTGACTTGTGAATAGCATGCCGAATTGAGTTGTATTCAAAAAGATTTTTTTTTTTACTTTAAAAAATAAATTGTCTTTAAGGATAATGTTTTGGAGTGTGAGTAGATGTTTATTAGAAAATTATTGAAATCTTCTTTTAGATGGTGAAGGAGGAATTTCAAGGTATTGATTTTGAATCATCTGGAATAAATTATTTTTTGTGAGAGTCTTTAGAATCTATTGACAACCATTAGAATTTCATAGAAATTTCTTCTAAAAGTCACCTTCTTATGATTATGGCATCATCATAAGTTTTGAATAATTTTAGGGAATCATTCACGCAAGTGTGTAGGGTTCCATATATTAGGACCCTGCTTCAACTAGGACTTTTCAATGCATCTGTGGTTTTCATTATATCAACCTTTCCAAGGTTTATGTTAGGAAATCATATACATGGGAGTTTCTTCAATAATTTAGAGTTAGGGTCTGGCTAGGGTTAGGGTTACAAAAAATATTAGCACTTTTAGGGTTTTACATCAACCATTAGGGCTTTCATTAAATTTCACTCTTCATGTTTATGGATCTCTCCTAGGGTTTGCATGAAGAGAGGTTATGGAAACATCAAAAGGGTTATTCATTAATCACAATGGTCAGGACATTTTCCAACATTTTCCATTTCCAACAATGCCATATTGACATCAATGACAACCTTTACCAACAATCTCCCCCTTTGTCATTGATGGAAATATTGTTTCCCTCTCAAAATTATCTCCTCATTTGACATAAATGGACAATGGGGTGCCCAGATATTCCCCCTACAAAGTTGCTTCTTGATATGCTGCTCCATCATAGTTCCTTTATGAATGATAGTTCTCCATGATAGATATGTTTCTACCCCTACCATAGCGATCTTATTTAATGTACTTTCTTCCCCAAAGCCTCTACATGCCTTCATTGAACTAGATGAGATAGATGATCAGCCAACTCCCCTTACTTGCATAAGCTCCTCTATTTCTTATTTTTTCTTAAGAAAAGGAAGTTTTATGGCATTGTGATCAAGTGGAATAAATATTCCATAATGGATGTGTAGTGAAGACACAATATCATGATGATGATTGTCCTTGTGTGACTCATCAAATATTTCATAGGGCTCTTCACGGATAGCTTCTGCAAGAATAGTCAAAAATCATAATCTCCCCCTAAAAGTATGCATGGTATTTTTCTTGGTATAAATTCATCACCAAAAACTTAGAATATCATATCTTCCAAAGATGAAATCATCAAATCAACAATATGTGTTTTTTGCTTGAGTGTTCAAGAGACTTTTGGATCCAATTTTCTTCCCTCTCCATACTTGTGTAACTTTCTTTTATGGCTTGGTAGTCATGGTTTTAGCTTGTTTAGGAACCCAATTCAAGTTACAATCACGAGCCATATGTCCAATGTTATGAAATTTTAAGCATTCCATCTTGTTCATGAATGAGGAATCAAGACTTATTCTTGCAAGGTTGTTTCTAGGGAGGTGATGTGGACCATTATATTTGTCCTTGTGGTGTGCCCTAAAATCATTTTCCATTCTCCCAAATTGTTGAATTCCAACAAGAAATTGCACCACACACATTAGTGTGGGACCAATAGGTCCCAGCGATACATTAGTGTGATGACCAAATTAATTAATTAATTTGGTGCAGTGTCTAATTTAATTTTCCCTTAATTAAATTGGACAATAAAATGTAATCTTATCTCATGATCACTTGTAATAGTTAAATGAGTGTGATAAACTCGGTTAGCTCATGTATTTAAAGTTTAGGATGGTTTTCAAGGCATGTAGAGTAATTCGATTAGTTATGGAGTTCAAATTGCAGTTGGTGCATTAGTTTAATGCATGTGTTATCAGTTAACTCAATTAAGTAAGTTAGATTCATTTGAACTAGTTGTAATTGTTTGTTGCACTAGTGAGAGATCAAGTGAATTAAATATTATTTAATTCAAAATCAGTGATCTACCATGCAACTAATGGTTTACTATTAATATATGCATGCATGTCAGTTCCAGTGGAGACCCAGTTGAGACAAAGGTTAAAGGGAGGTTAACTATCAGTTGTGTGATTAGTAGGTTGCATCAAACCAGACATCCATTGGAGTTCCCATGATCCTTGCATAGTTTAGGAATTCCAAAATTCCTAAAGAATAGGGATTTCATTCAGCAGGAATTGTGCAATAAAGGAAGGTTGTTTAGAGGCTGAGAATTGGCTAAGTGTTGGTCAGATTTGTCGAGGACATTGTGAGACAGTTAGTAGAGTGCAAGAGACTCTTGTGAGAAGAGTGCATTGTAATTGTTTCATGATTCCATGGTTAATATACAATAGAATATAGAGGGGTTTTGAGCGGCAAGCTTTCCCTAGGAATTTATCTGTGTTGTGGTTTGATTTGATTCTTTTTTTACTTCATGTGATTGGTGATTGTGTTTAATTTCCGCAATTGATTTGTAGGAGCGATTGAGTATCTAGCTTTAGTACATTTTTAGATCGAATTGAATCCATTGATATAAATATGTTTGTGTAATTTCTACATGGTATCAGAGCATAGGAAATCACTATCATGGAGGAGAAGCTGAGTTTGTGATTGAATAGAATTCGAATTTCCAGAAGACATTCTTAGTGTGACAAGCGATTCAAGATCGAAATGGATTTCAATGGCTTGAGATTGGAGTATGCACTTGAGGGAAGATCTAACTATATTTCTTGGAAAGACATGATGGAGGCATTAATAGAGGACAATGGGTTGAAAAAATTCATTGACAATGATGTTTCGAAACCCGTTGTAGCAAATTCTGCAAATCTTGATGCTTGGAAAAAGAAGGCTGCAAAGGCGAGGAGGATGTTATTGGAGGGACTATAAGGCCACATTTTCTCAATTCTCCATGGAAAAGAGACACCATATGCAATGCGGAAAGCTTTGAAAGATCTATTTCAGAGTAGGACTGATCATAGAAAATTGGCACTGAAGGATAAACTCAGGATAATCAAAATGGAGAAAGGCGACACCATGCTGAAATATTTAACAAAATTTGTCCAATGTCAGGATGAGATTGGGAGTGTTAGAATTATTGTCGCTGATGATGACTTGGTGAGCCTAGATCTTCTAGGACTTCCCTAGAGTTGGCATAGTTATCAGGACTCTATCAATGGAAGGAAAAAGCTGCCAGAATGGGAATGACTTTGGTCAAATTTGGTGCAAGAAGAATTCAGGCGAAATAACAGGGATGGATATTCATCTAAGAATTAAGATGAAGAATATTATGCTTTGGCTACCAAGGCGAAGAAGGGGAATGGAAAGGTGAAGGGTAAGTTTCACATGGAGAGCTTTAAACCCATCGACACTCCTCTTCTAGGAAATTGGAGGAAAGATCATGCTACTTATGGAGAAGTAGTGGACACTACTATCTACAACCAGTTAGTGGGTTCACTGATGTACTTGGTGAACACTAAACCATACATTTTTTACACAATTAACCAGCTGATTCAAGCTATGTTTAAGCCAACCAAGCTCTTTTAGAAGGTGGGGAATCATATCTTAAGATATCTCAGGGCACCACAAAGTATGGATTATGGTACAGACGAAGAGAAGGAGTGAACCTTCAAGGCTTCACGGATGCAAATTGGACAAGTAGTCTATCAGATAGATAGAGCACATCAAGAGGGATCTTCAGCATAGGATCGACAACAGTTCTTGGTACAACAGGAAGTAGCAATCTATAGCACTCAGTTCAGCCAAGGCAAATTACATGGCATCAATTCAAGCTACATGTGAGGCCATATGGATGAGAAATATCCTGGTTGGTTTGTTTGGTTCTCAGATGGATCCAACAGTGATACATTGCGATAACCATATTTGGATTAAACTCTTGGTTAATCTGGTTTTTCATGATAGTCAAGAGGGGATATTTGATGACTTAGGATGTGATCTAAGGTTTGAGAGATTTTTAGATTGATGTTTAGATGATCAACTTATTTCTTTAGAAGATCAATTTATTCTTTCATTATCTTGTGTTCTTCATCCTTCTTTGCTAAGCTTATCTCGATTTCTTCCTTCGTCTTTGAAGCACATGATTGGCCCTTTAATGAGGTGATATCTAATTTTAATTTGAATATATCTTCTTCTCTTTATTCAAGTTGGAATTTCATGCAATTTCTTTTCTTTTCTACTTCATCGACTTATCCTTCCACGAGGAACAAAACTTCCATCACCTTTTCAGCTCCTTGTGCATGTTTTTGCTTCTCCTAGTTGAGATTTAAGGGAGAAGACCTCTTCCTTGTATTGGACAATTTTTGCTTCAAGTTTGTTCAAGACCTCTTGTCTTTGTTAAAGATGGCTTGACAAAGTGTCTTCCCTTTTAATTTCTTTATCCACTCGATTTGTCATGGATATGACTTCTTTACAATGCCTTTTCTTCTTTTTATGCAATTCTTATTTTAGCTTGATGAGATCCTCATTTATTTCTTGTACCTGAAGGTTAAAGAGATCAAATTCTTTCCTTTTCTCATCAAGGTCATGGTCACCATCTTGTGCTTGCTTCTTGATTTTCTCATTTCCCTTTTTCACATTTCTTATATCTTTTACGACAGCTACAAGATTTGTCTTGGAATCTTCTTTGAAGTCTTCTTCATTTTCTCCATCTTCTAGGTCCTCCTTGGTCTTGATTTCATCATTCTTGTTTTCATCTTCCTTTATGGGTTATATATTTACTTATTTATTTCCAACATCTTCTTGATTAAAGGTCATGGTCAATTCTCATTTTGAGTGAAGATCTTGAAGTTTGTCCCACATACCTTTTGTCAATGAACATTTCTCCACTTTGGCCTTTATAGAATATGGTAGCCCAATCAAGATTGCTTTTATCACATTTGCATTATATTCCTCATATTATTCTTCCATGATTATTTTAGTAATCATTGATTCCCAATCTTCAAAACCTTGAGCCATAAAAAATAATTTCATTCTACTCTTCCATACTTCAAAATTTCTTCCATTCAGCATATGGGCTTTGTCAACCTAGTTTTCATCTGAATTCTTGACCGAGGAAGAGACATATTCAGAAGGATTGGATGCTTTCTTCCTTGGCTTTTCCATTTTTTTTCTAAGGATATACCTCATGATGACATCATCAATGCATCATGGTCTCCAAGGGTGTCTGAAATCCAAGCCTTCACGATGTTACAGGTTTGAGCTTCAAAGGGCTTCTTACAGGTTTGAGCTTAAGAGATGACTGGTATTCAAAGTATCACCAAGTCTGAGGCTTGAAGTGATGATCCAAGAATTTGAGTGTAGCTCAAAGGTCCAAGGTATAAGTGTCAAGTCTCTTGGAGATCCAATGTCACCTCACAAATCCGAGCCTCAAAAATTGCAAGCCTTATGTGTAGATAAGTCTGGGGTTGTCCAATACTATTCCTTCACATAAGAGCTGCCCATAGGTCTAAGGGTAAGGTCACTTCACAAGCAGTTGTGCACTATGTGTTGATGACTGTGGCTTAAGCAACGTGAGGGTAAATCCTTTCTCTTATCCGAATGCACTAGGTTTATATTTTTAGTCGTTTGTTCCTATGAATAATCATGTCTTTTTAGGTGAGCGACATGACCATGGGGAATCCGACTTGTGAATAGGAGGCCGACTTGAGTTGGCTTAAAAAATATATTATTTTTTACTTTAAAAAATAAATTCTCCTTAATTATAATGCTTTGGAGAGTGAGTAGCTGTTTATTAGAAAGGTCTTGAAGTCTTCTTTTAATTGTGTGGAATAAATTATTTTTTGTGACAGCCTTCAGAATTTATTGAGAGCCATTAAGATTTCATAGCAAGGTCTTCTAAAAGGCATCTTCTTATGATTAAGGCATCATCATAAGTTTTGAATAAGGCTGGTGAATCATTCGCGCAAGAGTGTAGGGGTCCATATTTTAGGACCTTGCTTCGTATAGGACTTTTCAATGCATCTAGGGTTTGTATTATAACATTCTTTCCAAGGTTTATGTTAGGAAATCATATACATGGGAGTTTCTTCAATAATTTAGAGTTAGGGTATGGTTAGGGTTAGGGTTACATCAAATATTAGCACTTTTATGGTTTTACATCAACCATGAGGGTTTTCATTAAATTTCAATCTTCATGTTTAGGGTTCTCTCTTAGGGTTTGCATGAAAAGAGGTTAGGGCAACATCAAAACTGTTATTCATTCATCATAAGGGTTAAGACATTTGCCAACATTTTCCGTTTCCAATAATACCATATTAACATCAATAACAACTTTGACCAAGAATCGATGGTTAATAATATGTTATTTAATTAAAAAAAATATATATATTGTTTAATTTAGATATGGATATATAAACATGAAGGCAAACTAGGCACATGATCGTTGGTATATTAGAGTGTTGCAATCATAGTAGCTTTAGCGTCATAGTTGCAGCCATAGTCGCTTTAGAATCCCTGCCACATTATTGTTATTATTATGCCGATAGGCATATCTATTTAACAACAAGGCTTCAACATTTTTTATTTTTAATTAAATGGATGGTTAATATTTGATGTCGAGCAAATATTCTTCATCCGACAAGGACATCGAGGGATGAGATTTCATTTTACACGTTAAAAGATAATTTAACAGTCATTTAAATGAAATATCCAAAATGACACCATGGACGGATTAGTGTCATTTCGGAGAAGGCCAGCTATTGTAGTCGTTTCAAACCCATCACAGCATTCCTCCATTTCCACTGTTGAGCACATGAGAAACATAACGAGGAAAAAAGAGGCTGTAATAATTCGATAATGCCAATCCAATGCCTACAATGCAAGCAGCAGGTTCGAGTCTACTTTCAACATTCAATTTGGCTCTTCTTTTTGTTGGAAACCTAATAATATTAATTACAGTTACAAGGATGAATGTTTTTACAATCTCTTTGTTCCAATAGCTCACAGTTTGGAGAATTGATTGAATGATGTCAGTGATGTTCGCTTGATAATCTCATGGAATGCACAACATAATCGCTTGAAGATGCACAACACAATTATTTCAAGACATCGGGGTTTCATGCTACCCTTTTTCTTTTGACGACCGGACTGATGAGCCATTCACTTAAGAAGAGAGAGGTAGTTACTTATATGGGGAGAAAATTCTTTTCAAGGCACATTTTTTGGTTCTTTGACTGAGCAGGTAGAGGATTTGATAAACAAGGGAAAGATCTTGCAAAATATTTTAATTAGTGCGAGTCTCTTGCCCTCTCAGATTTTGTATTTTCAAAGTTGGAGGCAATAAAGGAATTAGATGATTTGATAAACAAGGGAAAGATCTTGCAAAATATTTTAATTAGTGCGAGTCTCTTGCCCTCTCAGATTTTGTATTTTCACAGTTGGAGGCGCTAAAGGAATTGGAAGAGAGCGGACATATATCGCCCAATTCGACTTTGCACAACACCATGGCATTCCACACTTCGTCACGATCAAGTGCTAGCTTCAACTTCAAGTCTACTTTGCATGAATATAATTTTGGGTTTTGTGCTAATAATAGTTTAGGGTTTTGCGTTTAAACCTTATATTGAACCACATTGCCTAATAAATTTAGGCAAGAATGTTCTCTCTTTGAATTCTATGATGGAAACTGATATTGTTACCAGCTGGTGCAAGTTTGAATTTATCTTTGTGTTGAATCATTAAAATCAAACATGGTTAAATTTCTTACATGTTACACATTTAGTTTTGGAGAAGGTGTTGGAAGGATAACAAGGGATGTACATTCTGTGGCTGGGCACGCTCTCGGTACCATATGGAATATAACAAGTATTGCTAAGATCATGTATCCAGCAAAGAGTGTAATTACCTCAGGCTTGAAGAAATGCGTAAAATCCTTCGTTAGGAACAAGTAAAGAAATGGAAGTGGGAACATCTTATGGATTTCTGCAACTGGAATGCTAGGGATTGATGTTTTGCTCATCATTGAATATACCAACATAGATTATGCAACTGGAATGCTAGGGATTGATGTTATGCTCATCATTGAATATACCAATATAGTTTATACAAATGATATAATAACATAGTTTATACAAATGATTAAGTTTAAATTTTTAGTCCATTTTCACTTTAATGGGAAAGATTTTATTATCAGTGTACTTTTAGGTGCCCTAATGTTTTCGCTTTTCTGTTCCGTATTGTTTCCTTTCACAAAATTGGGTTGAACATACTAATGAAAAGTTTGCAATTATTTAATTTTTCTCTCAGTCCATGTTATTTTCAGTGTACTTAATTTTTCCTTTCCCAAAATTATTTGCAGCCTTGATTTTATTATATCCATAAAAGTAGTTCCTTGTTATTGGCGATGTGGAATTGACCATATTCATACAGTTATTTTTTCTGTGCATAATATCTTAGATGAATAGAATTCATTTGTGATACACATAAAATTCAAAAAACACTAACGATATGAATACTATACTCCTTTTATGGAGTTATTGGACTTCGTTTATCATGCAGTTATGACATTTTTTCTCCTATGAATGAGACAGTCGAAGGGAAATTTCAAATCAGACGAAAATTCACTTATCAATACTATTAGCATCAAACACAATTTAAAAAAAATATTATTAACATCGAATACAAATTTGAAAGAAACTTTATTTTAAAGAAACATTATTATTATGTAGAATAAGATTAGTAACTCTTGTTGATATAATAGAAATATAAAATAATAATTATTTGGTGTATGGTAGGGATTTATAAATATTAATATTAAAATTAAAAAATTAGTCAACCACATTTATTAATGTGGTTGACTATGTTTCACTATATTTGACAGTCAACACTTTTCAACTTTGGTCAAACATATTTTCTTATTATTATTATTATTGATTAGTATAAATAGTGAAAAATAGTCAACCGTATTAATCAACCAAGTCAAACAAAGTTAACTTTTATAATCATTTGTCAAATTTTTAATCATGATCAAACTTATTATTGTTGCATTGTTACATTACATTGCAATTTATCTAATACTACATTGCAAAATTATAAAATTAGTCAACCACATTTACAATTGTGGTTGACTATCTTCGATTATATTTGACAATAAACAATCTTCAACTTTGGTCAAACATAAATATAGGGTGTTTGATATATAGGATTTATAATATTAGGTTTTACAATTATATAGGGTTTTAAACAAAAATATATGTTGTTAAATATATAGGCTTTAATATATTAGGGTTTATAATATTAAGGTTTATAATTATATAGGCGGTGTTTAATGTATACGCTTTAATATATACCGTTTAGAATATTATGGTTTATAATTTAGTGTTTATAATTTTAGGATTTATAATAGTATGGTTTATTCGGTTTAATATTAGGGTTTAATATTATATTTTAAATATCAAGTTTTATAATATTAGATTTAAAATATTGAGTTTTAATATAAGAGTTGATAATATTAGGCTTTAATACTAGTACAAACACATTACTAAATGTGGTTGATATACTTTGATAGGCATATAATAAAAACATTAATTATTTTTAAGTGTTAGGTAGGGATTAATATTAAAATTTCAAAATTAGCCAACCACATTTACTAATGTGGTTTACTCTGTTTGACTACTTTTGTTGACTATGTTCGACCACGATCAATCTTTGTCGCAATGAGACAATGAGTGTTGCATTGTTACATTATATTCAAATTTATCTAATATCTCATTGTGACATTAAAATTATAGTAAAATCACATTTACTAATGTGGCTGACTTTGTTCGATTATTTTTTTACAGTCAACACCTTTCAACTTCGATTAAACATAGGATGTTTAATATATAGGATTTAGAATATCAAGGTTTAATATATAGGGTTTAATATTGGGTTTCATATTACTCCTACAAATTCCTCTTAGCCACATGTAGATCTAGTCCTTGAGGGGGCCATCCCAGAAATAGAAATCAATGGAGACTTAGATATAATCATCGATTCATCAAGGAGCGGGCTGAAACATCCCCATGAACATAATCATTGAGATAGTGATAAGGAAAAGAAATATTAAAGAACCCCTAGCCATGGAATTGTCAAAAGGTAAAGAAAATATTGAAGCTCATATATATATTCCTTAGAACTCCTCGAAATGGATTGATATCCATAGGAGAAAAGGAAGAAAGGAAAAATATACAAGGTATTTTTTAAGGATTTAAATATTTTCCTATATATTGTATTGTAGGCGACTATTCTGGTTTGAAAATTCATACATATAGAATTTAGGTGAATATTTAATAATAAAAAAATGTAATCTAATGTTAAAATTATCTTCCATTTAATCATATATATGTAAAAAAAGAGATTTTTTAACCAAATTGGCGAATACGTTTTTCAAAAAATGTCCAAAAAATAGGCCATTTGTGAAATTTCGCCCCTAAAATGTTCCCTAAAAATATATGATAAATATTAGTCTCTAAGACCAAGGGTGTAGCAAATTTATAACTCATATTGGGTGATAAGTGGAGGATTATGGCACACTATGCCAAAAAAATGTTGGAATTTTTTTTTTTATTAATAGAATTTTTAGACTTACAAAAACATAAATATTGGGTTTATAATATAGGGTTTAATATTAGAGTTTGTAATATTGGATTTATAATATTTGGTTAATATTAGGGTTTGTAATATTAGATTTATAATATTGGGCTTAATATTATGATTTATAGCATTAGGCTTATAATATTGAGTTTAATTCTAAGATTTAGGATTTAAAATATTAGGTTTAATGTTAGGGTTTATAATATTGGGTGTAATATAAAGGTTTGCAACATTGAATTTTATAATATTAGGTTTAAAATATTAAGTTTAAAATATTGGGTTTTAATATTATGATTTATAATATTAGGTTTTAATACTAGCACAATTGTGTAACCTAATATTAAAACTCAATATTTTAAACTTAATATTATAAAACATAATATTACAAAACCTAATATTAAACTCTAAAGTATATACGCAATGTTAAAAACCCTAATACTAAACCAATAATATAAAGCTTACTATCAAATTCAATATTATAAATCTTAATATTAAATCCTATATTATAAATCCTATATTTAATATTTGAGTTGATAAATCTCTACAATATACTTAATAGTTGTTAATGTGGTTGATATACGCTTATCAACATTTATCAACTACATTTAGTAATGTGGTTGTGCATGTGTTTGATATACACCTACTAATGTATATCAACCACAATTAATAATGTGATTGTGTTAGTTGTTGCTAACATATTGCAAGGAAAATTGAAATAAAAATCATATCTTACCACAAAATATTTAAGCCTAAATTATTTACACATTTTAGGCTAAAATTTATTATGAAAGCAGATCCAACATTTTGGGCCTCGATTTAATGGTCAAAAGTTAAGATATTTTCGTGATTTAATAGTAAAAATTTAAGATATTTTCGCCATTGACTAAACTTCAATTCCTATGAGAGTCTAAAACAGTCAAACTTATGATGATATATAATTTTTATAATATACACATAATTACATCAAAACCTTACCCATGTCTTCCAATTTTATACCACCTAAACTAAAATAATGAATAAATAGATATACTCTCAATATAGATGTCTAATCAAAACAATAATTACATAATAATTACTCATGAGTATCTCACCTACCAAACCCCTAACTAGAAACTATAGAAGTTACTCATGAGTATCTCACCTACCGAACCCCTAACTAGAGAAGTATCGTAATAACATGGTATTTAATAGACTTGCTACATCATATATTTCATTAAATAAAAATAATAATAAGGTATACAATGTAGAATGTTTGTTATTAAGTAAATGAAAATAATAATACAACATATAATTGACAAGATGAAAGGGGAATGAATCGATCATGTATTTCACGATGCTTAATATAGAATTATAAGAACATACATACTTGTGCAAGTGATAAAACCGTCCTCTCAAAGATGAAATTACAAGAGCTCCCTGATTCGATTCCTGACTACATTTAAATACGGACGAAAATTTTTATTTTTAAATGTTTAATTGTCTAAGTTTTCTTGCGTTCAACAATGACATTCTTTTTATACAGAGATAACGAGTTATTTTTGTAAATGAACTAGACATAAAAAGAACACTTGAATTCGACACTTTAGTTTGAAATTGCTTCTAGATACACATCGTGAGGATAAAATCGGCACGGCACTACATTGAATTCCTTCGGCACTACATAGAATTCCTTCAGTTTTGGTGCTAATAGGGGTAAGTTAGGAAGGATATATATGTGGTTATTATTGATTAATATTAATATTTAAATATGGTTAGTTATATTAGTCAATAAAATAAAATAAAGTTAATTTTTGAAGTTATTGTTCAAATTGTTGATCATGATCAAACTTTGTCCTAATGTGACAATCATTGTCACATTGTTACATTACATTGAAATTTATCCAATATTGCATTGCAACATTACAAAATTACTCAATCACATTTACAAGTGTGGTTGACTATCTTCTATTATGTTTAATAGTAAGTAATCTTCAACTCTGGTCAAACATAAATATAAGTTATTTGATATATAGAATTTATAACATTAGAGCTTACCATTATAGAGGGTTTCTAACAAAAATATAAGGTGTTTAATATATAATCTTTAATATATTATGGTTTATAATATTAAGGTTTATAATTATATAGGTGGTGATTAATGTATAGGCTTGAATACATATTATGTATATAGTATTAGGGTTTATAATATTTTCCTTTATGCTTTATAATATTAGGCTTTAATATTATGTTTTATAATATTAACTTTAAAATTTTGGGTTTTAATATTAGAGTTTAATACTAGCACAAACATATTAGTAAATGTCGTTGATATACATGATATGCATATATTAATAATATTAATGATTTTTAAGTGTATGGTAGGGATTTATAAACCCTAATATTAAATTTTCAAAAGTATTCAAGCACATTTACTAATGTAATTTACTATGTTTGACTATGTTTGACCATGATCAAACTTTGTCACAAGGTGGCAATCATTGTCATATTGTTACATTATATTCAAATTTATCCAACGTCACATTGAAACATTACAAAATTAATCAACTACATTTACTAATGTGGTTGACTATGTTCAATTATATTTGATAGTCAACACTCTTCAACTTCAGTTGAACATAAATTTAGGTTTTTAATATATAAGGCTTAATATATATGGTTTATACTTATATAGAGTTTCAAACATAAATATAGTGTGTTTAATAAATAGGATAATATTAAAGTTTAATATATAGGGTTTCATATTACTCCTACTGATTCTCTTTAGATATAATCATGGATTCATCGAAGGGTGGACTCAAACATCCCCATGAACATGATCATTGAGATAGTGATAAAGAAAAAAAATTAAAGCATTCCTAGCATTGGAATTGTCAAAAGGTAATGTAGTTATTGAACCTCATATATATGTTCCTCATAACTTTTCGAAATGGATTGATATTTATAAGAGAAAAGGAAAAAGCAAAAAATATATGATAAACCTTAGGCTCTAAGACCAAGAGTGTAGCAAATGTACTATATTATATTGGGTGATCTATGAGGGATGATGGCACAATGGGCCAAAAAATGTGATGGAATTAATTTTTGGTTAATTAATAGAGTTTTTATACTTACAAAAAAAAAATATATTTGGTTTATAATACAAGGTTTTAATATTAGGGTTTGTAATATTGCCTTTATAATATTAGTTTTAATATTAGGGTTTGTAATATTGGGTTTATAATATTGGGCTTAATATTAGTTTATAGTATTGGGTTTATAATATTGAGTTTAATACTAGGATTTATAATAGGGGGTTTAATATTAGGGTTTGTAATATTAGTTTTTATAATATTAGATTGAAAATATCATGCTTTATAATATTAAGTTTAAAATATTGGGTTTTAATATTATGGTTTATAATATTAGGTTTTAATACTGCCACAATATTATAACCTAATATTAAAACTCAATATTTTAAACCTAATATTATGAAAATTAATATTTTAAACCTAATATTAAACCCTAATATTCTAAACTTTAAATTATATACTCAATGTTATAAACCCTAATATTAAACCCTATATTATAAATCCTATATTTAATATTTGAGCTTATAAATCTCTACCCTACACTTAATAGTTATTAATTTGGTCGATATACGTTTATCAACATATATCAAATATATTTACTAATGTGGTTGTGCATGTGTTTTATATAAGCCTAATGGTTTATATCAATGACATTTACTAATGTGGTTGTGCTAGTGGTTACTCACATATTCTAAGGCAAAACAGAATTAAAAATCACATCTTACCACAAAATATTTAGGCCTACATTATTTACACATTTTCAGAGAGACTTTATGGTAAAAATACATCCAAGTTTTTGGATCAAGATTTAATGGTAAAAGGTTCAAAGTTTTCCACCATTGGCTAAGCTTCAATTCCTATGAGGGTATAAAACAATTAAACTTATGATTACATATAATATTTACTAGTGCATACATAATTGCATGAAATCCCTACCCATGTCTTTCAATTTTATGCCACTTGGAGTAAAACGCAATGGGTGAATAGATATACTCTTAAGACATTACTTGTCTTAAGCGAATGGGTGTCTTGTCAAGCCAATCATTACATAATAGTTACTAATTTCAAACGTCATGAGTATCTTACCAGTGAAATGGTTGGGAAATATATGCCCACGGTTACATTTAAACGAATTTAAATCTAACGATAGACATATACCGTCCAACCACATTTATTATCCTATAACTCAAAAAATATGTATCCTCATATCTTACCTACCTAACTTCCAACTAAAAACTATAAACTATAGTAATATAGAAATAACATGATAACTAAAAAACTAGAGTGATATAAGAATAACATGATATTTAATAGACTAGATGAAAAAAAGCAATAAGTGAATTATTCACTTGCTACATCATACTTAATATAAAGCCATCCATAATTATTGTTCTATTGCTATTATTTTTTATACATTATAATCTTTTATTTAATGATTATTCATTAAATGAAAATAATAATACAAAATATAATCGACAATAACGATGATTAAATTATAATTTTTTATATGAAAATATTAATACAAAATATAATCGACAATAACGATGATTAAATTATTTCAGGATGTTTAATATAGAATCATAAGAACATACATACTTGTGCGAGTGATACAACCATCCTTCTCAAAGACAAAAAGACAAGGGCTCCCTGATTCGATTCCTAACTATACTGCAACATTTAAATACAGATGAAAATAATTATTTGTAAAGGTTTAATTGCGTGAGTTTTCTTGCGTTCAACAATGACATTCTTTTTATACATGCACAGATAACAAGCTATTTTTGTAAATGAACTAGACATAAAAAGAACACTTCAATTGTTTCGGCACTTTAGTTTGAAATTGTTTCTGGATACACACCGGGAGGATAAAAGCTGCACGTCACTGCATAGAATTCCTTCAGTTTTGGTGCCAACAGCTGTCAGCTATGAAGGGTATATATGTTGTATCAAGTTCCACCAGTCGGTGTGCTGAATGGATTTGAAAACGAACTGAAGTCTAGTTGCTTTTGGTCTGGAATATGTAAACTTGCATTCATGTCTTTCTGACCCTTTCTCTAGTTAGCAAGAGCAGCAGCTTGCGATCAAGAAATTTAATAAGCCTAATCATAAAAATATCAAACCCAAATCAAACAAGGCCAGAGCATGTAATTTCGACTTCTAAGATAAAATATTTCTCAAACAAACACATATTTTTTATTGGACCGGGAATTCTCCCAGTTATCTAGATAATCAAAGAATCAAATGACAGCATAGCCACACCACTTATCTAGATGATCAAAGAATCAAATGACAGGATAGCTACACCACTTATTACCGTTGAAGCAATGGCAAATGGTATTTCTAAATTTTGTCAATTTCTTCTACAGGGTTAAAACAGCCTGAATTTTTTAATTAGAGAGTAGGAGTGTTATAATTCTATTTTCTTTATGGTTTAAATGAATTTAGCATTATCCAAAAAAAATTGGCATTCAAAATTTTGAACAAGATTAATTTCCAAACAATTTTACTAAATTTTTCAAAATCCTATTAAAATTTCCATTATTTCTAAGAAAAATTGACCCTGATGAAATTATCGTAGATAGGGCTTCTGGATATCGTCTTGATATCCACCAAGGGCGTTCTAAATATGAGTGCATTGCTGAGTTTGAGGTTGTTAGATAGTTATCAGTCCAAATCCATCTTTAATGGGATAGGTTGATCCTCTTTTCTGTGTGCAGTTGTATGTAAGCTCTGTATGAAGGTCTATCGTTTTAATTGTCTGTTTTGGTGTCAGAACTATGTCTGAAAAGGAATTGATGTTTTATCAAAAGAGAAAATAGTGAGAGAAAGAGATACAAAAGTCGTTGAATATCACATCCATCGTTTCACGAGAATGAAATAAGGCCCCTCTCGTTCTGACAATGAAAAGTCGCTATCAAAGAGACACAGAAGCCATATGAAGTTAAGATAGCAGAGCCCTAATGGTGAAGAGAAAGGTAGCTTCATGGTGGGAGGAACAAATTAGAACAGCTACGGCTGTTTAAGAAAAACAAGAATAACCACACAAAAGGAAGACAAGAATGAAATTTGAATATGTACGGAACCCTAACAGTTTTAAAAACTGACCATTAGCCTCAATGCTTCTATCAAGTTTGTAACATGAAAATTCATAACGTGATGGTTAATTCAGAGCATGATGGTTTACTAGTCTAACTATAGTTATGCTTACGAAATTTCACTGTCAACTCATCTTACATTTTTTACTCTTACATACTAAGTGCAGTTTGTCATACCTTTTATTTACAATAATTTTTATCCTCTTTTTGCCTAAAATCTTTTTGCGTAAAATTTATATTCCGCATAATTTTTTTTTTATATACACTTTATTTTTTTAGTTTGGACTTCTGGTTTCTTTATCTAGCTTTTATATTACAGTGGTTTGTATTTGACTTATTGTGAAATTCTCTATCAAGAATAGTAGGATTAGAAACATCATCTTCATTTTATTTTATTTCTTCTTCCACTATTATAATAATTTCAACAATTTTGATAGTTTTTTATTTTTTGAAATATAACATATTTTTCATATCCACTTTTACTTCAATTATTATTGGTATTTGAAAAGCACCTCTTAGAAAATGCAATTCAACATCATACATCTTTACATTTTGCAATAGCTTACTATTGCCTTCTCGTAGGATTAGAAACATCTTCATTTTCATTTATCTCTTCTCCCAGTATTACAACAATCTCGACAATTTTGATGATTTTCTTATTTTCTCAATTATGACATATTTTTCATATCCACTTTTACCTCCATCATTATTAGTATTTGTAAAGCACCTTTTAGAAAATGTAATTCAACATCATATCTCTTCACATTTTGCAATAGCTTACTATTGCTAAAGCAGTTTCATTTCAATTTCAATTTTAAGAGATGAATCTATAAATGTGTTATTAATTAGAGTTTATAAAGGAATGTTAATATTTTATTCAATGTGCATTTTAAAGGTGAAATTTTCTAATTTCAACAATATTTATGCCCAATGTTTTTTCTATTGGGTAAACATTGTCACTACTAAATTTATTGCACATTATCACTAACTCTTACATGTGAACATTTCAACATAAAATATTAGTATATGTTTGGGCACCCATATATATTGTTATGAATGATATTATGAGACAAACACATTTCAAAAGATATCGTCCAACTTCCAATTGAAGGGTTAATGGAAACATATTGTAATGTTGAATTTCCTCATAAATAGTGATATGCAATATAATTTTATAACACTAATTTGCACCAATTATCATTGCCAAAATGTAAAAATATAATATAAAGTTAAAAAAATCTTATTCAAACAATTGTTAAGTTGGGAAAATATCTTCATATACATTTATAAAATTTTAACAAATTAAATAAGAAATTACATAAAAACAAGAAAAATGTCATAGTAGGTTGAGTAATCATAAAAATAATTCACTTAAGTTCTCTCACTAGAACTGCCCTTCTCTCAAATATTCGGTGTCACTTCACATAAAGCAAGGTTGCCACTTTCAACATCTAAAGCTGAGATAGTGAGTCAATTTAGTTATATATAATCTATTTATATCAATTCTAATAATATCATATCATTCATATTTAAAAACTCTAATAATTCATCATTTTCTTTTTTACTCCATTCATAATTTTTCTCACTTATTTTTTTAATTTGTCTTTCTCTATTAATTAAACTTCACACTAGACGTGATTCTTTAAATATTTGATATTCATTCAAATATGGGTTGAAACCATTCTCTTCTTCATAATATAATTTATATGGATAAGAAAAGAAATGAAAAGATAACAAAAGGTCAAAAAAATTCTCAAAATTTAAGAGATCATGGTTTTCAGAATCTTATGACACAAATATCTCTATATATTTTTCAAAGTTTGGAATACTTAACATAAGGAATGTAGTAAGATAATTAATAATAATTGATCATTACTCTTTCTGAACCTAAATTTATTATCAAATATATTTCAATAATATTGCATAGGTTGGTATTAATCATTCAAATAAGTTCTTTAAGGAACCTTCCACAACAAATAAATTTGAGTTAGGGAAAATGCTAGGTTACCTTTCTAGCTTTTTAAACCATGACCATAACATGAATTTTATGAAGGAGATCAAAATAGAAAAAATAGAAGGGGTTATAGATTTCGTTCAAAAGGATATAATCCTAAGACTATACCAAATTATTAATCTTCTGAATTTAATGAAGACTATTTTTAATTGATGGAAATGGAATTATCTAATTAATCCATATTTACCATGGATCTACCAAGGGCCAAGAGGGATAAAATATCTTGATATGAAAATCTCTTTTAAAGTCCAAAAATTGAAAAATATCTCTTGATATGCACCTATTTAATCCATCTTTACCAAGGGTCTACCATGGCCCAGATTAAATATCTTGATATGAAAACCTCTTTTAATGTCAAAAACTTCAAAAATATATATTGACATGCAAACCTCTTTTAGAGTGAAAAAAAAAAATTTGCACTTCAATAGATTTAATCCCTCTCTCCCTTGATACATTTGTGGTTAACATGAATCCATTCTCTCTCTCTCTCTCTCTCTCTCTCTCTCTCTCTCTCACACACACACACACACACACACAACATGCATGATTTTTTTATTATTTAAATTGCATTTGTGAATGAAAATGGATACAATGCCTTGAAATTTTCTTTGGCCTTTGAAATTTCAGAAGATATTTTCTAGATTTTAGAGAAAAATGATCTAAAAATATACAAAATATTTTAACCATAATAATTTCTTCTTATTCTTATTTTTAATTGTTTTATAAGTGTGTGGGTATACACTTAATATGAGCATCAAATGTTTTGTTTAATGACCACATTGTCTATGTTAGATCCCTATATTACTAGTATAGTCCCTTATTGTTGTTAGTGTAACCCCCTTATTGTTATTATTGTACCCTTGTAACCCCTATATTGTTATTATTATGCCCTTAAATTATTATTTTTAGGTCGGCTAGGATTACATTGTGGCCCCATGGACTCCTATATATAGAAAGGAGGTTTTGTAATTTGTATCATCCAAGAATTATTCATTCATGTAATGTATTGGAGGTTGCCCCCTTGAAGTGGCTTATTTCTAAGGCGTTCATATCTCTTTTCTTCTATTTTTGGAGCTAGTTTCACAACATTTGGTATCAGAGCTTTTGATTCTAGGGTTTCAATGCCCCAAACAGGTCATTGTGGCATTTTCGCTATAACTTTTTTTCTACGAAGGTTCAGAAGAAAAAAATTTGAGAGTGTGAAGCTGAAATATTGAGGAACATCGTCGCAAAATTTTAGAGCTTGGTCCGCAACATTTGCAGAGATATGATATGTGGAAGTTAGGGCTTTTTGCAGGCTCCTAAATTTAACCTAAACAGGTCATCATGGAATTTATGCTATAAAGTTTGTTCTACAAAGTTTCAAAAGCTTAAATATTTAGAGAGCGAAGCCGAAATCCTGAGGAAACTCGTCACAAAATTTCAAAGCTTGGTTCGCAATAGTTTCGGAGATATGATCTGTGGAAGTTAGGTCTTTTTCAGGCTCTTGAATTTCATCTCAAAGAGGTTATCGTGGGAAAATATTCATAACTCTCTCTCTGAGCATCAAATTAGAATGAGGTAAAAAAGTGGCTGCAAGTACATGGACCATAATTTCTTGTCTATCAATTTCAGAGCCAACAAAAGAAACAGTGACACGTGGCAATTCGTACAAGTTCGCTATACTAAACCAGCCCATAATTGGGTCATTGTGGGAGATTGGACATAACTTTGACTTGAAGAATCCAAATCAGGTCAGACCTGTGGCATTCGAAAGTAGCTTCAGAGGGTTACGGCAGGGCCAAATTTCAAATATTGAACATCTGAAATCATAGAGATAATTCGGTTTCAATATCAAGCTCCTCAAAATCAAGAAAAAGGTGTGTATTTTTTTTTCAAATTGCATAAGTCTTGTTTAAAAAATCAGTTCTAGTTGATTCCAAAGGCCTATTGAGCATAACTATTAGTATTGGGTTCTAAAATGCCTCCTAAAAAGAATTCAACACCCATTAAGCCTTCAGAAGGCTCTACTATGACTCATGAAGACGTAGAAATGTGACATGAGATATCAAAAGTCCATGAGCAAGTGCACCAAATTTCGCTATTGCAAAGAGAAGCAAAAAATGAAATGGAAGTTTTGAAGAAAGGAATGGAAGCTAAGATGAATGGTTTGGAAGCTAATATGGATGGCATGGAAGTTTGCATGGAAGCTAAGATGGATGACATGGAAGCTAAGATCGATGAAAAAATGGAAAACATGAAGAATGATCTAAAAGCAGACATGGAAGGTTTGACAAAGTTGATACAACAAATGTTTCCTAATGGTGAAAATATAGTAGAGGAAACTCATGATGAGAACAAAATAAATGCTAATCGTGATTTCATAAACTCTAATGTTGGCGGGAAGAACCACCATATTCCAAAGATGGATATGAGGAAGTTTGATGGCAAGGATCCCGTAACATGGATACTACAGATGGAGCAATATTTTGATCTCAATAATTTGCAAAACACACAAAAGTTATACATTGCAACTTTACATCTAGAAAAAAATACATTTGTATTGTATCGATGGCTTTGCTCCCGTAAAAAAATTGTCACTTGGTCAATTTTTATGGAGGAAATGATAGCACATTATGAGGATACAAAGAGCAACACCTTCTTTAGCCAATTGATAAATCTCAAACAAAAGGGTTTAGTGGGGCAGCACATTGAGGACTTCCAAAAAATTGAATATAAGGGTAACTGATATTCCAGAGGAACACAGGATTGATCTCTTCATAGGCACTTTAAAGGATAACATCCAACATGAAGTTCGCGTTTTGGAACCTGATTCATTGGAGAAGGCATTCAGGTTGGCAAGAAAAGTTGAATGTAAATTATGGTGACAAGGAAGCCTACCACTCAATTCTATAAAGAAGGAAGTGTTGCTACGCCTAGATTTCCACAACCTACAAGGTTGACACCACAACAATTAGAAGAAAAAAGAGCAAAAGGGCTTTGCTATAGTTGTGATAGAAAATACACTAAAGGTCATAAGTGTGCTGAGAAGAAATTATTTTACATAGATTGTGAAGAGGAAGAAGAAAATGAACAAGAAGAGGATATACACCGGGAACCAACCCTAGAAGAGGAAGAAATGAATCCGACCATATCGTGTAATGCACTGGCAGGAATTACCACTCCTCAAACTCTCAAGATACAAGGACAAATCAAGAAGAAAAAGGTAATAGTGTTGGTTGATTCAGGTAGCACCCATAATTTTATTCATTGTAAGGTAGCCAAGGAATTAAATTGTTTCCTATACCCAGCACCAGAATGTCAAGTGATGGTTGCAAATGGAGGAACTATAAATTGCTCGGGAAAATGTCATAATATCAAGCTAACCATGGGGGAATATGTATTGACTAGTCCAATGCTTTCCATTCCTATGGGAGGTGCTGATGTTGTACTAGGAGTACAATGGTTACAATCTTTGGGGACGGTAGCTTTTAATTTTCAAGAAATTTTCTTGAATTTTTTTTTAGAAGGAAAGGAAGTCGAATTACAGGGTATTGAAGGGAAGTCGAGTAGGATAATAAGCTCTAATATCATGACAAATCTTCTAAAGAAATAACAACGAGGCGTAATTTCACAATTATGCTCACTAGAAGTTCCGACATCAAAATCATCTATTTCTGCAGATCTCCAACAAGTCTTGGACAATCATTCCAAGGTGTTTGAAACTCCCAAAGGACTCCCACCTATTCGTGATCATGATCATGCTATTCATTTGATTCCAGGAAGTGTTCCTCCAAACATCCGACCTTACAGATATCCTTATGTCCAAAAGAGTGAAATTGAACGTATGATTGCAGAAATGTTAAAGGTTGGTATAATTCAACCTAGTCAAAGTTCTTTCTCTACTCCTGTAGTATTGGTACAAAAGAAGGATGGATCATGGCACATGTGTCCCGATTATAGGGAGCTCAATAAGCTCACCATTAAAGATAAATTTCCCATTCCTGTGATTGATGAATTATTGGATGAATTACATGGAGAAATTTATTTTACCAAGTTGGATCTTCGTTCAGGATATCATTAAATTAGAATGAAGACTGAAGATATTCCGAAAACAGCATTTTGAACTTATGAGGGTCATTATGAATTTTTGGTCATGCCATTTGGCCTTACCAATGCACCTTCTACATTTCAAGGGTTGATGAATTCCATTTTAAAACCCTTCCTTAGAAAATTTGTGTTAGTATTTTTTGATGATATACTAATCTACAGCAAGTCTTAGAAAGATCATGTTCAACATGTTGACAGGGTGCTCAAACTATTTCAGGAGAAACAATTATATGCAAAAACATCCAAATGTTTCTTTGGAGTACAAGAGGTGGAATATCTAGGTCATATTTTATCTCACGAGGGTGTTAAGGTAGACCCTAACAAAATTAAAGCCATTAAGGAATGGAAAGTCCCAACAACCATAAAGCAGTTGCGAGGATTTCTTGGATTAACAAGGTATTATCGCAAGTTTGTTAAGAATTATGGGAGAATAGCAGCACCTCTAACAACATTATTGAAGAAAGATGCATTTTCATGGACTCCTGAAGCAACTAAGGCCGTTGAACATCTTAAAGAGGCAATGTGCCTAGCACTGATCTTAGCTACGCCAGACTTCACAAAAACTTTTATTATGGAATGTGATGCCTCAGGAAATGGAATTGGTGACGTTTTAATGCAGGAAAGAAGACCCATTGCTTTTGAAAGTCGTCCAATCAAAGGAAAGTATTTACAGAAACCTATTTATGAGAAGGAAATGTTAGCAATACTGCATGCACTAAAGAAATGGAGAACTTAACTAATGGGAAGACACTTCAAGGTAAAAACTGATCATGATAGTCTTAAACACTTTTTGGAACAAATACTATCTTTAGAAGAGCAGCAAAAATGGGTCACAAAGATGTCGGGTTATGACTTTGAAATAATCTACAAAAAAGGGAAGTTAAATGTTGTTGCAGATGCACTCTCAAGAAAGAATGAAGAGGTGGAAGCATTGCTTTGTGCCATTTCTATTATCCAACCAAATTGGATAACTGAAGCAAGAGAGAATGGAAGAAGGACGAAGAAGTGTGGACACTCATTCAAAAGTTGCAGCAAGATCCTAGTACATCTGATACATTTAGTTGGAAAAATGATTCCTTATGGTACAAAGATCACTTATATCTTTGTATGAATTCACAACTAAAACAAAATATTCTTTTGGAATTGCACACTTCTCCCTTAGGAGGACACTCAAGATTTTTAAAAACTTACCACAGGGTGAAGAAAGAATTTTTTTGGGATGGTCTTAAATCTGATATTCAAAAGTTTGTGGCGGAATTTTTGGTTTTCCAACAAAATAAAGTTGAGACAATTAAATCCCCATGTCTTCTACAACCTTTATCCATTCCAAGTCAATGTTGGGAGGATATTTCAATGGATTTTATCATAGGTTTACCTAAGTCTGAAGGAAAGAGTGTCATCATGGTGGTAGTTGATAGACTTACCAAGTATGCACACTTTTGTGCATTATCTCATCAATTTAAAGCAAGTACAGTTGCTACTACATTTATGGACAAAATTCAAAAGCTACATGGAAGCCCAAGGGTTATTGTGAGCGACAAAGATCCCATTTTTACTGGAAATTTTTGGACGGAGTTATTTTCTTGTTTGGGTACTCAATTGGCTCATAGCTCATCTTATCATCCTCAATCTGATGGTCAAACTAAGATAGTAAATAAATGTTTGGAAGGATATCTTCATTGTTGTATCATTGTGCATATCAGCCCTTCGACCTAAATTTTTGGCCTAACGCTCCCCCATAATCTTTCAAACCTGTTATCATGGCCGAAAACTTCCATATGCTGCCTATCGTCACCCTCTCCGCTTAGAAATAACTTGCATAAAGGTCTAAATCCGTAACCAAAAGTTTATCGGGCCTGGCCCCCTGAAGCCTTAGCCCCTTTTGTTTTAATTCACACATGACCCAGATGCCAAAACATTGCGCCAGATAGGCGGGAGCTTATCGCCTTGTATTTTTGGGTAAAGCCATAACCGTCTGATCCAATAAAAATCAAAGGCCCGCAATCAATTTAGCCGTGGTGGTCCCCGCCGCGCCTTACCCCTGAAACCGGCGGTTTCATTCCGCACCACCATTGCTGAGAGGGCGGTATTCTCCGCGGGGCCAGCGATTCCATAGATCGCATGACAAGTGTCCCCATGTACGATTTTCAAAACCGCCCATTTCGCGCATTAAAGATTGGTCGAAGGCTGAGCAGCGGAATGATTGTAAACCATCAGATCTCGAGGCCTCCATCCAGCGGTTGTTAATCTCCGGAGTTGCACGCGTTTTAATCCACGTCCATCGCGTCCCTGGCCCACTTTGGATTGCCCTTTGGCTCGTATTAGCCGTCGATTTCATTCCTGATCGCGTGGCCCGGAATCATTCACATGTCTTGTTGACCGCCCGAGCCTCTCACCACATGATATGTTCCGTTGGACTTTCGTACGCCTAGGTGTCATCATCTCGCACGTCCATCACATCTCTTCTCCCGCCATCCGTAACATATTTCATTTATAGCCATAATACTTTGTTCATACGATTAAGTTTTAAGGTTTCTACGTGGAAAAACCTCTATATCGCCTGTTTATCCCTATTCCACTGTATATTCCATTGTCACCCTGCATCCCCTCGTCATTTTTCCCAGTCTTCATCCTCAATTCCGTAGTCACGTCTCCCTCCACCACCCTTGCATCTGGTTTTTCCTCTAATATATTTGCGGGTTTTGCAGGTTTGTATTGAAAAGGAGCTGCTGTAATGCATCGCCTCCATTGCAGAGGCCAAGATCTCTTCTAAGGATAGTTCTTAACAGCGAAATTTAAGAGGGAAGCTGAGGGTAGTTGCTGTGATATGATTTCATTAATGGAAATAGAAGTAAATCCATTGAACCCTACCGAGCAATTCAAAGGGGCAGATTCTGGTAGCTGAAAACATAAATGAGGTTACGAAGGATATTCGAGAAGAAAATCGAAGAGCTTAGTGTCCTCAGTGTACGGCATTGAGAAATACAAATTTCGACTTAGGGCTCGAGGGCGGAAGTACCATGCACAATCTGCAAGCAATCTTAAGGTTTCATGGCGACGGATTTTTCCCTTTAGCAAAGGGCGGAACATTCGTATATTTTATTATTTGTGTCTTGTTTATAAGAAATTTTCATCCCTCGACATTTATTTCGGGGGGTAGATTACAAAGTACAGTTAATTATATTTAGTCATTCACGGTGTGGCGTGAATGTTTTTCCGCCATTTTATTCAAATCGGATCATTAAATGTATATCACCTACCTCATTCTCGAGAGTTTTCTCCTTCTCCTATAAAAGCTAGAAAGAAAGACATTGTAAAGGTTCCGTATTTCTACCATAAAACTATGCAGTGAGAAGCTCTTGTATACATCTTGTAAAACCTCTGTATGAAGGTTCAGAGCCCATAGGGTCTCAATGAGGAGGAGTTATATCTGTAATGAGGATTCTAGTCTTTGGTATCCCACGGTATGTAATTTTCTCTTATGTGTTAATATAACATCTCATTTTATTTCATTTATCTTCCTGTATCATGTACTGGAATGCGAGTGGCTCACTGGTTTGGTAAGGATTCATCCTAGTTGGTGCCCTTATTTAAAATTAGTCAAGCGCTTTAAATATTGCTCAGGTGTGATATTCTATTCCATGTTCATTTCTCTCATTTTTCTGCTATATTAGTTTCTTGAGGAAGGTGCTTTTAAAACGCCAATGTCATATATGGATTCTTAGATCAATAAGCCCATATGTGGTTCTGTTGTATATCTGGGTATCAGTCTCAGGTTAACTAATATCTTCTACTAGTTTCTTCACTGCATCCACCTTCTGATATTTGATTTCTGTGGTATATTACTTGAATCGACCCTCTTTACAGTAAGCTGTCTCTGAACTGTCTGTTCCTTTATGCCGGAATTTTGCATTTTGTTCCTACATTATTCTTATCTCTGTATCAGCTTCTGAGAGAGTTTGGTTCCATACAAAATCATTTTCCCTATTTTACAAGAGATAGCAGGAGGGCTTTGGATTGACAACCCAAGCTATATTATGAGCTCCTTGATATGATAAGATGTCCTAGGCACTGGTCTATGGCAACTCTAGACTGTCTCTAGGGGGACAAAATTGTCTACAACATCTTTCTGGCGCCGTTGCCGGGGACGAATTTGAGAATATCAGTTTCCCTGGGCCTCGAAAAATTATTTTAACTCTCTAATCAGGTGAGCACAGAGAGTTGAAGAGTTGTGTATCTCTCACCTTGGTGACTCCACTGTTCTTTATTTGATAAATCTATTGGTAGTTATGGCTCCTCGAAAGCCACATCTGAGGTCAGATTCCTCTAAGTTAAAGACATCCTCTGTGTCTGACCCAGAGAAGATTATTCATAGAAGAAGTTGGAGAGAAAGACAGTCAGTTCGTGCTGAAAACCCTGAACATTCTGAAGAAGACTTCCCATCCTCCTCTTCTCAAGAAATCCTAGTAGAAAATCCCGACTTCACTGAGGAAAATCTCGAATATTACTCAGATAGCCCACCCAGGGGAAGTGCTAGAACCAAAGAAAACCTTCATCCCACCTCTGAGGCCGAAGAAGTTAAATAAGTCACAGAAGTAGCTGATGTTAACCATGAACTATTCCCATCTACACCTCAGACTTCTGTGCAATTTATTCCCATTGTTATACATACTCCACTTCCTCCTCCTCCCCTTCCTTCATTTGTACATCAAATTGTTGCACAACCCCCACCTCCTCCAATGGCTAATGTTCCTTCTTTCCTATTAACCAAATATTCTCCCCTGGCCTTACCACAAGTTCTGAATGATATTCCACAGGATTATTTGAAGATTCTGCCTAGATTTAATGGAGAAAATGAGATTGATGCTCAGAAACATCTTGAGACTTTCTGCTCCTTTGCAGAAAATTTAAATGTAGAACACTTGGATGTGGTCTTAAGATTATTTGTGCAATATTTGGATGGTGAAGCCAGAAAATGGTTCAAAACATTGGGAAACCGTTCAGTAACCACTTGGGGTGTCATGGAGAATACTTTCCTCAGAAAATGGGGGAAAATAAAGATCATGGAATGTGTCTTACTGAGTTTAATACTCTGAAGAAGAAACATAATGAGGGAGTGGCAGAGTTTATTAAGAGATTTAATAAGTTATATCTAAATCTCCCTGCAGATATGAAGCCTCATCAGAACGCTGCAAATTTTTTTTTCATTGCATCCTTTGAATCAGATTTTGGTTTCTCTCTAAGGGAAAGAAAACCTGCTACCTTAGATGATGCTCAGTCAGATGCTCTGGAGCTGGAAGAAAACTTTGCCTCTACTGGAAAATTAAAGGGGAAAGCCGAACAGGAAACTAGGAGGAGAGGAAAAGAGGAGGTTTCCTCCTCTAACCAAGAGAAGGATTCAGATAAGATGGATGAAATAAGCAAAATGATAAAGAATATGGTCAAGCTTGAGTTGGAGGCTAAGAATGCAGCTCCCAAGAATTTCTATAATGCTCCAAACAGAGGATACAATCCTCAATACAAGAGGCCACCATTGCAAATATTTCCAAGGGAAGCAAAGGAGCAGCAAGATCAGGTACCACATCCCTTGTACCTGGAAGGTCCAGCAGATGACTCCACTGAATATGCTTCTTATGAACTCGAAGACTCAAATCTTGCTTTTTCAAATAATGATGAAATAGAGTGCCCTTTACAAGAAGAAGAAGAAGCAGAGATTGATCATTATTGTAAACAATTTGCTGATTTCATGCAAGCACAATTCAATGTAAAATATGATCTCAGATCTTCAAGGAAAAGTACCCGAACTCAAGATCAAGAAGAGGAGCCACCTCAGAAGGAGGTACCTGCTCAGAAGGAATTAGCAGCAAAGAGAAACACAGAAAAAGGTAAGAGTCCTCTAAATACTCCCTTGCAACCTAATGACCAGATTCCTTCTTCTTCAAAAGTAGTTAGTCCTCCCAATGCTAAGTCAGTGTCAAAAGAAATTAAATCTTCAGCTGAAAATAAAGAGTAAAAAAAAGTTGTGATAGAAAAGCCCCCTCCTGCTTTTAGCCTGCAAAAAGAACTTGAGAAAATTAAAATTCCAGTCCCCTTGACCGAGCTGCTAAAACAGCCTGCATATCAGTCTCAAGTTACTTCTTTTATGCTCCCTCCTGAAATACCAATTGTGCCTGATAGTTTAAACCTTCAAGAAGAAAGACCCATGGTAGTCTTTGGTCCACATTTTGAGGAAGTAGATCCTTCTACCCCTCCTTTTTATGTATCTCTAGTTATTCATGACCTAATGTTACATAATTGTATGTTAGATTCTGGGGCTTCCCATAATCTTATGCCTTTATTTGTCATGGAACAACTAGGACTGCAAATCACACGCCCATATAAAGACCTTTATTCATTTGATTCCAAAAGAGTCAAATGCTTGGGGATGATTAAAGATTTAGTGGTCAATTTGGCCCAAATTCCAGCAAAGAGTGTGGTCATGGACATTGTAGTGGATGATATCCCAGCCCGCTTTGGCATGTTGTTGTCAAGGTCCTGGGGTACAAAAATTGGTGGGTCTATTAAGCTGGATTTAACATATGCTACCATCCCAGTTTTTGGTGGACAGGAGAGGAGGTTATATAGGGAGACTAAATCTGTCAAGGTAGTTACTAAGGCTGATAACTCTGAAAATTCACCAGTCTATAGTAAAGAAGGAGATTTTTCATGCTTTATGCTGGAAGAAGATCAAATTATGTGCATGAATCCTCTTTCAAAATTAAGGATGAGCAGTCTTCAGAAAATTATGAAGCTGGGATCTGGACTTTACATTTTGATGGAGCAAATTCAAGAGAAGGCAATGGAGCTGGAGTGTTACTAATCTCTCCCACAAGCAAATGGGTCCCACTGTCCTTTAAATTGGAATATGAGGCTACCAATAATGTAGCTGAATATGAAGCAATTTTATTGGGATTACAGATAGCCAAGAACATGGGCATCCAGAATTTAAAAGTCATGGGAGACTCTGCGCTGGTGGTAAGGCAGGTCAGAAATCAACGTCAACCTAAGCATCCACGACTGATGGCATATAGAAATGAAGTTTGGGACATGGTGGAGAATTTCTTCTCAGCATTCAACATACAGTTCATGCCCCGGGAGCATAACAGAATGGCAGATTCTCTTGTTGTGGCAGCAAGTACACCCCGTCCTCCACAGAATCCTTTATTGAGGTATGAAATTGAAGTATGATACAGACCATCAATCCCATATAATATTAAACACTGGCAGGTTTTTGAAGATAATGAACAGATGAAGAGATTCCTGGAGACAATGGGTGAGTTTTCAAATATGGAGATTGATGATGATAAGGAAGAAGCTGAAAATGTTGCAGAAAACAAATGGGAAGAAAAAATAGCAGGTAATAAAGTGTTGCAGCTGAAAGGAAATATCATACCTAGAGGGCTGGTGCCTCTAGAAAGATTGTTTGACAAAAATGATGTTCCATTGCAGCATAATAAAATAATAGAAGAAAATCAAGTAGAAGATTTGAATTTGGGTACTGATGCTGACCCAAAAATTGTGAAATTATCCAAAAAGGTTTCAGAATAATATAAAGAGAAATATCTGAAATTATTTCAGTTATATAAGGATGTATTTGCATGGTCCTATCAGGACGTAAAAACTTTTGATGTTAATATAATGCAGCATAAAATTCCTCTAAGGGAAGATGCAAAACCGTACAAGCAGAAGCTCAGGAAGATAAACCCTCTGTTGCTTCCCTCTATTGAAAAATAAATCAAGAAGCTGCTACAGGCCAAAATAATTGTGCCACTGAGATACTCAGAATGGGTAGCAAACCTTGTTCCTGTTCGAAAGAAAAATGGAGAAATAAGGTTGTGTGTAGATTTCAGAAACTTAAATAGAGCGTCTTTAAAAGATAATTATCCATTTCCTAAAATGGACCACATTCTGCAGAAAGTGGTCGGAGCCTCCAGAATGTCAATGATGGATGGGTTTTCTGGTTATAATCAGCATATGTTAGTTAAACATCAAAAGAAGACTGCCACCACGCCATGGGGCACATTCATGTATGCCAGGATGCCTTTTGGGTTAATTCATCAATAGAGCCACCTTTCAGAGGTTATAATAATAGCCATTTTGGAGAGCAGACAAGTTTCTAGTGGTATATCCTCGATGATATCACAAGATTTTCAAAGGATGTGTTGTTTAATCTTTAACATTAGTCATTGGTGTATTAAAAAGGTTGACAAGTCATGCATTAAGCTTTGTATCAAAGGACGAAATACTTCAAAAGTGGGTCGAAAGGAGACAAAGCAACGAAGGCCACGTGCGTTAAGCCAAAGGCGGAATTAACATGAAAAGAATGGAGTATAAAGCCAAAAAGCTAACAGAAATATAAAAGGCAATGGAACGCTACACTAAGCGCAAAACCTATGTATTAAAAGAAATTGCCGCCGCGTGAAGACGTACACGAGGGAAATTCCGAGGGGGTCGAGCAGCGAGGGAGGGAAGAGACCCATACCCCCGCGGAATTGTGACAACGTGGCGTGGTGGGGACCCGAAGTAAAGGGGATGACATGGCAGAGCTAACGCGTGGGACCCAAGAATTACTACGCTATGTTTAGAATCTGCCTTGTGGGAAATATATTCAAGAATCGTCGGTTCTATATGGTAAAAAGGTAAGGTAAAGTCCTTTAGGTTAACTGGTACTGAGGCCCGTACCAGTATTAAACCCGGCACGAGGCGCCCACCTGCACTCTGACACACCCAATCCTTATGCGCCGCGTGCCTCACTGTCAGTGTCCTTAGGACACTTGCCTTCATTCGTTTTACCCATCCGTCTTTTTACCTCAAATTACCCGGTCCAGAGATAACACTTCCCCGTATTTCACTCCAGTAAAAAGTCACAGGTTTCCGTCTACGGCATATACCAAGTAGAAAAGAGCGCCTGGTCTACCCAATCATTGTCAGAGTTCCCTGCGTCTCTTTCTCGAGCAGATTGACCTTCCGTTCAGGTACTCCGTCATTCATACTCCCTATGTTTTCCTTTCGCTTTTTCAAATTCTTGAATGTCAGCCATGGGAAGGGGAACGCCCAAGAAAAACGAACCAGAGACCCCCCAGGTCCGTGAATCCAGGAACCCACCCGGGTTCGACCCTCTCCTTGACTTGCAAGCTGGTATCTGTGACCCTAAATACCCATTTGACATCCACAAAATTAAACCCTTGCTTTTCAGTCGTCATATTAAGAACACAGACCGTTACCGGGTAGTCGTGTCTGGCCTATACCATCAAATTGCCCCTCAAGTTCACTCTGTGGTTGATTTCATCTCCTGGCTCAGAGATGTTTTCGACGAGCATCGAGGCACCTTCACTTCTCCTCAGGGGAACAAGGTTTTTTCCCTTTCCCCCGATATTATCAAACAAGCCCTCCGCTTCCCTACCAGCGCCACATATGTCAGTTTCAGGGAAGCAGCCTTGGCCGCCCAGTTCATCAAACAGCCACGGGAGGCTCGGAAAGCCTTCATCTCCTCTATAATCGGTGACCAAGTTACTTCTCTTCCCGCCATAGAGCCTTTTCCATTAAGTTTGTTCGTAGAAGAGGTTTGGCCCATTCTCTCTCTGATTGTTGGCCTTTTAGGGGTAGGGAGTCCGGAAGAAATTTCCACGGTGTGCGTCCATCTCTTATGGCTCATGTCCCAAAAAGGGGTAGTATTAGACATTCCTGGTTTCCTCTCCACTGCCATCGAACCCAATTCCAGGAGCTTCCAGAAACCCATCAGTTCCATTTCTGTTCAATGGTTTTCTATCTCTTCTTGTACCAGTACGCCGATAAATTTGAGGGTTTGGGGTTAGACAAAGTTTATCTTGAGAATTCCCAACCCCGACCAGTTTTCGACTGGAATTTCTCTGTGCGTCAATTACCTAAGGGAGAGGGTTATTCCATTTTTGTGAATAGTTTCATGTCTATTTCCTATACCATTATTCATGACTCGCCTTCCCCTAGGGTCTTTCCAGAAATGAAAAGCTGGCTGCAAGCCGGAAAATCCCAGAGCACTAGAGATTGGTTTCTATTCGAGGACTACACCGAAATTTGGGTCTATGGAGCTGAAGTTTCCCCCTATCGGCTGCCAGTGTTTCCTGTTCGTCGAGTTTATGCACTCGAATACATCCGGCAGGCCCTCAAGGCCGATCAGCTCCATTTTGTTCTTGCCAAGAAGGGTTACATCCTAAGGCTTCCCATTGAAATCGGCCCCTTTGTGGTGAACTCGAGGCATGCCCTCCCGATCGTTGAGAAAATGCTGCAAGGTCTGGACCTAAGGCTGGGAAAAAGCTGGGCTTATGACCCTCGAGAAATTATCTCGAACAAAAGAAAAGGAACAAGTCTCGCGCTTTATATGCATGGAGCCAAGGCCATTCATGGAATGGAGGGCTAATCTCGAAATTTGGCCTTTGGTTTCGCAGATGGAAACAGATTCATCTGCTACAGGGGAGGAGTAGAACGTCAATAAAGACACAAGCGGAGAAGAAGCAGGCACATCAGGAGCAGTCCCCCCTCACAAAAAGAAAAAAACAGCCTCCAGTGAGGCAGAAGTCATAGGAGAGGAACAACTACTGGAACCCTTCACAGTATATGGTAAATTGGATAAAGGCAAGGTCGGGATAAGGTGCTAAGAGACAGTACCACTTCTTCCGACTTCACAGAGGTCACACAGGCCATCATAGAGCATACCTCGCCAAGGGCAATGGAAAGGGATCAGGCAAATAGAGCAATCCGAGACAAATATAAAGCTGAGCTGGGAGGGTACGTTGAGAAATATCATACCAGGCTCTTTTCCTCCATGAACGCGGACACCGAAAACCTGGTATTATCTATGGCAGAAGCTATCTTGGACCCTAATTCGGGTGTCACTAGCTATCGGGTGCTCGAGTATGCGATCGACATGAAGAAAGTGCCAGCCAACGACATGTGCGACCTATTCCAGACTGTATGTGATATGATGAAAGATGAACTGATGTGGGTCACCCTCGCGCTGAAGAAGTTAGAGCAGAAACATGAACAGTTGAGGGCTACCTTGACAAGCGAACAGGCTAGCTGCCACGCCCGAGAAAATCAGGTGCATTTCCTCCAAGACCAGATCAAGGGAAAGGATACGAGGGAAAAAAACCCACAGGCGGCTTTGATTGAACAGCTGCAGAAGGAAGTCGCGTCAGCAAAGGGTCAGGCCCGCATACCAACCTCCCGCCATGTCCAGACGGCTGAACTGGTGCAAGTAGAGCAAGAGAAGGCAGAATTGTCTGGTAAGCTATCAAAGGAAAGAGAAGAGAAAGAAAATATGGTTGAAACAATCACCATACTATAGACTAAGGCAACAGAGCTGCAAGCTAGATGGGACTCACACAGCTACCAGCCGACCGTGGCTTCAAGTGGAACTAGCTCGCTGTCTGAGCAATTGGCCGCAACAAGAGCTGAAAATGAGGTACTGGAAAAGCAGGCATCCACAGCAAGGAAAAAGATCACAAACTTAGAAAACTCTCTGGCCGAGAGCACCATAATAGTAGAAGAGTTGCAGAGAGAAATAGAACAGGAAAAGAAGACGACAGCGGATCAGCAAAAAACTATCGCCGACATGAAAAGCCATGCAAAGGGAAATCTCACCCTCCTTGAGGCTAGGAGTATAATTTGGTCTGATATAATCTCAGCTGTGACCGAGAAATGGGGCTTCTTAAGGACGATGGGAGAGCATAAGTCTGCTATACCCTATCTCAGTAGGAAACTGCAGGAGGCAGACCTCGATCTGTCCAAAATAACCCAACATGCCAAAGAGTATATTTCATTCCTTAATGAGCTAGGATCAGATGACATGGAGAAGCACGGTATTCCAAGCCGATTCACGGAGGCTATTGAGTGTCGCAAAATCATCAACAAAGAGATGGCCCGAGTCACAGCTTCGAGAGCTCTCCAATAGGTGGTCGCCAACGTGGGACGATTCGACGCAGTATGGGGTGAGATCATGACAGCTGGACTCCCTTCCTGTTGGGACCCGACCACTCCTTCCGTGCTCTTTCCTTTGACACAATATACAGTGCGCTTGGAAGAAGAAAGAGACCGAACCGACCTCCAGACGGGTAAAGCAGCTCAACTCAAGGCCGACATGATTGTTTCATTCCTTCGAAAAGAGTTCAACCTCCTCCATTTGATAAAACACAAGCTTCCTACTGGGGCGGGTTTCCACGCCCTCACAGAGGCCTTTGTCGAGGTGGAGGGGTTCTCAGCAATGCCCGAGCCAGCTCCGGACAGTCAGCAGAGGTGCACTCAGTTTACGAGCCAGTATGCCAGTTCATCTGCGAACATGCCGCCACTAGAATCAGCAACTGCCTCAACTCTTCCACACCTATGATACTTTGTCAACTCATGATTTGGCCTCAACGGCCTATTTACTTTTTACTGAATTAGTTTCTTTTAAGTTTTGAGTGGGTTTTTTTCCCCACTCCAGCATTTTACTTTTCATCGAACTACTGTTTAATTTTCTGTTTTTGAAAACGGCCAAGAGCCTGACTATCCATGATGGGAGGCCTGATTCCTCATCATGAATTTTTCTGTTTTGAGAATGAAATTTAACAAATTTTGGTTATGCGAGGAAGATATTTTTCCCAAAAATATCTTCTCGCTGAAATAGGAAGAAGCCTATATAAGTAAGATCCAATGAGAAAAAAGGGTTCCAGATTTCCTGAAGAAACTTGCAGTGTAAAAAAATTTTGTATGCTTGTCGTGGAATTATCAATGCAAATACACAGAGCCCGTGGGGTTTCAGCGAAGAGAAGTTCTAGTTATATATGAGGATTCCAGTCTTAATGCTGTATAGTTTGTGACTCTTTCTTTGTGATATTGTATCATTGTTCTCTCCACTGTTTTCAGATACCTTTTATCATGTCTTGGAATGCGAGTAACTTGCCAGCTCGGGTATGAATTTATTGTTGTTTGATACTCATGCTTTACTGGTACATGTTGCTTTAAATATGGCTCATACACGATATGTCGTTCCGCTTAACACATCATTCATATTTCCTCTGTATTAAACATCGTGAAATGTTACTCTTACTGAACTGATTGATATGTATGGATTCTTAGTTCCTAAGCCCATATCATGTTGAAATATGTTTTCCGAGCACCATTTCATTGGTAGTTATTATTCCCCTTTCACTTTCTACGCCTCAAATATCTTTCTGTTTAAAATACCTATATGTCGTTGAGAAATTGGCCCTCTCTGATGAAAGCTGTCTCTAAGTTGTCTGAAGTATATATGTATTGAAGATTCCCTTCTTGTCTTTACAGAGTCTTTATAACTTGCTAAAATCTGAAGGTAGTTTGGTCCCATCCATATGATGATGTTTTACATAAGTTGAAAAGGTAGAGAGTCTGAAGCTAATAATAAGCCTGAAATATACTTTATACTCCCTACTGTTTAAGATGTCCTAGGCACTGGTCTTTGGAAACTCTGCGCTGTCTCTAGGACTACAAAATCTTTTTGGCGCTGTTGCCGGGGACGAAGTTGAAGAAATTTAAATCCCTGGGCCTCGACAAAACCTATTCACTCTTCAGTCAGGTGAGCACGAAGAGTGGAGAGTTGTGCACCCCTCACCTTGGCGACTCCACAGTAATTTTAAAGTTAAACCTGTTTGTAGTCCTGGCTCCCCATAAGCCACACCTAAGGTCAGATACATCTCAGCCAAGGACACCCTCTGTGTCTGAACCAGAAAGAATCCTACATAGAAGAAACTGGAGGGGAAGACCATTTGTTCATACTAAAATTCCACCGCTCTCTCTAGAAGACCTCCCTTCTTCCTCTTCTCAGGTCGCCCAGTGGCAAGATTCTAACTCTACTCTGGGTGAAGCCGGCTATTACTCTGACTACCTACCTATGGGTAATATTCGAGTTAAAGATGAGGCTGAGTCAGTAGATACCACCCGTTACATTTTCCATCCTACTCCAGAAACAGAAGAAGTTAAAGAGGTCACGGAAGTATCTGCTGTTACCACCCCACCCTTGTCTCCATCATCCCAAGCTGCCGTCCATTATATCCCTATCATCATTCACACTGCGCTTCCACCCAATCCTCCACTTACTCATGAAGCCCTCTTATTACCTCTGCCTCCTCCTCCAATGGCCAATGTCCCTGGTTTCCTGCAAAACAGATATGCTCCTTTGGAGCTACCTGCGGTACTAAATGACTTGCCACAAGACTATTTGAAGATTCTGCCCAGATTCAATGGTGAGAATGAGATTGAAGCCTAGAAACATGTCGAAGTCTTTTGCTCTTTCGCAGAAAATTTCAATGTGGAACATCTGGATGTGGTTCTAAGGATGTTTGTGCAATCCTTAGACAGAGAAGCTAGAAAGTGGTTCAAGACACTTGGAGCTCATTCTATCAACACATGGGAGGGAATGGAGGATGCTTTCATCAAAAAATGGGGAGAAAATAAAGATCATGGTAATGTCCTTACCGAATTCAACACTCTGAAAAAGAAACACAATGAAGGGGTGTCAGAGTTTATCAGAAGATTTAACAAATTGTACCTGAGTCTCCCCGCCGAGATGAAGCCTCACCAGACCGCTGCCAAGGTCGTTTTTGTGGCAGCATTTGGTTCTGAATTCAGTTTCTCATTGAGAGAGAGAAAGCCAGCCACTCTGGATGACGCACAGACAGATGCACTGGAGATAGAAGCAAATTTTGTCTCGACTGGAAAATCCAAAGGGAAACAAGAACAGGATGTTAGAAGGAGGGGAAAAGAGGAAGTATCCACCTCAAGCCAAGACAGAGATTCGGCCAACGACAAGATCGAGGAGATGAATAGGATGATCAAGAATCTCTCAAGTAAGATGGTCAAGCTTGAGATGGAGGCCAAGAACTCACCCCCAAAGAATTTCCAGAATGCTCCAAACAGAGGATTCAACCCTCAACACAGAAAACCACCCTTGCAGATATTGCAGAGGGGACAGAAAGAGCAACAAGATCAGGTACCGCATCCTCTATACTTGGAGGGGCAAGTAGAGGCTTCTCCTGAAGATTCTGCCTAGGAACAAGAGGAGGCATGCCTTGTCTTATCAGACAGTGATGACATAGAATGTCCCGTACATGAAAGTGACGAAGGGGAAGTACAAGCCCACTCAGAAATGAAGGCCAATGAAGATACTGAAGAGCCCGAGATTGATGATTACTATAAACAATTCATTGACTTCATGCAAGCCCAGTTCAATAGAAAATATGACCTCAGGTCCTCCAGAAAGAGAAACCGCACTCAAGATGAAGAAGAGGACACACCCCAAAAGTCAGCACCTGTTCAGGAGGAGACAGCTCGGAAAGTCCCTGAGAGAGGTAAGAAACCTCTTGGCCAACCTTTACATTTTGACACTCAAACTCCTTCATCTTCACAAGCAACTACTCCTCCTAATGTCAAACCAGTCATAAAAGAAGTCAAGCCTCTCCCACAGAACACAGACTCTAAGGAGAAAGAATCCAAATAGGTGTCGATAGATAAGTCCTCCTCCGCTTTCAGTCTACAAAAAGAGCTAGAGAAAGTAAAAATCCCAGTCCCCCTGACCGAATTGTTAAAGCAACCTGCATATCAGTCCCAGGTCACATCCTTCATGCTTCCCCCAGAAGTAATATACATCCCTGACAGTCTCAACTTACAAGAAGAAAGACATATGGTAGTGTTTGGTCCACATGTCGAAGAATTAGACCTCACTACACCTCCCTTCTATGTGTCATTGGTGATCCATGACCTATTGCTCCACAATTGTATGTTAGACTCTGGTGCCTCCCACAATCTTATGCCTCTATCTGTCATGGAACAATTAGGTCTCCAGATCACTCGCCCATATCAGGACCTGTACTCATTTGACTCCAAAAGAGTTAAGTTCTTGGGCATGATTAAGGACCTGGTGGTAAACCTGGCCCAAATCCCAGCTAAAAGTGTAGTAATGGACATTGTGGTGGCTGACATTCCAGCCCGTTTTGGCATGCTACTATCAAGGTCCTGGGGAACGAAAATTGGTGGGTCAATCAAACTAGATCTAACATATGCCACCATCCCAATCTTTGGTGGGCAGGAGAGGAGATTATACAGGGAGACTAGATTTCTAAAAACGGTTACCAAAGCTGACAGTTCAGAAAATTCACCGGTTTACGGTAAAGATAGAGATTTTTTGTGCTTGATGTTAGAAGAAGATTACATTTATGCTCAGGAACCTACCTTATGTCAGATAAGGACTCAACAATCCTCAGAAGGTCTTGAAACAGGGGTATGGACTCTACATTTCGATGGGGCAAATTCAAAGGAAGGTAATGGCGCTGGAGTTTTATTGATTTCCCCTACAGGAAAATGGGTCCCACTATCCTTCAAATTAGAGTATGAAGCCACCAATAACGTGGCTGAGTATGAAGCACTCTTGCTAGGGCTACAGGCAGCCAGGAATATGAATATAAAAACCCTGAAGGTCTTGGGTGATTCAGAATTAGTGGTCCGGTAGATCAGAAATCAATGTCAAGCAAAACATCGTCGTTTAAGAGCCTACAAGAATGAAGTATGGGACATGGTGGAGAATTTTTTCTCAGCTTTTAATATTCAGTTCATGCCACGGGAGCAGAACAGGATGGCAGATTCACTTGCAGTAGCTGCCAGCACCTTCCGTCCACCCCAAAATCCCCTCCTGAGGTATGAGATAGAAGTAAGGTACCGACCTTCGATTCCAGACAATGTCAAACACTGGCAAGTGTTTGAGAACGATGAACAAGTGAAAATATTTCTAGAAACAGTGGGGGAGTTCTCTAATATGGAGATTGACTGTTGTGAGGAAGATGATGTTGAGAACCAACCAGAAAACAAGTGGGAAGAAAAAATGGCCGGGAGCAAAGTGTTACAGCTGAAGGGAAATGTCATCCCTAGAGGCCTGGTACCCCTAGAAATACTGTTTGACAAAAATGATGTCCCCAGGCAGCCCAACAAAATTACAGACGAAAACCAGGTAGAGGATCTAAATCTGGGTACTGAGGCCGAACCCAAGATTGTGAAATTATCCAGGAGGGTCCCAGATGGTTATAAGGAGAAGTACCTGCAATTATTTCAGTCTTATAGGGATGTATTTGTGTGGTCTTATCAAGACCTGAATACGTTTAATATCAGCATTTTGCAGCATGAAATTCCCCTGAAGGCATATGCAAGGCCTCACAAGCAGAAACTCAGACAAATAAATCCCCTGTTACTCCCCTCCATTGAGAAAGAAATCAAGAAGATGTTAAAGGCCAAAATTATCGTGCCATTGAAGTACTCTGAATGGGTGGCAAATCTAGTCCCTGTCCGAAAGAAAAATGGAGAAATAAGGTTGTGCGTGGATTTCATAAATTTGAATAGAGCCTCCCTAAAAGACAATTACCCATTACCAAAGATGGACCACATTCTGCAGAAAGTGGTGGGGGCCTCTAAGATGTCTATGATGGATGGTCTTTCGGGTTATAACCAGGTGGCTGTACTCCCAGAGGACCATAAAAAGACTGCTTTCACCACGCCTTGGGGTACATTTATGTACACTAGGATGCCTTTTGGGCTGATCAACGCAGGAGCCACATTTCAGAGGGCTATGGACATAGCTTTTGTTGGGGAACAAGATAAATTTATGGTGGTGTACCTGGATGATATTACATTGTTTTCGAAGGATGACGCCGAGCATATTCAACATTTACAGAGAACTTTTGAAAAGTGCAGGAGGTATGGTCTTTCTCTAAATCCTCGGAAATCTTTGTTTGCATTAGAAGAAGGTAAGCTCCTAGGGCACATTGTAACTAAGGATGGGGTCACGATTGATCCTAAAAGGGTGGAGGTTATAAATGGCATCTCTCTCCCCAGGAATAAGAAAGAAGTCCAGGTGTTCTTAGGGCGTATCAATTTCCTGAGAAGGTTTATCCCTAACTATGCTGAGATAGTTAGGCATATAACAGATATGTTAAAAAATAATAATGAGGTGAAATAGTCACCAGAATCGAGGCAGGCCTTTGCCAGGATAAAGAATGCATTTTTTGAGGCTCCTGTGCTGGCAAGGCCAGATTTCACTGAACCATTTATGATTTTCTCTTTTGCATCACCTCACACGGTAGCTGGAGTTCTCCTCTAGAAAAACAACGATGGGCATGAACAACCCATTGCTTTCTTTAGTCAGGTGCTTCATGACGCAGAATTGAAATACAACATATTGGAGAAGCAGGCCTATGCCCTAGTAAAGTCCCTCAAAGCATTTCACATGTATATTCTACAGTCTCACATTACTGCATTCGTACCCACCGCAGCGGTTAAAGATATCCTCGTTCAGGGTGACAGTGAAGGAAAAAGGGGTAGGTGGATTGCAAAGATACAGGAATATGATCTGGACATCAGACCCACTAAGCTGATTAAAGGACAGGGGCTAGCAAGAATTTTATCAGAGTCAAATCATCAAGCTTTGGGCATCAATTTATCTATGATTGCAAATGAAGATTCTGAGGAACAGACAGGGCAGCAAGAAGTGGAAATAGCCACTCAGAAAATACTAATGAAGTATCTTACTAGTCCTTGGTACAAAGAAATAGTTGAGTATCTCCTAACACTCAACTGTCCACCCAGCTGTGATAAATCAAAATACAAAGCATTGCGGCTGAAATCACAAAAGTACATGGTTGCCAATGGTCAGCTATATTGGAAAGATCTTTCAGGCATACTGTTATTATGCCTCACAGAAGACGAAGTGAAGAACATAATGACCTAATTTCATGAGGGAATCTGTGGAGGACATTACAGCTGGAGGAGCACAGCCCAAAAAATCCTGAAGGCTAGTTTCTACTGGCCCAAATTATTTGGAGATGTTTTTTCTTGGGTTAGAGCATGTGACAAATGTCAGAAATTTGCTGAAAAACAAAAGTTTGCAGCTCTGCCCCTAATTCCTGTACACGTCAATGAACCTTTCAGACAGTGGGGAATTGACTTCATAGGCAAGATTCACCTGCCCTCAAGTGGACAGCATAAATGGATCCTGACTGCCACGGATTACTTCACGAAATGGGTGGAAGCCATACCTGCACGAAATGCTACAGACACAGTGATAATTAAATTCATGGAAGAGAACATTATATCCAGGTTTGGATGCCCTGCTAGAATAGTGACTGACAATGCCCAAGCCTTCAAATCTACAAAATTTTTGAGTTTCTGTCAGCAATATAATATCACTCTGGGCCATTCTACAGCTTACTACCCGCAGGGGAATGGTTTGGCGGAATCATCAAATAAAACGCTGGTGAGAGCTCTAAAGAAGACAATAAATGAAAACCAGAGGAACTGGGATTCCCAACTGAAGTTCGCTCTGTGGGCAAACAGGATAACTAGTAAAAGGGCAACTGGGAAATCTCCCTATGAGTTAGTATACGGACGAGCAGCTGTGTTCCCTATACAATTAGCTTTACCCGTCGCTCGTTTCATGCAAGAGGCTCAGGAGGAACCTGATGGCATGACCAGAAGAATTAACTAGCTGGTGGAACTCGAAGAAACACGTGGTCAGGTGAATCAGCGACTTGTGGAATACCAGGAGAAAATGAAGGAGCTGTTTGACCAGCACGCCAAGGAGAGAAAGCTACAGGTGGGAGATCTAGTTCTTAGGTGGGATGTGCGGAGGGCCGATAAAGGTAAGCATGGTAAATTCGATCCCCTTTGGTTCGGTCCCTTCAAGATTACAGAACAAGGAGGAAATAATACCTTTAAGCTGGAGAATTTGCAGGGAGATCTGCTCGACGCCCCTGTAAATGGACAGTTCCTCAAACCGTACTTTCAATTCTGAAGCAGGCTGAAAAATCCTGATTGTATTATATTGTACATTAGCTGTTGTTTTCATTTTTGAATTGAATAATGCATGAGTCATGATGATTTATGAAGGGAGAAGTCGGAAGTTCAAGGGAAGTGGCATTCAAAGAAGATAAACAGGCGGTCTGCGTAGTTCTCGACACGTTCGAGGATGAAAGTGTCGTCCCCAGGTGGAGCCAATGTTGTTTAATCTTTAACATTAGTCATTGGTGTATTAAAAGGTTAACAAGTCATGCATTAAGCTTTGTATCAAAGGACGAAATACTTCAAAAGTGGGTCGAAAAGAAACAAAGCAACGAATGCCACGTGCATTAAATCCAAAGGCGGAATTAACACGAAAAGAATGGAGTATAAAGCCAAAAAGCTAACAAGAAATATAAAAGGCAATGGAACGCTACACTAAGCGCAAAACCTTTGTATTAAAAGAAATTGTCGCCGCGTGAAGACGCACACAAGGGAAATTCTGAGGGGGTCGAGCAGCGAGGGAGGGAAGAGACCCATACCCCCGCGGAGTTTCGACAGCGTGGCGTGGTGGGGACCCGAAGTAAAGGGGATGACGTGGCAGAGCTAACGCGCGGGACTTGAGGATCGATATGCTATGTTTAGAATCTGCCTTATGGGAAATATATTCAAGAATCGTCTGTTTTATATGGTAAAAAGGTAAGGTAAAGTCCTTTAGGTTAACTGGTACTGAGGCCCGTACCAGTATTAAACCCAGCACGAGGCGCCCACCTGCACTCTGACACACCCAATCCTTATGCGCCACGTGCCCCACCGTCAGTGTCCTTAGGACACTTGCCTTCATTCGTTTTACCCATCCGTCTTTTTACCTCAAATTACCCAGTCCAGAGATAACATTTCCCCCGTATTTCACTCCAGTAAAAAGTCGCAGGTTTTCGTCTACGACATATACCCAGTAGGAAAGAGCGCCTGGTCTACCCAATCATTGTCAGAGTTCCCTGCGTCGCTTTCCCGAGCAGATTTACCTTCCGTTCAGGTACTCTGTCATTCATACTCCCTCTGTTTTCCTTTCGCTTTTTCAAATTCTTGAATGTCGGCCATGGGAAGGGGAACGCCCAAGAAAAATGAACCAGAGACCCCCCAGGTCCGTCAATCCAGGAACCCACCCGGGTTCGACCCTCTCATCGACCTGCAAGTTGGTATCTGTGACCCTAAATACCCATTTGACATCCACAGCATTAAGCCCGTGCTTTTCAGTCGTCATGTTAAGAACACAGACCGTTACCGGGTAGTCGTGTCTGGCCTGTACCACCAAATTTCCCCTCAAGTTCACTCTGTAGTTGATTTTATCTCTTGGCTCAGAGATGTTTTCGACGAGCATAGAGGCACCTTCACCTCTCCTCAGGGGAACAAAGTTTTGTCCCTTTCCCTCGATATTATCAAACATCCCTCCGCTTTCCTACCAGCGACACATATATCAGTTTCAGAGAAGCAGCTTTGGCCGCCCAGTTCATCAAACAGCCACGGGAGGCCCGGAAAGCCTTCATCTCCTCTATAACCGGCAACCAGGTTACTTCTCTTCCCGCCATAGAGCCTTTTCCATTAAGCTTGTTCGAAGAGGAAGTTCAGCCCATTCTCTCTCTGATTGCTGGCCTTTTAGGGGTAGGAAGTCCTGAAGAAATTTCCACGTTGTGCTTCCATCTCTTATGGCTCATGTCCCAGAAGGGGGTAGTATTAGATATTCCTGGTTTCCTCGCCACTGCCATTCGAACCCAATTCCAGGAGCTTCCAGAAACTCGTCAGTTCCGTTTCTGTTCAATGGTTTTCTCTCTCTTCTTGTACCAGCACGCCGATAAATTTGAGGGTTTGGGGTTAGAAAAAGTATATCGTGAGAATTCCCAACCCCGACCAGTTTTTGACTGGAATTTCTCTGTGCGTCAATTACCTAAGGGAGAGGGTTATTCCAGTTTTGTGAATAGTTTCATGTCTATTGCCTATACCATTATTCATGACTCGCCTTCCCCTAGGGTCTTTCCAGAAATGAAAAGTTGGCTGCAAGCCGGAAAATCCCAGAGCACTGGAGATTGGTTCCTATTCGATGACTACACCGAAATTCGGGTCTATGGAGCCGATGTTTCCCCTTACCGGCTGCCAGTGTTTCCTTTTCGTCGAGTTTATGCGCTCGAATACATCCAGCAGGCCCTCAAGGCCGATCAGCTCCATTTTGTTCCTGCCAAGAAGGGTTACATCCTAAGGCTTCCCATTGAAATCGGCCCCTTTGTGGTGAACTCGAGACATGCCCTCCCAATCGTTGAGAAAATGCTGCAAGGTCTGGACCTAAGGCTGGGAAAATTTTTGGCTTACGACCCCCGAGAAATTATCTCGAACAAAAGAAAAAGGAACAAGTCTGCGCCTTATATGCATGAGCCAAGGCCATTCATGGAATGGAGGGCTAATCTTGAAATTTGGCCTTTGGTTTCGCAGATGGAAACAGATTCATCTGCTACAGGGGAGGAGAAGAACGTCAATAAAGACACAGGCGGAGAAGAAGCAGGCACTTCAGGAGCAGTCCCCCCTCACAAAAAGCAAAAAACAGCCTCCAGTGAGGCAGAAGTCATAGGAGAGGAACAACTGCTGGAACCCTTCACAGTATACGGTCAATTGGATAAAGGCAAGGCCGGGATAAAGGTGCTAAGAGACAGTACCACTTCTTCCGACTTCACAGAGGTCACACAGGCCATCATAGAGCATACCTCGCCAAGGGCAATGGAAAGGGATCAGGCAAATAGAGCAATCCGAGACAAATATAACGCTGAGTTGGGAGGGTACGTTGAGAAATATCATACCAGGATATTTTCCTCCATGAACGCGGACACCGAAAACCTGGTATTATCTATGGCAGAAGATATCTTGGACCCTAATTCGGGTGTCACTAGCTATCGGGTGCTCGAGTATGCGATCGACATGAAGAAAGTTCCAGCCAACGACATGTGCGACCTATTCCAGACTGTATGTGATATGATGAAAGATGAATTGATGCGGGTCACCCTCGCGCTGAAGAATTTAGAGCAGAAACATGAACAGTTGAGGGCTACCTTGACAAGCGAACAGGCTAGTTGCCGCGCCCGAGCAAATCAGGTGTGTTTCCTCCAAGACCAGATCAAGGGAAAGGATACGGGGGAAACAAACCCACAGGCGGCTTTGATTGAACAGCCGCAGAAGGAAGTCGCGTCAACAAAGGGTCAGGCCCGCATACCAGCCTCCCGCCATGTCCAGATGGCTGAACTGGTGCAAGTAGAGCAAGAGAAGGTAGAATTGTCCGGTAAGCTATCAAAGGAAAGAGAAGAGAAATAAAAGATGGCTGAAACAATCACCATACTACAGACTAAGGCAACAAAGCTGCAAGCTAGATGGGACTCACACAGCTGCCAGCCGACCGTGGCTTCAAGTGGAACTAGCTCGCTGTCTGAGCAATTGGCCACAGCAAGAGCTGAAAATGAGGTATTGGAAAAGCAGGCGTCCACAGCAAGGAAAAATATCACAAACTTAGAAAACTCTCTGGCCGAGAACACCATAATAGTAGAAGAGTTGCAGAGAGAAATAGAACAGGAAAAGAAGACGACGGCCGATCAGCAAAAAACTATCGCCGACATGAAAATCCGTGCAAAGGGAAATCTCACCCTCCTTGAGGCTAGGAGTATAATTTGGTCTGATATAATCTCAGTTGTGACCAAGCAATGGGGCTTCTTAAGGACGATGGGAGAGCATAAGTCTGCTATACCCTATCTCAGTAGGAAACTGCAGGAGGCAGACCTCGATCTGTCCAACAGGGCCCAACATGCCAAAGAGTATATTTCATTCCTTAATGAGCTGGGATCAGATGACATGGAGAAGCACGGTATTCCAAGCTTATTCACGGAGGCTATTGAGTGTCGCAAAATCATCAACAAAGAGATGGCCTGATTCACAGCTTCGAGAGCTCTCCAACAGGTGGTCGCCAACGTGGGACAATTCGACGCAGTATGGGGTGAGATCATGACAGCTGGACTCCCTTCCTGTTGGGACCCGACCACTCCTTCTGTGCTCTTGCCTTTGACACAATATACAGTGTGCTTGCAAGAAGAAAGAGACCAAACTGACCTCCAGATGGGTAAAGCAGCTCAACTCAAGGCTGACATGATTGTTTCATTCCTTCGAAAAGAGTTCAACCTCCTCCATTTGATAAAACACAAGCTTCCTACTGGGGCGGGTTTCCACGCCCTCACAGAGGCCCTTGTCGAGGTGGAGGGGTTCTCGCCGATGCCCGAACCGCGGGAGAGTCGCAGAGGTGCACTCGCTTACGAGCCAAAGAGTGCTACCATCTCGCGAACGTGCCGCCACTCGACCGAAGAATCGCTCAACTCTTCCGCACCTATGATACTTTGCCAACCATGATTTGGCCTCAACGGCCTATTTACTTTTTACGAATTAGTTTCTTTTAAGTTTCCTAGTGGGTTGTTTTCCACTCACATTTTACTTTTCATCGAACTGCTGTTTAATTTTCTGTTTTTGAAAACGGCCAAGAGCCTGACTATCCATGATGGGAGGCCTGATTCCTCATCATGAATTTTGCTGTTTTGAGAATGACATTTAACAAATTTTAGTTATGCGAAGAAGATATTTTTCCCAAAAATATCTTCTCGCTGAAATAGGAAGAAGCCTATATAAGGGTAAATCCAATGAAAACAGTTCCAATTTCAGAAGAAAGATTAGTTATAAGTTATTGCTGTGATAACGATAGTAATTATCATGCAATATAAAATGGAAGCACGTAGGTTTAATGGAAATTCTAGTTATAATGAGATTCTTAGGTCTTAATGCTTTATAGTTTTGTGATTCTGCTGACGATATTATATTGATTCTTTCCCCTTTGTTCAATTTCTTTTATCAAACATGTGAGATACGAGTAACTTGCCGGCTCGTGTATGAATTTATCATTTGTTTGATACTCATGCTTTATTTTTATATTTATTTTAAATATTAATACTTGCATTATAATTGTTAAGCAACACATATATTTTCATATTTCCTCTTGTATTAAATATCGACTTAGAAGTCATTGCTCTGCTGACCAGTTAGCAGTGGTACCCAGTTCTTGTTCCTAAGCTATCATGTTGAAATATTTTTAAAGGCACCCATTTCATTGGTGAGTTATTCTCAACTTTACTTATACACGCTTTCAGATAATCTTTTATATTTCGTCTATGTCTGGTTAGAAGACGGCCCTCTACGAAGAAAAGGCTGTCTCTAAGGCTGTCTAGAGTATATATATATTAGAAAATTCTCCCTTCTGCCTTCATGGTCTTTATAACTTTAGAATGCGAGGTAGTTTGTCCCATCCATGACGATAACCCGTTTTACACACTGAGTTGAAAAAGTGAACTCGGCGGTCCTAAACTGGAAATATATCTTATACTCTCTCTTTGTTCTAAGATGTCCTAGGCCTTGGGTGTTTGGCAACTCGGGAGTGATGTCTAGGAGCTACAACTGCATGATGTTCAGGGACATGGTTTCACAGGATCATAGGAGATCGATTTCGGCCACCTAAGGAAATTGCGAGGTCTTTAGGCAGAGAAAATATCGATGAATATTCTAGATAAAGAAGCAAGTTGGGGAGGCCCATATGAGTTGGGCTTTCAAACCACATTACATTTAAGCTTATCCCATGTTCCATATTAGTCAAAGGCCCAGGAAAAAGTGGTACAGATGAAAGTGATAAGTGGACTGACACCATGAGGGATGATTAAATAAGTGAAGAGATTAGACATGGTTTTGAATATTGAATGTGGCTATGGGTGTCAGATGCAGCAGAGGAGTTCTTATTTAATTTAAATTAGGGCCGCACTCAAATGATGATGAGGGAGATGGAAGGTTATGGAAATGAGAAAGGAATTGTGAGTTGGCGATGGGTTCATCTGGTCATTAAGATTTTGAGGATGACAATGACTCTGGGTGGGGAGGATGAAAGGAATCCCCAAGTTGAGAATCACCCCATACGAGTGACCCCGGAGTGCTGCTATGGGGCTTGCTGGCTTCCGAAGCCTTGGCAGGCACCATCTATGATAGTGGTGCGAATCAGGATGCTTTGAATTATGCTGGTGAGCGGTGTAGCAGACAGGGCGTGCCGGGCTACTCATGTAGTAGGAGCCCAGAATGGGCGCATTGTGGGTGGTCAACTTTAAAAAATGAATATGACTTGGAAGCTGAGCACTTGTTGAAATCGTGAGGGTGCACACTTGTATGCACGAATGAGAAAAGTTTGAGAATTCAGCTAAGTGTTGGAGTGACCATGGCATGTTTATAGTGGTGGGCGACTTGTTGGAGGGTTGACACCCATTTGAAGGGTGTCGCATGTTTTAGTGGATGGGGTTGAATCTTGGGCCGAAGCCCATGAGCGACATGACCCATGGTTAAAAAAGTTTCTGCCACAGACACCATATAAGAGTGGTTGGGCAAACAAAGTGGGAGCATTGGGTCATCACAACGGACCAAAGATGAATGATTTCGCGGTGTGAAGGTCAGAGTGGAGTTTTGGTGGTATAAAAAGTGAAGGCGTTTCTCAGTGCAGAATGAGTGTCAAGCCAACAGTGTGTCTGGGCTGGGTAGAACGATTGGTGGAGGTCTGAGGAGAATGTGACTGACTATGGTGAACATTGGAACAACGCACTGGTAGGAGATAAGCGAGTTCGGGTATGGCACAGGAAGGGGTGGTCTCTGAGACTTGAGGAGTTGTGCGGAACTTGGAGTGAGACTATGGTAGAAAGAAGAGGATGGGACCTGTCAGAAAAAAGGATTAGTGGGGAAAATTTGCAGTGTGTGTGTGCGGTTGAGGTCATGGTGTGCCGACCTATGGGCTTTGTTGGAATTGGGGTTGAAGCCATATTTTGGCCTCCCTTTATATATTTATTAACATTAGTTGCTGTTTTATAAATGAAATTATAAAATTATCAAGTTACAACAGTATATTTGGTCTTGTTTGCATCTTATGAATTATTTATACTATGTTTATTTACTGCGCATAACGAATTGACAGAAAGAAGAACTGGTGAATTTTGGAGCGTGGTCCTGGAAAACGTTAAAGAAAAAACTAAGTATGAATGTTATCGGTGCTTGTTTTAATGAAGGGGTGACTCGGGGCATGAAAAATGGTATCGGATGCGTTTCGTGTAGGAGACTAGAAAAGGCTCTTATGCGGGGGGTGGTGTTTGAGAAAAGGATGGTTTGTAGTTTGGGGTTTCTTGACATGATTATTGGCGAACCATTGCATGTAGTGGAGACAGACCAACACACATAATTTTGTGACATTAGTTAACAGAATTCAGGCTGGTGTTCAAAGAGATGTGGAGGTCAAGGTAGTGATTCCAGGACAAAGTTTTGGATTGAAGTGTGTGGAGTCGGGTTTTAAGATAGTGAGTGTTTCTTGAACTGAATGATGAGAATGATGACTTTGACATGATATGGAAGAGATTTCTGAAGGAAAATGGCATGTGTTGCTGTTTGTGATGAGATTTTTGTTGTTTAGGGACTCAAAGACATGGACTTTATCACCACTACCATAAGCGTAGGGAAGTGTCGGCGCAACATGTTTACTAAGTATAGTACAATGATGTTAAGGATCCGAATGTTAAGACATTATATGACAGTTATTTAGAGAGTTGAGAGATGATGATGGAGTGGTGAGGATGATGGTGGGTGGTTGCTTTTCTGGTAGAGATTTCTAAATATATTGGAACAATGTATATGCTGGTATCGATGAGTTACGAAAATGCTTTCCTTTGAAGCGTGTAGTGGACCACCAAATGGTATTGAAGATAGAGTGGAAACAGCCTACAATAAGTATCCTTGGGTTGGGGTGGGATTTGGAGGAATTGAAGAGGCGATGAGGAGTTGCTCGATCACGGTTTCTTGCTGAGCCTTCAGGATACCATGGAACTAGATGTATTCAGAGGAAAATATTGTGAATGAGTTGAGGATATCTTGTGAATTTATGATACCTTCGTTCGTGACGATGAAAAGAACTGTGTCCTGCCACTTGTTGGGTCGTTTTTGACAAACTTAGAAAGGCCGAGTGTTTTAGTGGAGAAATGATACGTGATTATTATTAGTTGCCCGGATAGGGGGGGGGACGTGAGAAAGACGCTAATAAGTGAGATATGGTGGTTTTGAATTATTCTTTTCCATTTAGCTTGTGTGTTCTCTGCGTTTTTCCGTATGTGACGATACTGCTAATCCTGCACCTTATTGATACATTTGTTGTTTTTAACATGGATAACAATGGTATTGGTGTCTTTCTCTGGAGAAGATGTGGAATTTGCATAGGTTTTGTGATATTTGAGGTGCGTCGGTTTTTTTGAACAATTGAGAATATTTATCAAGCGGAATTTGTTCACTTGATCTTTTATGGTGGTCCAGATACATACAGATAGGTCACCAAGGGAGATGAATTGATTGAGGATTAGGTTCAATGAAGAATGTCATAGTGTGATAATTTTCTTTGGAATGACAAACTGCAACAAAAGTTTTTTGAAGGTATTCAAAATCGCTGAACTTGACCCAATGAATATGCCAGAAGATAGCGATGGGTAGACGGAAAGTGTCGATGCTGCCCAGAGGAATTGAAGATGAGGATGGTGACATCACAGGTACTAAAGCTATGACTTGGAAGTGAACTAGTGGGGTGCTTACATATCATGCTTATGATTTGGTGATTGGAATGGTTCTTTTTTTAGATGGGCATCTGATGTGGCTATAGAGTGAAAGTTCGTGGGATGAAAGCGATAGTATATTGTGGGAAGAAGATGGCTTCATCATTCATTGTTTACAAGTATCAAGACATTACTTGATTGGGAATCATTTATTTTCAAGATAGACAACGTTGTGAGCTGATTATTTTGCATCCCAGTCTGAATTTACTGATCAAGCAAACTCGTTGGCAAGATTTTCTTGGTAGAGATTTTCATATTTCTCTGAGTACAAGTCAAGTAGACTCAATGTTGTTATAGATACCCTCAGCAATAAGGAATGATTAGAAGCACTTAGGGAGGAATAATAGCAATATGAGAGAATAGGGATTAGAGGTCAACATATTTGATGTTTATGAGCCAGAACCAGTTGGTGGAGAGGCAGCAGGCGAAGAACACTGAAAACAAATGGAAAGGAAGGAAAAATGTGGGTTTTCTTCAGATGAGATCTTGTTATGGGAACAAAGTGCATTCTGAATTAATAGGACTTAGGGTCACCTCTGAAGGAACACGGTCTGTGGTTGTCCCCAGGGAAGCATTGAGGTTCACCAAACAGAAACGGTGAGGTGTCAGAAGACAACAGAAAGCACCTACATAGTGTGCAGGACCAAGAAGAGGTCCAAGTAACAACTATAAATATTATAATACCGCATTAAATATTAGATTGTTATTCTGATGGATATTTCATGTTGAGGATGGTGTTGGAGAGATTTATGACTTAAGAAACGGTGAGGTAAAAAATCAGGAAACTTGTGACACCTACACTAAGTGGCTGAGGACGGAGGTCAAGTAACAGCTACCTAGTGTGGGACCACATGTCGAAGCAACACCAGAATTATGACTAAATTTGGTATGCTCTATTTGGTGTATCCACTAATTAAGGTGATGATAAAATCAATCAATCAAAATAACTTTAATATCAGTTATTTGAGTATGATAGCTCATTCAACTCATGATTTCCAATTACAGACAGTTGGTGAGCATATGAAAGAAATTCTGGTTATGTGAGAGTTGAAGAATAATTTTAATGAGTTGTGTCAGATTTAACTCAGTTGATAGATTTAAACTGATTATCATTAGTTTGTGACCCATTAAATACACAAGTGAGATCAAGTGAATTAAACTGTATTGAATTACATTAAATCGTCTCTGCAATGTTAATAAGATGTTCTATTATTGGGCACCATGTCAATTCTAATTGAGGCCAATTAGAATCTGAATGAAAGAAATGTGAGCTATCATTTATGGTATTAACATTACAGAATGTAATTAAAACCTCACAGGATACAAATGCTACTAAGCGCAGATGTAGGAAGGTTCAGATGTATGAATAAATGTGCATTCTCATGGAAATGAGTGAAAGACAAGTGAAAATAGTGAGTGGTGATGAACTGGTGCACAGATAATTGGGGATAATTATTTGGAGCAAGACTCTGTGAGAAAGTTGTATGTAATTGTTTCATGATTCCTTGTGAATATACAATATATAAATAGGGGTTTGAGCTGAAAAACTTTATAAATGTCATGTTGTGGTCGGATGTTTTATTCATGTTCATAATTGTGAATTTTTTTAATTCTTTTAAAAAATTTATGAAAGCGATTAATATTTGTTTTAATGTGTTGGGTGGTGAAAATAAAAATATACAGCATGTTGTATAATTTCTACATTATTAGTCACCAATATTCATTAGCTTGAAAGTGAGTTGGCGAAGATTGAGAACTTGCATGTAGAGCGTTTCTGCAATTTAAAGGCGTCAGTTACATTTGTACATGAGTTATATTAATTAATTCATTATTGGGGTTAAATAAAGTTTAACTAACCATGGTGATATGACTGACAGAGAGTCAGTGAATTAATTGATTGGAGGGACATATATAATAATAATATTAATGGCTCATGACAATTCACAATGGTAATTATAATAAATTCATGATAATTACTTTATAAATATCTGTTCATGTCGGGTTTGGGGAAAGATTGATTGAAACGGAAAGTTGGGGGAAGATAATATAGGTTATGATTAAAAAATTGTACATGGATTATAGAAGTCGGTTAGGTCACCCTCACTGGATTTAGCAATCCAGTAGATTCTCTCCTACATTTATTTAATAGACATGAAATCTTATGAGAATAAATGAAACATTGCATTAAACAGAAAGTGAACCAGCTAAATATTTTGTCCATTTTCTTGAATCAGTGTGAAGACTGGCTAGGGAAATGAAGAGTTCTCTTGTAGAGAAAAATGTTGTATTGTTTTATTTAGTCTTTTTTTAGTATATACATATAGTAGGGTTTTAGATGATATTATTTCCTGAACATATTGTGTGTACCTTTAATTGTCTTTCTGCACCTTGCTGTGATTGTGATCATGTTTGTTCTCTAGGTATGAGAAGGTTAATATTGTTTTAGTATATCACTAGATGGAATTAGGTCTATGAATTCTTCTACATCTATGTATTGTTTCGCCTATATTACATGTCAAGATTTACCTATTAATACCAAGTACAGTTATACCAAAAGAGTATTATTCCATACCCTTTAAAACGTCTATGAATTCTTCTTCCATATGAGCATCAACTCTAGACATCTTGATTATTCTTAATTGATCAAAGTGTCTCTTTTTTAAAGGTAGTATCTATAATAGCACTAAATATATAGAGATAACATATGTGGGGTTTCATTTTGGTCAAAGAGAATATCACATTTCTCTCACATAAACATGCAATAAAAAAAATGAGTCCAATCCTTTATTATGTTGTGTTAAAAAAAGTGGTCCCTCTCCCACTATTTACCCTCATATATTAGATGTTTTTATCTATGGATCCTTTTAGCAATGAATCAGAAATTTAACAATTCTACTGCATGTTCAACATAATTTATATAGGTGGGGATTTTCTCAATGAGTGTTTGTAATCAGTTAAATAACTTATTAAAACAATAATTGATGAAAAGTAGCAGCACTTTTCTTTGTTCATTATATTGAATATGAGTACCAACATATTTCTGGAGATAATTAATTTTGAACATAATTGTCGTAACCAAATCCAATATGGTTTAAACGCCTCAATGGATGTCAGTATTTGCTATTCTGACATTTGTGATGAAAAAAATAGCCACATGTAGAACATAAGGAAAATCTACATTCTTGGAAGAAAATTACAGTTTGTTTTCTGTTTCATATAAAAACGGTCTAACACTTTAAGCTAAGATAATGGTTTGTTGAAATGATTACTGATTTATTTATGGGGTGTAATTATTTTTATCTATATATATAATTATTTTTCAAATAACATAATAAAAATTATCAATAAACAGTCATGGTCAGAAATAATTTCTAAATCAATATATAGTTAGTCCTATAATAAGTTTGTTGCTGAACAATTTGACTCTAACACAATTGAGAGGTTGGAGTGAATTTCTCTACTTGTTGAAAGGAAAAAACACAGTATTGCTATATAAATTATTCAAATATTCATCACCCTGTTAATTTTAAATATAACTACTGTTATCTTGATAAATCACACATATTTTTGCCTCCATGATCAACTTCTCTCCTTTCCAGTGGGAAGCAAGACCCTGTGATTTATATATTACTATATCCTTGGTTTTCCATTTATAGGTGATGAGATCCTGCTAAATTGAAAAAAATGTGTGTGTTCCTTTGTGATGATTTTCTGTAGAATATGTTGTTCTATATTTTTCTTTAGGTACTCTTTCTTGGAAACCTAAATAATCTTAAGATTGTATTATAATGAACCTAGCTTTTGCTGAATCCTATTTCATAATAGGTAGGGTTTATGGATGTTATTATTATTTTTGTTTGTTTTCTTTTACTCTGCGATATGCTTTTTTTTTTTTCTAGGTTTCTGTAACATATTCACAATATTGTTTGATCTATAGACTATGATTGTATTTGTGACATCTTAAAGCCTTTATGATTTATTTTTCCAATCTTTGATATAATTTTGTTACTTCTTTTTTGTAAATAGTGAAAATTACTATGGAACTGATGACTTATCTTTACCAGAAGCGATAAACAAAGGCTTTGAGAAAAAACTCCCAAAATAAAAGGAAAGATTTGGTAGCGAGTTCATGGAATTGGTGAACATCTCTTGCTTTGTGGGGTTGTTACAGCATATCTTTGTAGATCTTGTATAGAAGAAATTAAATTTGCATTTAGCTTATACTACATGTACTGAAGTTCTGAAACATTTCCAGGCTTCCCTTTCATCACATTTGTGAAAGCATAAGAGATATACTTTTCTTGTATCATCTAAACCAGTCCTATGAAATAGTAGTCGTTTTAATGCTGAAACGGCAGTCAGTCTATTGGGGAAAATAACTCCAAAATGTGATTTCTCTATGGTGTTGGCTATTGAACCATACCTTTCTTGATCTTGTATAGAGGCTATAAATTTTCATTTCAGCTTTTATTTCATTAAACCTTTTCAAATTTGTAACCTTATTAGGACTACATGATTAACACAGACACAGCAGAAAAATGCAACAAAGTATCCTCTTTTATTATCATATCTAGTATATACTACATGTCTTGTATATGGTTTAAAATTGTGCAGGGATGAGAAGTCATCAAAGGTACAAGCTATAATGAGAAGCTTGTATTTAATGAATAATCTTGTTTTGGGACATGAGATAGATTCATTCTTGGCACAGCAGACTAAAAGCATGATGAAAAACTCACCCCGTATGTCTTATTGTTTATTCCATATTAGGTTTCACAGGTGTTATTGAATTACCTTGTTATGAAAGTCTAATGGTGGCCTCTTCCCTAAACTTCTCTCTTAATTTGAACTAGATCAAGAAATAAGAAAAGATATTTTGTTGTCATAGAATTGAGAATCTTATTTGTTTTAATGAAGGACTGGTTCAGGGTTTGCTGATGTGTAAGTTGAAATAAATGTAGATTGGGAAAGGGAGGAAAATAGCCATATTGGCTCCAACATTTGTTCTAGTATATCACGAAAATGGAGAAAAGTGGTTAGATAGCATAACAATTCACTTACAATAAAGTTTCCCTGTTAGCAGTAGCAATACCTTTAAGACTTCAGATGAATGGTTATATTTGATGATTCGTGCAGAATTTCTTATGAGATGAGATTTTTTTTTCCTCTTGGCCGCCCTCATTTTTAAGATTAGCTACCCCCATGATTGCATCTTGTCCAAGTAAAGTGGATGTCAAAATTTGAGTAATATCTGATTCTTTTTGTATTCTCAATCTCTTAGCAATCACCAATCACACTGGCAACAACTCCTGTTTGAATATGCAATAAATAAATCTTTTTTCTGTGATGAGAAAAATAATGAAAAAATACCAAACCAACAAAGAAAACATTCTAATCTCTATCAAACCATCACTTGTAGGGATAGAAGAATGAAAAAATCTTTCTAAAGACTATAAAATGCGTTGTCGGTATAAATTTATAACCTACAAATGGTTGAGTTGACAAACCCAAATTGTCATATATTTAAGATGGGCGCTAAAACATAAGTAAACATAATAATGCTATGTTTATAATAAACTTAGGGATATTTGATAGGGAAAAAAACTGAAACTCCAACATGCCAGTATTAAGGAAAAAAAACCTCTTTTGTAAGCAAGAAAACTTAGTGTTAACTTCCAGATGAATTTGGAGATAAAAACAAGGAAACAGAGATTTGAAGTTCAAAGGAAATTAATTCAAGAGCTTTAATTGAAAAATTTTATATTGAAAAGGTATATGAATTTATGCAATACATAATGTTCATGGAGTTAAAATAAAGATCAACAAAGTGGATAGTTGAAAAAATCAATATTGAGTTAACCTTAAAGAAATGTGATTTAATATTTGAAAGGCACCAACTTCCTAATATAATTTGAGCAATGCAAAAAAAAATACCATGGCTAAATAAGTGGAAGTTTTTTTAATAGCCATGTTCTGAATAGGGTAACACCATACAACAGTATCATACTTTGGGGTCACTCCTAGCTTGATAAATTCATTTTTACACGAGGTGTTCTATGATGGGTTGGATGAGAGATTAATAATAGTAGAGGTTTGGTTCTTCTCTCTATCTAATAATTTTCTGTGCTAACACAACAGTTATAAGTTTGAACAGCTTAAAATTAGAAAAGTTTTAGCAATATTGCAATCATTTTCACATCGACAATTTTGGTCTACATCAAAAGATTATTATATTTTGGAAAATTACATAGAAACGTCGGAAAAAGTAGCGAGAACCGCTGAGATTGCCTGAGCATAAAGGTTCTTAAGAAAACTTACCCTGTTCTTGTCATGAAATGTGAAGTTGTCAACTTGCTCCGGCAAGAGTGGTTTCTAAGCCACACATTGTAAAAGTTAGAGGAACATGACGATGAATTGGGAGGTGGTATGGCGACTGATGGGTTTGCGTGACCGAGGACCTGGAAGGTACCTCCAAACTACGCGACAAATACAAAGAACGTGTTTCCTTCCTTCTAGATGAGACATGAGCCTCCAAACACTTTCATCGACATAACTAGGGATTTGAACAGTAGTTTCACACCATTAAGAGGCACTTCCCCGAGAGAACACTGTTTAAATCCAAGTCGTTGATCCTTGTGTGGCAGGGGTGAAGGATATATTATTCCCACATTCTAGCAAAGGGACTAGTAGGGAGATATGAGATCGTGTCCTTCCTTTCTCAGGGGTCTGAGAAAGAATATGTTTTTGGAAAGATGCGTGGAACACTACGGATACGAAGGAAGTGCATTTAATATGTTTGCTAATCTAGACTTCACAGGCGAGGTCAGCCTAAGGTTGTGAACTCCTTGACCAGAATAGTCAAATTGACCCTTGTTCAGTGTTTGAAGACCTGGTCTTTGGTCTAGCATCTCGTGGAAAAAAGTTGTGGACTCGGGGAAGAAATGTGGGCATCTCTTGAGGAGAGAAAGTAGAGATAAGGGAGATCTACTCAGTGAAAACGCTTGGAGTGGCAGCGTGACTGATGGGTTCAAAGATCCTAAGGAGGATGAGGGAAAGTCATCCCTTACATCAAAAAAATGGTAGTGAGATGGCGCCGGAGGAAAGAAGGATATTTATAAGATCAATTTCTTCCAGTGTGGCAGTGGGACATTAATCACATAACTGCTGTGGTAATAATGAAAAATAATAAAACATAGATCTCAGAGGGAAACATGACTGACAGAAAGATGAAGATGAGAATTTGATGATTTTCAGATATTCAATGGGGAAAACACCACTTCGGTGATGGATTTTAATTTAGTAGAATTTGAGTTGGAATGATCCTTGAGGGATTCCTCTCAATCATCACCGCTTGCTACGAGCCCAAATCCTGAAACAATCGGATGGAAGGGTGCCATTTGGTGTGGGGGTACGAGAAGTGACGGTGCGGTGGTTAGCGACGCCAGGGCCACGGCAGTGAGGCATGGATTCAGCGACGATGTGAGAAGCATAGTGCGGGGAGTCAAGAAATAGAGCAACAACGGGGGGGGGGGGATGGCAAGACGCATGGGTCATATGTTAATCACCCGTGTCCATCATCATTGAACACCATGGTTCATTTTAGGATGTTTGCAGTTCAGATAAAGAAAATTTGTGATGGTCGCCAGTAGAAGTTGGCAATGGTAGGGTTTGTGACAACACAATCTGCAGGGTGGAGAGGGAGTTGCAATAATGTTAACGGTGGCGAGCGATGGTAGCCTTACAGATGAAGAAACGTGCACTCAAAGTTGATAGCGATAGTGTGGACATCTCTCTGTCAACAGCGCGAGAGGTGATGTTACATAGTGGAAAAGCACTAAATGCGGTGTGGTTAATTGAAGCACATTTTCCAAATTACGGGAGCCTTGATTTGGGGTATAAAAGATGGGATGTGATCAAATCTCAGAGTTTCTGAGATAGGCTTGAACATGTATTGAATAAATAGAAATAATTTGGAAGTTACTGGTGTATTTTGTTAAAATAATTAAATTGTTGAGGACCTAAATTCAACTGAAATAAATCATTAAATGAATTAATAAAATAGGGTGTGAATGTTCTGAAAAAGGTGGATAGGTCTAGAAAGTTGAACGTCTTGGCATTGATTGAGATTTAATCTCGGTCGCTTGAATATTCAACAAGGGTATAAAGAATGACGAAGGGTCATTGGAAATAACAGCGTGGAAAGCCTAGACGGAGGGATGAAGAGGATGATTTTCAGTATAATTATGATTATATGAAAAACTGAAGCCATAGATATTATGTGGGGGGCAATAATTCTAGTTGGGTGGCTAAGTCTAAGAGGTGCAACACGAAGAGAGATAATGAAGAGTTTGAAGCGACAGATCACATTGACACGGAAAGTAGGAAGCACGGTGATGCAAAGAGCCTAATGGAAGCAGGATGAGTACATGTGCTGGGGGAGACAGCATTGACAGTGCTGCCACTGTCTGGGAGAATGTGTTTGGACGGGGAGGCCTGGGTTCCCTTCTTGCAGAGATAAAAGACAGCACGTGGCTATGACGAAGGCACATTTAGGCGGTATGGTCTCTCGGTAAGAAGAGACAGCAAAGGTATTTTGGGTGGTCGGGTTCCCGTGAGGTGAGGTTTGTCTCACAAGATCTTTCTTGTTAGTTCTCTCACCGCCGTTTAATGAGATCTTGTTGAATCTTGAACTCACCTCGAAATTTTATTACTAATATATAAACCCTCAATTTTTATGGTTTCCGCATTGGAGTTTTAAGGGACATTGGTCCAAAAATAAATGTATTGAGATCGTGCTTATGTAATCCCTATTATTCGGATTTTGTTACTTTTTTGTTTCTACTGATTTATTTATGAAAGGTTGTAGTGTATGTCGAGATTTTTGTTGCAATAGAAAATAGTAAATAAAAACATTGAAAATTAACTATAGGAGATTTCATAATTAATTGTTTGTCAGTAGGATTAAGGTAAATAATTTTTTATGACACATGACTTATAGAACTTTAATAAATATTTACTTATGACTCTTAGCTTTTGTATTAAAAAAGAAAGCGATTAAATTAATATTTTTTAATATTTAAAATATAATTACAGAAATTGATTGAAACCTCTAAACAAATATTATATTCAGTAGATAATTAACATTTAAAGAAAGTTACAATTATTTAAAAATGATAAATGGAAAAAAATATATATACATTAAAAAATATGCTTGAAAATAACTCTTGATTTTTTGATATCTAGTGAACTCAATTAAGTTTACAATATTTTATCATTTAAATATAAAGTTGAAAATTGGGGATGAGCCAATCTTAACAAAATAATTATATTGATTACATGACCAATTAAAACAGCCAAGAGTTTTGAGTTTTAATCACTCCAGAATAAATATTTCTGGTTGAGCCCATAATTAAGACCTTCCAAGTTTCATCGATTAAGTCTTCTTCAAAGGAAAATTTAAGTAAAGGACCAAATTCAGGGCCAGCTTCATTACATTTTTTATGATCCTGATTTACAATGAGGCGTAAAAGTCTTGGAAATATGGTGACCCCACTCCATTCAAAGACTTCCAGTTTTAATGTTACTGGTGCAGCCTGCGATGTCGAATTTCATACTAAACACAAAATCAAGGTCTTAATTCAATATTTTGTGGATCCACCGTTTTCGTTCAGGTAAATGGTGTATTACTTTGTAAATAGGTATCAACCCAGAACTCATATCGTTATTCGCAATGCAATAGAAGTTCAAGAAGTACCAAATGCAAATATCATAAAAGAAGTCATCGAGTTTATGGTTCTTAAACAGAAGATCAAATATTAACATTTTGCACGTGAAAAATATATCATGGGAAAATTGACGTTTGACATGATGAATCTTCTGGGACAAGAAAAGTGTATGCACCTTTGCATGGAATTTGAGAAGAAGATTTCCGTTAAAGATGGGGTTGACGTTATAGTTAATACACCGAGTTTGAGGCTGATCTTATTGCACGCAATGGGTCAAAGTAGGTTAACATATAATTAATTAGTCACCTCAAACTAGAATGGGATTTGGCAAGCTGAAGATTTGACCTAATCAAAATTGATATTATTGAAACACCGCGTTACATATTTCTTACCGACTAGAATTTACCAGTTCAAATTAGACTGGCATATGCGAAGCTTTTATTTCTGAATATGATTTATAGCTATTAATTGAATTTGATACAACCCGCATTATAACTATGGTCATGAAATATTATAAATTTGTATACTTCTGAATGACGCTGCTCCCTTACCATCGTTGTAGGAAAAATTAGGTTCTTATTAAATGGCTTCATTTGAACAATAAATTCGTAATTTTTGATTCACATTGTTGATGTTGGCTTGTGCCAGGTACTATGGAATATAGAAGACATAAGAACTCTTAGAAGTTATAAGTTTGTAGACACTATTTTGATGTAAACAATGATCTCTTGAATTCTTGCCTAAATTTTGTTTGAACATTGTTTTAAACGTATACCATATGATATGTTGTATGTGGTGGAAGATGGATTAATCAACAGGATCCTTCGATTGATAAATATAATAGTCCAAAGCATACGCAGTTGTCGGAGGACCACTTGTTGTCTGTTTGGGGCATTGGAGACGAGATTTGTGTCTGAATCATAAAGATTAGGGATTTTCCTAGACGCCAATCAACAGTGCAATATTAAACCATTGGATAAATTATCAGCGAATTCTTATATTTATGAAGTTTTAAAATGTAAATCTTCAACTGAGTATTTTGTGGACATGTTATAACTTTCACCACCTGGAAGAGGTTGTTCTCTTCTTCATTTTCCTTTTGGGTTATCAACACCCAATTTGCTTCATGTGTGAGGTGGTGCTGGAGGCATGTTCAGCAAGCATGGGTGATATTTCAGAGTTAGGAATGAAGATGTTGTTGCTCTAAGTTTCTAATACCGGAAGGAATAGTTGGTAACGACATGCTTCCTTATCTGGAGCAATTTTCCGCATACCGAATCTGGTGGTCGTGCAAATTTCTCTGGCCTCATCCTTAACAATTGATGAATACACCAAAACCATGCCTGCTGTGGAATCTGTCGTCATGTCGTTATCTATTGTAGTCGATGGGGGTTCACGATGAGGTGGGAATCTCACGAAAGGGGTGAATAGTTAAACAACGTTTTGACCTGGTGATTCCCACTTCTTCTCTAAATGACAATTACAACAATTTGTCACAGTTCTGTATCCTCGAAAACCACGGAAGGAAATTTATTTGATTTTGCAATTTTTTTTTTACTTTTGTGAGAAACAAGTCCCCCATAAAAAATTGATACAATTTTTTGTTTTCTCCTCAACAATAAAGAAATTTTCGGCATAAGTCTCTATCCCATAAAGGAATATATTGTGGATTTTTCTTGTATTTGTTTGAATTGAGATTAATTCAGTAGATAATAAAGAAGGGTTAGGATTGACTCGGAATTGGTTGATTTCATTTCTTTTTTTCCATTACCTTTCAAACGATGTAATACCTTCAATTGGTTAAAGATTACAATTGCTGTACAACTGCGTTCTTGTCTGAGATGTTTTATTGATGTTGTATGCCATTGAGATTATTGTCATCAATAATAGAAAGATCAATATATGTGTGTGTGTTTAATTTAGGTATTTGAAAATGAATGGTATATATTTTCTTATTAAGTCAGGAGTGTTATTAAAAACTGGAAGATGGAAAGCAAATGGAAGCAATTGTATGTATGTTTTCAATTGTTGTTGATTCTTTATTTTATGTATTCATACAAAATAATATATTAAGCCAATTAAAGGCATTGCTTATCTTCTAAAGTGTATCATTAATTTGTTTTAATGCTGCTTTTCAATATGATAAATAATAATAAATAAAACAACAACAAGTTGTATTTCCTTGTCTCCATTAAACTAAACTAAACAAATTTGTAGGTGTTACCTATTTTCATTAAAACTGAAACAAAACAATTTTTCCCTGTTTCTCATCTCACATTAAAACTAGACAAAACAAATTTTAAGACTGTTTCCATCTAACACCAAGTATTACTACTAACAAAATTCTGCTATCATTTTGAAGGCATATAAGATGTCAAACGTCTATAGTTTTAGAGATGGAACCAAGAGCTTTCCATTTATTGAAGACATATCAATGGTATTGAGGAAAATTGAAAATTGGTGAATGGATCGTTTGGAATGATATAGGTTTGGAAAAGTATTTTAGTGATTTGGAAAACTCGTTTTTATTAGAAGTTGGAAATGCTAGATTGATGCTTGATTTTTATATAAATATTTGCTTTATTCAAAAATAAAAAATTTAGTATTTAATGATTTAATTTTTTAAAACAATTTAAATTTCAAATCTATTATTATTTTTGAATGAACAATTCTGATTTAAATGTAAATACGTATCAATTTGCTATTAACATACACATACTTATATATATATATATATATACAATAATAAATATATATTTATGAGATTGTCTTTGGTGTTGACTTTTTTAAAATTTGGTGGCAAATCTTAATTGAAAAAATTCGAAGTTAAATCTTAGTTTCGGTGTATTTATTGGTTATTGAAATATAATATGGATTAGAACCCTCGCAAAAACCTGAAGCACTTCTATTGGTATGAGGTTAAGAAAATCAAACTTCTCTTACTTTCAAATAGATTCCTATCAGGTACAGAAAATTCTGCAGAAAAAACATACAAACTTTCAAAAAATCTGGCATTTCAGGAGTCAATTTAAAGAATCAAGCCATTTGAACTGGGACAGGATTAATGTTTTTATATTGACAGATTAATGATGACTTCACCTCCCACAGTTTCAGCAGGCTTGGCTAGTGATGGATGTATTGATTAATTATCATACACATTCCATGGGTGGCAGTGTCGACGGTTTAATAGTTTTTATATCACCTTATTTGGTCAGCAGACACTGTGATGGATCTGTACTGGCAGTCCACACAAAGTTAATGAGAATGGTTGCAGGAGCAATAAATATTTTGGTGCTATCACACACAGCCACACATTAATACGTTGGCAGATACATACCCACAGTTATATTGTTTAAATGATTGAGCGGGGTGTGTCTCTCACCATCAATGAGATCTTTCAATAACTCAGCCTGTGTACAGACTGAATTAATAATTATATGAGCACTCACTTAAAATGGATGGGTATTTTGCAAGTGTCTAATTTTTTAAATCTTGAGTCAATTTCACCTCTCAGACAGCACTTCATTCAGGTACTAGCTAAAGAATGAGACACTCACTATATTACCTGATTGATTATTGGTGTGTGGAAACAGAACGACGGAGAAGTATATAGGTGGGGCAGAGAATACGTTTAAAAAAAAGGATCCTGAGGTTAAGAGAAGATTTAAATAACGGATTGGTGCATGTGTATCTCGGGGCTTCTGTGGCTCTGTCCGAAACTGAACAGAAATAAATATCCCTCCCCCATCTGTGTCTGCAGTCTCAGGAGTAACACTGTGTGACATGAATATTCATATTTTCTGTGAAATCTAATTGAAGGTAGGTCCTCTTTGTGAGGTTTTCTCTTTCCTTCTGATACTGATACTTTATAAGTTTAAAACAATTGATAAAATTTTCACCTAAGATTGACCATACCTGTGAGGCCATTAAGGTGGGGAGAAAATTGAAATTAATATAATTTTAGGATAACATATATGGATGGAAAACAGAAGTTGGAGATCATATATTTCGTGCTAAAAATTATTGACTTAGAAACACAGAGGGTGAGAGTGGACATATGATCTTTATATCAACATAGTATTATTTCAAGGTGCAAAGTGAAGTTACGGTAATGTATTTTTGTGATAGGTCTTGGTTTAGTTCATGAATGGTGCAGGGTTGGTATGGTTTCCTTGTACTCTGTGTGGATGGAGAAACTGGAAAATTCAGTTGAAGAAGGAAAATCGAATATCTAGAGATTTTTGAAACCTCAAAAAATCAACAATTGAAGGCCACATTATCCTATAAACGGCGGTCAGATGGAAGTGGTCTTTATGGGCGGAGGATATGAAGGAGAATTAATTCCACTTGGAGTAGTAGTCGTGAGTTAGAATTTTTTCACATTAATATTTGACGTTGTATAATGAATCACTAATAACATGTTAAAGTTATAATTGCAGGGGCTTGATATTAAAATTCTTTAATGAAGCCTTTAGTAGGGGTTTCTTTACTTCTAGAGCAAAATCAGTTGAAATGATACAACAAGTGGATGATAATTGAAGATATGTTTTCATTTTGATATTTAGAATTAGGAAAAAAGTATAAATGTGTAATTAATTTTTATATAAATACAATAATATTAATGATTTTAAAGACAAGTTTAATTATTTTAGTATTAAATTACAAGCGAAGATGATTCAGGTGCCATCATTATAGACACATGAAGAAATTTTATTCATTATTAGTTCATTAAAATGTCTGCATTAAGGATTTGGTCTTCATTAGTTTGATTGATGTAGTTAATTTTATAATCTTTGATCGTTTTGACGGAAACTCTCTCTATATCTATATTTCTTCTGTTATGGATATTACATATTTCTCTAAAATAGATTATAATGATTTGCAGCTCTATGAATTTGTATTGATATGAACGCTAAATATTTTCCTTTCGCCATTAAATTCTACATACAGTTCAAGTTCTTCGTTAGAAAATAATCGTTAACGCTAAAGCGGAATTTACCGTACCTGAGGCTGCTTTACATCCTGAGCAATATAAATAATCAACTGATTTGCATTTGATTTAATAATAATTTCAATTGACACTTTGACTTCTTTCATTTCTATTCATCTTTATTATACGCATGTTCTCCTTTATTATCTTCTACCACTGTTATTTATCGTTTCCAACATCATGAGCATTAATTGTACCAAACCCGACTTGACCAGTTCTTCTTTGTTCAACGAGTGCCTACTCTTGCAGTGTTTTTCCCCAGTACACCTGTTAATATTCCAACAAATCTCAACGTTTCTGTGTCGCACTATTAGGATATCTCCTCGAGTCCATTCTCTTGCATTGACCTTTTTTACCTGGTTTAACTCAAAGCCATGACTGCCTTGTATTGTTCTACACCGACTCAGTTATACCATCGTTAGACCTTTCTTTATGACTTAGGTGGAAACATATTCATGGTTTTCTTCAGCAAAACCAGCAAACACAATTAAACGCTGAATGTAATCGTTAATGATCACCTCTAAGCGGCGTGGGTCAGCTGCAAATCGCGCTTTACCATGACGTTTCACCGGATTTGTGTTCTGAATATCGTTTTCTCACTGGGTCAGTTTCTTTTTCTGGAAAAGGTTTACATGCGGATTGATCATGGTTGTAGCGTACTGGCTCCCCATTGCTCAAGGGCCTCTTTGTCATGCCGACTTTACCAGTTCGGATTTCACAATACTTGTGATTCTACGATTTACCGATAATTGTGAACTGCTCTTTCTCGCCATGTGCCGCCAAACCTCCTGTGCCAGGTCAGCCAACATATCGACTTTAAAGATTTCAGGTTATGATGTGAGTGCTGATGGGTCTACCTACAGACTTTAATTCATGGAACTGGCGCGGAAATACGCGGTGTCGCTCCTCTTTCGCGCCCAGCAGTTTTGAGCGCCGATATCGTCTCTTGCCTTTTGCCGATGCGCCACAATGGCAATGTGGGCCAGATCCCGTCATCCACGTCATCATGCCGTCTGCCATCACCTTTTTGCCGTGATAAAATCATTAAATTCTTTTTACGTTTGTGCCGGTCCAGGCCGTCATCCCCTGCATTGAGCACGCCGCGCCGGCAGCCATTGTCAGCAGGTAAAAAAATATGCCTGGTATTATTTTGCTCATCTGCAAAATGCCAGCGTGGCAACCAAAATGGGTTGTATTGCGATGATTTAACAAACCACCATCTTCACGTATTGTTGATATATAGTGCCAGGTTGTGTTCAAGTTCCGGTGGTCTAAGCGGGATATAACGATATCGCTGCTCTTTAACGTCTGCATGTAGATAAAATAATATGGGTAATCATTGACATAAACAAACCGTCGCCAAAGTGCAAAACAATGTTGGTTTGTGATTGATATCATCAATTGATCTGCCCCGGATCGTGCTCTTGTTCAATCTTTACTCTGGTTGCAGTTTTTCTTCTCTTCGGTGTGCTGATTGTTCTTTCTTCAGCTGAACATTCATGGAACACCGAACAGTTATTTTTTAACGTTCGCGACACCTTTATAAGTTCGGCGACTTCTCGATAACTACACGGTCCATTTCCTTCTCGTTCAAGACTACTTGTTGTTTGTTGTACTGCTCGCCACTAGCGCCAGCACCATTTCGTTTTCTTCTTCTTCGCACTTTGCTACCTTTCACTGCTTTGTTGTTTGCTCTTTGTTGTTGAACAACACCGCATATTGCCTTTTAGCGCCTTCTTCAGTTCGTTATCTCTCTACTTCTTTCCTTTAATTTGATAATGTTGCTCCTTCGATGTCGAATATACTGCCTCTCTTTTATGCTTTATTACTACATTATTTACTGATCTGCTTCTTTGCCTTATTGTTGACCTTCTCTGCTCCTTTTCCTTAATGATAGTTATGGTTTTGCTCATTGTGCTCTTCCTATCAGCGACCAGCCATTTTAACCAGGGGTGCAACGGAGAAAGCGTTGAACCTGAAAATTGCTTGTGGTGAGTATGTAGAACTATTGATCTTCGTGCCAGCTAAATGAGTATTATTTTTATTTGAGGAATAACGTTGTCCAGTCACCAGATCCGGAGAAAGTTTTCGCAGTACGGGCTTCAATTTCATTACCTAGAAAATGAACCATCATGCAGGCGGAAGGGTAAAGGCATAAGTTGTGATTATGAAACTTATGATTAATAAAAATCGTGCAGGAACAATGTAGGGCAGTTCTATTTGATTCATTAAGATAATGGGTTCCAGCAGAGGTAGGTTGATATTACAGATCTTTCTTATTGCTTCTCTGCACCTGATTGAAGATTTATCAATCATGAACTTATTTTCATAAAGTTATTTCATAGTATATAAACTATAGCTGTTACTTTGATTTTCCCAATGAGTTTTACAGGATATTGATTAGAAAATAACTGTAATGAGATGTGTGTATGATCTAACTCTTATTCACGATTTTGTTTCTACTTTGCGTTTCACCGCCAATTTATTGTAGAAGTTCTATGATATTATGAATTTAAGTTGATTTCATGAAAAGTTATTAAATAATTTAGTTAATGAAAATTATCATACTGGATCTTTCATATTAGTATTGTGACAGATTGGGTAATATGAATTTTACATGAAGTATCTTTAGCTTGTATATAATTCACGTCGGAAGAACAAAGAACATATCACCGTGAATATGAAAGCGCCCAGTGAGAAACTAGGATCAAAAAGATACATAAACACAGATTGTTATCCTAACGCAATCTATTATTAATTAGTGAAGTACGGGCTGGTTGCTGGAAAATAATATATAAATGAGCAGCAGAGATGATTTTCCATATTCGCAGTTGTCCAGCGGAGAGCAAACACAACATATTAACATAGATCAACTGACAGAAGACAGGTTCTGTGATAATGATTGTGCGTAGAAGTGTAAATGATTGAAGACTTGTTAAAGGTTAAGACCTCAGTTTCTGCCAAAGCCAGTTTCTCAGTGGCAGAAATGCTAGCATAGTTCGTAAACATATTCAGGGTATAACAAATGATTGGCAGAGGACAGAGGAAGAAAATCGATAGTGATTATGTGAGATATGTAAGCAAATTGGTTGGTGACAGGGACAGATGGAGGGTTCATAACCTCACGTAATCTAGAGCAAGGATTTCCTTCCTTCTGAATGAACATGGCCTCAATGTTTTAATGAGTCCTGGGTTGGTACAGTGAATAATACACAATTAGACACTTCAGAAGAACATGCTTTCAAACCATGGATTTATCTCCACAGGTAGGATATATTTTCATTTTGAAAAAGGACATCCAGGGAAGTCATGGGGATGTTGACTATCACTATATAAAAGTGTGCAGTAGGAGAAGATGCTGGAGGGAGAAGATCTGCAGGCTTCACAGGAATGTGGGGAAGGAGAAGCGCATTGATTATTCCTCTCTGAACTGCAGGAGAGCAGATCATGCAGCATTGTGGGGAGAAATATGAGACATGGGAAACCATCATTGTGTGCATAATTTAAGTGAAGACCTATCAGAATGTTTGTCACACACCATCTGGGAGAAAATTCTGGGGCAGGAAACAATGTGGGTAATATATGACAGAAGAGATAGGAATAATATACTCAAGTGAAAAATTGATGACAGTAACAGTGGTTTGAAGGCTAGAGGAGGAGGAGAATGTAACCACTGCATCCTAAAAGGCAGCAAAGACATCACAGGGAGAATAAGGGACATACCTAGAATCAAGTGCTTCTAAATTAATGGTGAATGAACCATGCTCCCACACGATGTCACTATCAGAAGGAAAATATGAAACTTGTGATCTCAGATATAGTAGATAGATAGAGGGAAAGTTAATTATAATAATTGCCCAAATATTAACCCAAAGGAAGGCATTAGGTGATTTAGGTTATAGTTGGTGAGAGGGAGGCTGGGTAGGCAGGATCATGAGGTCCACCTCTGGATCATGCCTTGCTGCAAGTAAGACAAAGGTAACTTGGGGTCAGGCAGGTACTAGTTGGTGCAGGAGGAAGTGGTGACCCCAATGCCAATGATTAATAGCCTTCCGTCTCGACAATGTCGGAAACAATTTGGAAGTAGTATGGGAGGGCACAGTCAGAGGTGAAAAATAACGCAAAAATTTAGAGAGAGACAACAGAGGCTAATACGGAAGTCGGATCTTTATCATCAAGATACATCAGATGGTGAACTTATTAATTCGATTTTGGATATTAATGAGTTGGCATTAAACAATTATTGATATCGTCCGTAATAGAAATTTGGCAATGGCGAAGTTGATGAGTGCGGATACGAAAATTGAGAGGAGGTTGTAATGAGTCGAGTCGTTGATATGATGGCGACGTTAACAACGATAGAATCAATTGTTTGTAGAAGAGTTCTGGGTAACAGTGTCATACGATAATTAAGCACTAAGGAGGTACTATGGAGGTGAAGCATTATAAGAAGTTATGTTGCTAAACATTTCTTTTCAGAGGTGTTGAATTTGAGGCACTGTCGAATGAATCAAGTCTAAGAAAATTTGACGAAGGCTGAAACACCTTGTATTAGATATTAGAAATTTTTGGCGAAAATTCCACCTTGATTGTTTTTATTAAAAAATAAGTATTTTGAGAATATAATTCTACGTTAAGGAGAATAACGTCGACAAAACGAATTAATAAATTATGAATTCATGATGTTTTAAAAAAGCGTTCAAAGCCAAAATTTTAATCTTCGCCTTTAATTCAGTGATTTAATCTTAATTGATTGAAGATTATTAAAGAATGACGAAGGGTCATTAAAATAACGTTGACAAGAATGAAGAATTAAAGATGAATTTATGATGATGCGGTACTTGGGAGAAAATTAGGTCAAATTCTGGAAAAAATTGTCATTTTCAAACGTTCTTCGATATGGATAGTGCATAGCGCAATTGAAAGTAGAAACCAAAGATAGCGTAGAAATACAGTACAACAGGAGAGAGCTATCACAGTCCTTTCAAGCTTCGAAAAATTTGGTACAGCAGGGAGACAGCATTGAGCTGGTAGATCATGAAGGCTATTTCCAGGCTAGAAAGACATATTTCCAATGACAGAGAAGACTTGCATTGAAGACGGAGAGCAGCCTTGTGGTTGTGATCTGAACGTCGAGGTAACCCCAATCATAGCATTTTGTTTTGGTGTATTGATAGGTATGGGGTTTCTATGGAAGATGAGGATTTGTCTACGGAGAAATATTTCTTAATAGAGTTCTCTGCCTTGATTTATGGATCTTTCAATCATATAATTATATATAATTTTACTATATAATAATATCAACTATGGTACCATTTCACCATAATTTCTTAGTACCAGTTCAAGTTCTTGTTACAGTTCAAATAAATGTAGGATGACATAGATCTCTCTTCTAATTTGAATTTTTCTGCTTGAAATTTTCATAGTTTTTATTTATGAAGGGTTTTAATTATTGAATTTGAATTTGTGTTCGAATTGGAAAACAGTAATAATTATTAAAACTATATAATTAAAGATGGAAGTTTCTATGATAGTGTTGCAGTGGATTACGGGTAATACGATTTTCACACACTGACGTATACATGAATTTTTCATGGACTTACCAGCAAACTTTGCATATAAACTCTTGATTTTTATATAATAAACAAAATGAGTCCATTTATATTTTTAATAATTTAAAATATAATTTACTGGAATTAGGATGAAACGCTCTGTTTCAAAATAATTTTAATTTTTAAATAGATCGGCTCTTTCGGGGGGGGTTAGATATTTCTGACACATCGATGAATATATATATATATATATATATATATATATATATATATATATATATATATATATATATATATATATATATATATTCTCTTGACACTCTTGAATTTTTTATGTCAAAACCCAGTTAAGGGTTGTATTTTTTAATATATTTTATATATAATTTACGTAATAATTGAGATAAAGCAATCTAACACGATAGTGATTATTCTAGCCGATTATAAAATAATAGTTCTGAGTCATTTAATACTTTGAAATAATCTTTCTTCGTTTAATGAATGAGGCTTCCGTTTACAATAGGTAAAAAGTCATGCTCACGGATAAAGAATATTCTATAAGGCCCAATTCAAGGGCTAACTTTAATATTTTTATGATCTAATTCACAACTTGAAATGGCTGTATTTCAAATGATTTAGTATAAATTAAAAAGACTTCGATGATATTGCAAATTTTGCAGGTATATGATGTTGGATACATACTATTAACGAAATCAAGGTCTTAATTCAACTATTTTAGCAGATCCACATTTTAAATAGTCATCATGTTGACCACTATACAGAATCAAACAACATCTTGAAACTATATCATTATTATTACTGTTGAACTTAAAAGTACTAAAATGCAATATACAAAAAATCATTAATGAGTTATACGGTTCTCTTAAACAAACGTCGTCTGATGTGATATTCACTAGAAAATATATATATATGTTGGAAAATTCAGTCATTGAAATCATGAATCTTCTGAATGAAAAGTACTTATTGAGTTGAAAATGAAATTTCGACAATATAGTTGAATTACCAATGCTCTGTCCCAGTTACAGGATTTGATCGTGTGCACGCAATGTCAGGTCCAAAGGTTTAAACATGTGATTGATGGTCGCCTCAAACTGAATAGCCATTGTAACTGGTGGGTTATGCCCAGATTTGTTGACGTTATTTTTACTTCTGTTTTGGACAGGTGCCACATGATTTCAATTGGTGTGACGCCACCGCCATCCTGGAAAGCCGCTGGAATACCGTTTTATGGCCATCATTGATTTCGTGCAACCCGCATAATTATCGCGGCCTGGTCAATGAAATATCTGATATGCCATGCAGGAATGATGCTTCAACTCTGCCACGCCTTATTTTTGGGACAAATTCAGTTAAGAATGTTAAATACGGGCATGACAGATTCATGAAATTTTGGATACTTCAGTCGATGACCGACTGTGCCGGTACGTCTATGAACTCTTTCAGGGTGCCTCAGATTGGTATTTAAACTTCCTTCCATTACGTCAGAATAAGCGGAGATTATCTTCTATGAAAAATAAATCTCGTCTGGGGTGCCCCACCATTGTTTAGGCTTATATTATTTTTAACTGCTGTAATCTATATTTACGCATGATTTGCTTTTCATGTCTGTAATAAATATTGTACATCGCCGTGAAGATGGTCATCACTCTGAAACCCTTAGGTTATTAGTATTAGTCCCAAAACATACCAGGGTAAATCGCGAGGCCTTTGCTCAGTTGAGGCGGTGGAAAGCAAGTTACAATCCTGAATCCGAGAATTGGAGAGCGCATTTTCTGAAGGCGTAATAAACAGTGTATTAAACTATTGAATGGGTTATATTTGAAGTATTAGGTCGTAGGAAGTTTCAGATACAATCTTCATTATTTGCCAAATGTCGCATAAACCCCGCTCTACTGGTAAAAACTGCAAGGAGAAGTTTGTTTCTCTCTACTTCCATTTCAACCACAGGTTATAGCGACTAATTACTATTCTGACAGGGTGTTTAGAACGTAATCAACATGGCATGGTGATATTCTGAAATTGAGTCGATATGATTTGTTGCTACTAGGTTCTATCTCCCGAAGGAAAAAGATATTAGTAACGATGTGCATACTCTACTGTCGTTTCATTCCTTTATCCAAAAATCGATGAAATGCTTTCTCTTTGACCTTATCCTCCGCTTTCTTATTAGAATACACGAACCATTAGCGTTTTATGGAACAATTTAATTGTCTTCAACCATCTATTGTAGTCTTCAAGGTTCCGGTGTGGTGAAGTCCTGGAAGATGGAATCAAACATGTGGTCAGCCTCAGATGCCAGTTCCCCTTCTTCACTATGCGATAGTATTGAAAACTTATTTTACCGTTTTGTGTCTCCAAAATGCGATAGAAATTTCATTTAATTGTGCATTTTTTTTTCTTGTTGGCTCATTCACGCCCATAAAACTTAGATTAATATTTTTTGTTTCTCTCAGCCCCAACCGGTGGAGCCTGGTCTCTCGATGTCTTTCGTCCTCATTGTATGATTTCATATAGGTTATACGAATTCCGTGATTAGAATTGTTGAATTGTGGGATCCCAGTTAAAATAGAATAATAATAGGGTTAGAGTTGGCTAGAATTCATTTCATGTTCTTCATGCGATAAATAGGCATGAACAAAACCGATACTGATGGATTATCGGTCTAATTGTGACGGTTTTCAGCTATTGCAATCATGGGAAGTTATTGATGCTATTATCATAATAAATTAAATATATGCATATTATTGGTCGTGAAAATAGATAATTATGTCTTCTGTTGGTCAGGACATCAAACGCCATTTAATTTATTATTCATATTTCTATTCATGCAGATATTCTGTTGAACCAATTAACATGACAGCGTATTACAAAACTTGTGTTAAGTTTTGACAGGTATTTACTTTCAAAAACCTTTAATAATGGTAAAGAACAGCAATGATTACTATTTCGTATTATCATTCTTCTAAATTCAGTAATTTCCAGTTACTACTAATGTAGACAAGCTGACAAAACCAATTTTCAGACTGTTTCTATCTAACACCAAATGTCTTATATGATTTACTATATTTGAAACTTGAGAGGATATGAGCATCTCATTTAAAATGGACAACTCATTCCTTTAGACATATGGGTGAAATAATTTGGAAGGATGAAAAATTGATGATGGATAATTGGAAGATATAAAGTTTAGTAATATTTTTAACGAAATTAAATGCTGGTCAAAATTGAGTTTTATATAATATTTAACACAAGTTAAAATAAAAGAAAATTCTAGTATTTAGCGTTAATTTTTCTAAATAATTTAAATTCAAATCTTCTATTCATTTGATCCAATGCTTATGAACGATTACTAATTTATCGTAAATACTAAGTCAAGATTACTACAATACGTATAAGTTGGCCTAACAACATATAATTGCTAATGGCATTGATGACTGTTTCCTTTTAGACTTAGGACAGGTCAATGAATTATTTATGAGTTCTTTTAGTCTTTGACTTTGAAATTTCATAACAAATCTGGTGAAAAAATAGAGGTAATCTTGTTTTATTGTTTAAACCGAGTTTTAGCACTATCACTGGATTCAACGCCTCAAACTCCTAAAACCTTAGATAAATGGAAGTTAACCAATCGACTTCATATTTTCAATGATTTCTAGATTTTAAAAATTACCAGAAAAACCTACTATGTTGCTTTAAAAAAAATCAACTGTTGAATGACCGTTTGAACCTGATTGGATTAATGTTTTTTATGACGAACAGATTAATGATAGTTCTGCACTCAATGGTTGACGAACGCCGTGATGGATCCTTAATAATTGTTGTGCGCCTTCCTGGACGCAGTGACGGATTTAATGATTTTTATCATGCGCCTTGATGGATGATAACGCTAACGATGGATCGCCTGGCAGTCACCAGGAAAACCAATTGTTTTGGGGCCAGTTAATAATTCTCCTGTGACCTCATGATGGATGTCCTGTTTCAAACACGCCGCCAAAGAAAATATTGATTTAATTGCCGAAAATAATGGGTACGGCGCATTGTGGGTTGAAGTTAAAGTCTGAATTGTTGAGATTGTCCAAATTTTTAGTTATTTTTTGATTATGCAAATTTAACGCTAAATCGCCAGGTTAATTTCACCAACTCAGGCAAACATGATTGGCGCGGTGCTGGCGCGAGGAATGGGAACCTGCTATATTGCTGATTGATTGATTTCCTTTATGAAGACAAACCGTGGCGATACCCATCAGTGGGCGAAGTCGTTTGGGATCTGGGATTGAAGTTTCAACTGGGGATTTTGGTTGCGTGGGCATGTCGAACTATGACGCATCCAGGGCAAACCGAAATGGTGTCTATTATCTATGCTGTCAGGGTGTACTTTTATTGCGACACTTTCAGACATTATGGCCCTTTCGCAACGAAATCCTCGTTCCGGAAAGGTGAACCTGCTGCTATGGGATTTCTCTTTCCTTCTAAATTTGCAGTTACTTCTCTGATTTGAGCAAGTTGATAAAGTTACCTGCCTACGGATTGTTAATCTGTGAGGCCATTAAAGAATTAAGAAGAAAATCCGATAGCCACAAAGGATTTGGGATAACATATATCGATGGAAAAGCCAGTTCAGGAGATCATCACATATGTTCATGCTGCGATGAAGCAAGCTTGCAGGCTGGAGAAATTAGTTTTATCGATCTTTACTATCAACATCGTATTCTGGCACTAGGTCCCCATTGAAGTTGGTATATTACTGGCGGTAGGTCTGGTTTGGTTCTGAATGATGCAGATTTGATGTCGTTCTGCATCTATGTTGCGTTGAACTGAAAGTCGTTGAAAAAGGAAAAATCAATATATCGGACTTTCTGGGGCCTCGCATCAGCAGTTGAAGACACTGTTCATCCTATGAGTCGATGAGTGGTCACTATGGACCAAGGATGAAGACAGTCATTCGTTTACGGGTAATGATCAATTAATATTGGGTTAGAATTTTCTATTATTTTACTGACCTTGTATAATGAATCACTAATAACATGTTAAAGTTATTGTTACTTGAAGACTTGTTGTTGAATTATGCAGCACAACTGCCCCTCTAAGTAGGATTTCTTTACTATGAACAAATAAGTTGACATTTCACCGATGATGATATTCGAAGAATATATTTTCGTTTGATAACTGAAGAATCAGGAAAAATAGTATAAATGTGTAATTAATTTTTTATATATTATATATGGTTATGGTGCAAGATAAGTTGATTATTTGATATTCAATTCACAAATTGGATTGGTGCCTAATGAATTATAGAGCTTATATCTTAGTTTCATCATTCTTATTCATCAAGAAGACAGTATTGCCATCAAGTTAAAACAATAAATAAATATTATGAATGACACTATCTCAAGTATTAAGAACAATACTGAGATATGACTCGCAATCATTATCACTCCTTTCTAGAAACATTTTGTTCGTTATTTAGATTAGATATCATACGTTAGATTTAATTCTTGTTGATAAATGTATTTTGTTGTTCGATTAAGTCTTCGTTAATTACATACAAAACACTGATGTGTTGCAGACGGTTCAAGTTCGACGAATCATTTGAAAATAAATGGCATTTGAAAAAAATGAGCACAAATGCTTCAGGAAGGTTGATTATAAAGTTAAACTTTCAGCGCCTTTAGATTTATATCAGGAGGCGAACATTCTGCAGTCTAGCACCACCAAAGTTAAAAATCTAGGAGAAAATATGATTGCTCTCTCTTATACTCAGATGAATAGAGAAATAAAAACGTATTATTATGACTATATGAGTCGAGATGAACTACTTTATTGAATCTCTGTAACAATTAAACATATATAGCACCACCTACGGAAACATCACCAATGAATTAATTTTTAGCATCATCATCTATGACAACTTGAAATCGTCAGTTCTAGTGGATACTAGCTACATTATTGCTTCTTGTGAAGTTAACTACATTGCATTATGTGATTGGTGTTTATCACTAAATATATTGTAGAGGTCTTGATACCATTGAGGTAATAAATAAACGTGTTAACTCCAGCAGGTGTTGAATCTGTAGTATTCATATATGAAAGAATTTTTAATTGGTTTCTTAATTAAAACAATTAAAACACTCATACTTGTCATATAATAATAATGATCAAAATATAATTGGTATCCTGATACTTTTGATTATGGTGTATAGACATAATATGAATATATATGTTGTTTAAAACATATCATTGTTTAATTCTAGAAAATTGAAGAATAAAAGCAACTTTAGAGGTTAATATATTATAAATAAAATAGATAGAGCTAGTCTAATTCCTCTTTTAACTAAAACTGTTCATAATCTTAAATAAGTTCTCATAAACTTGAAGCTCATAAAATATAGTACAATTACCTAATTAATTAAAAAACAATAATCAACATATAAATTTTATTTTTTAGTATGTTAATTGAAGTTATTTTTATTTTTTTCTATTTATTTCTTTGTGGCCTCAAATAAGAAAATATTTTTAAACTCCATAAAATTGAAAAAAGCATATAACTTTAACAATCCCCTTTCTGGAATATAATCATGCCTCCCCTTATTCGATAAATTTTAAATATTGTATCATTTAAAAATTTATTTTATGAGAACAAGTTTGTTCAATTGTATGGCTCTGATTTTAACCTTCTTTTCTTTATTTCTATAACATTGATTGTCATATAATTTATTTTGTTTGACTTAGGGTTTCTGAACTTAAGTTTTGGATATTCAGTACATAAAAACCCTATACTACGTATTTCCAATAAGGTAACTTTGTATACTGTTAAGTCTCAAAGTAGTATCTGATGTGGGTGTTGAGACAGTTTCTTTTATAGAGAAGATGAAATCAGCAGAGTTGGTTACCTTTAATGAACTAAATCAAGTATCCATAGAGCCTATAATTTAATAGCATCCAATATATAATATATTGCCTCTTTAAAAATCCAACGTTAGAATACACATAAATACTGACTATTTGAATATTCTTGTACCAGTAAACGAAACAGAACCCGAATGTGAGCATAAATACTTTAAATAGTTAGTAACAATAAATAACACAACAGCATAATATCAAATAATCTCAGGACATCTGAAATTAACCATCTAAATAATTTTAGTGGTTGAATATACTTCTGTTCTTTACCTTCATTAATCTTTCGAATCTAGTTACAAAACCCAGTAACCTACTTTACAATGACGAGGTTCACACAGTAGACAGAGGCCTCTGCTTCATGGACAGAGCACTGAGTCTGCCAAAATCACGGCCAGTCCTGCAGTTTGCCAGCGACAATCTGGCTTCCTAGTTCTTGAGCATTAAACAAAAGGTTCAACTACTTGCTCTGTGTTGCAACCCCTGTGTATTAGTGATGTGGAAACACCGTGGTTTGAACTATGATCTACCTTGATGATTTACCAATGCTTTAGGGGCTTGGCCCAAAAACCCTGGTTATTCATCCGTAAATGATGTAAAATGGACCCGGTTTCGCGGCGCCTGGGGGCCTGGTGGCGGTCTACTTACAATCAGCAGCTGGTCTGGGGTCATTTCGTGATGATGAGGGTCTCCGCCAACGCTGTTGTTGATGTGGCGATCGGCGAGGGGTGGTACTTCTTGGCTGCAGGAACAACGTGTCTGCGCAGTATCCACAGAGCTTAGGATGCTGGGGTCCTTTGGTCGTGACCTAGTAGAAGCACTTTCCAGTGTGCATTCGAATCACTTGACATAGCACGGTATCACAGTAGTTGGAGGGTTTTGTGGTCCAAGGGCCAATCGTTTTACGTGTACTTTTTTGTGGGGTTGTAATCATATCCTGGGCGTGTTGTTTAGTCTGGGCAATCCTTTGGAACTGGCAGAAGGACCAAAAAAGAGAGGGCAATGTTAACTGCCCTTTGGTGAAACTTCTTCCTTCTCTTTAGCAGTCTGAATTGAATATGGAGGATGAGATGATGGTGGATCTGTGATCCCAAGATTATGGCATCAGTGGCAGGCACTGTGACCTTTAACTATGGTGTTAGTGGCCTTAGTTATGTTGCTCGCACCTGAGCTTTCCTCAGAAGTGTTTAAAGAACTACATCACTGACCTCAGTTGGTGAATTTTCTACTCATTTGTATGTTGTTACATCTCCGTCACGGATATCTTTGTGATCTTTCCTTAACCCATGAAATTTATTTTGAGGTGACTGGGATGGGACTCTCTCTTAACCTACATTTTTCAAAAGAGGACAATTGATTAATGTTTGAACTCCTGCTTTGGCTTGTGTGGACAGGGTATTACGACGGTTCTATTTTGGAAGTAGTGTCACCCTGAATTGTTGGTGCACTGTGATGCTGATGGCGAATCTCTTGAAACGGTGGTGAGAGGCAGCATGGCGGTGGCCAGGCCACCTTCTTCAGTGAGCCACACACATCGTGTGGGTTGGACTAAATGGATGATGCTGGTGGCACTAAGTCTCTGTGAAAGAAAGCTTTCCTTATGGTGAGCCTTTGTATGGATAAGTGCTGGGGAGGCCATGCAGGGTATGCCCAACACCAACATTGACACGTCCTTTAACTAAGGTACGGAAGCTCTGGCCAGAGAGGTGTCCAATAGCGACCTTCTAGTGTTCCTCAGGGGCTACCTGCTGTCTTCTAGCCATTGTGGCAATAATGTCCGTTATTTTCCCGAGGTCTGCATTGGGTCCAGTGACCATCGCATGTGTTGTCCTGATTATTACGTGATACCTTCCTGAAGCCCCTGTCGAAATGCTTATTAGCTTTGTTCCTCCGAGGTTTATTCTGGTGGGCAGTTCTCTGCAGATTTAAGCCCCAATAATCTTCGGCGACACATGTTTTATGTCCTGCATTTTGTGTCAAAACCTTGTACATGATGTGAGTCTCATGGTGGGGTTTGAAGCTTTGTTTTCTGCAGCGAAGTCCACTGGTTCAAACCACCCATGGCTTCACCCTCTTAAACTATCTGGGAGGAGCATTCTGATTTTATTCATGGTTATAAGGATCATATATAAATCAATAATAACAAATCTACACACGACACACATACCTGGTGTACATGGTAGGGATTGTGGTGGAAGTTGATGATTCAACGTGGCCTTGGATGGACACAAACTTGGTTATATTATACTGCCATGTGGGGGTCCAGATAATTGAAGCAAACATACATTTAAGATGAAGCTACAGGAGAAGTGAGCTCTCAGAGGCCTCCATGCAACAATGCTAGCAAGAGCATTTAATAAAGAATATGCAAAAAACACTATGGTTTTATAGATTGTAAGATGGGTGAAGATTATCACACAAATAAATGAAAATGATAAAAGCGATTTATTAGTACATGCTTTATAATTGAATGACATAGGCAGAGATGGATTTAACAGCACAGCTTTCTGCATTAACACCGCTAATAACCTTCATTTATATGCTGTATATTTGATAGATTTTGATAGTAAGCCCCAGTATTTGACAAACGCCGCACCCCGACGCATATTCGACGACTGCTTTGTGTTGTGCCCACACCATTCAGAGGATGCCTTCTGGCGGAAGGAGCCCGTAATCGTCGGAGTCGATAAAATAAATGAGGACTTGGGTCAGAATGCATCAGCAACCCTCGCGAATAAGCGACGATTGTTGGGGCAGGTGGTCTGTGGTGTGTGTGGCTAAATGAGCCTCTGCAATGATTCAAGAAGCGGGATGCGACAATCCAGCACACAGCGAGGAATGACGGTGACCCCTTGATGTCGCACTGCTTGTAAGTATGGTGCGAGGCCATGCAGGAAAGCTTCTATGGTGCCCGGTGGCAGTCATGGGGCCCAACAGTGGGAAGCCATCTTGAGGTCACACAGAAGGCAGGCACGGACTTCATCAGGAGTTAACGGTGGTTATGAGTGAGTGATCAAACCATCCAGTTTGGCGTGTGTGTGGAAGGCAGTGTGGGTGGACGAAGGAGAACGTGATGGGTGGGTGGGAGGCAGAGCTTCTCCTGTACATCACAGTCAGGAGGTGATAGTGAGGTTGCATGTCACTGTGAGGGTGGGTCGCCCTGGCAGGCCACTGCAGGCACAGGGGCTTCACGAACATGCTATGTGTGGTGGCGTAGAAACACCCCCTTTGAAACCCGTCTCACTACCTGTTCAACTCATTAAGTACGAAGGATTCTAGAGTTTGGTGGCCGTCATCTCACCACGGAAAAGAATACAGCTGGGTGTGTGTGCTCTCCAAGGAGTGGCTGATTGAACATGAAAAGGGATGGGCAGTGGAAGGAATCTGGAGAGCAAGTTCACATGAAGACAAAAAATTGACTCAGGTCCTTTCAAGGGAGCGGGGTTTTCTTCTCTGCGCTGCCCTATCATTATTATAACATGATTAACTCTGATAGTGAGATGAAACACGCAGACTTACCACTGAATGCTTGGATTGTTGGCTTTTAAAATACACACTCTTATTCATTTTCAAGGGGTTGCAACATTCAGCAGGTAATTTCTGCTCCATAATAGGTTGTTGAGGTGCCAGCAGCTGAACTGCTGTCTCAGGTGTGCTCAACATTCTGCTTCTCTTGGGTCAACTACTTGGGTCTTGAGCATCCTCCCCCAACAAAAACTTGGTGTCCCAGTGCCTTCTCAAACCAAGACGTTTCCGGCGGATATCTGCTCCACGCCTGACAGATATATTCAGGATATCACAGTCCAGAATGTCATGAGCCAAGACTTTAGTTTTGGGGTTCAACTGGATCTCATATCTTGAGAGGCCTGTCTGGCTTTGAATGCCTTCCCCAATGTCTCCCACTAGTGTGGGGTATTCCACCACAGTGGCTAAGACTCGTAGCCTTTATTCTGTCAGGAACCTCTTCTTCAACGGCCTTTCATGAAATTCTTAATTCACAGACCATCAATGCAGGTGGATCTCTGCCTCTGAGGAAATACGAAGTCCCTTGTGACTCGAACATGTGACCTTAGGGCTTATCATGCAACCTAGTTTCCAATTATCCAATGTCCCTTAAATTGGAGAAGCATTTCTTTGTCCTTTTTTCCAAAATAAGTGCTCCCTTCCACAAAAATGGGGTTGGAGTAATCTTTGATACGTTTAATAACAACTTGTAAATATGATCCCCTCCTGTATGCTTTGGCTGTATATCTCTGTTCAGGTTTCCATAAGATCTAATCTCACTATCTTCCTTATTATTGTTGATTATTCTCAAACCTTCATGCTTCTCTTTTATAAGGTTGATGATACATGTATCTGTGCAGTCAGTCACAAGGCATAGGTAGGGGTCTGTCTTAACATTCCTACCTCCTTCAGAAATGTCTGCATTGCTCTCAGATAATACTTTTAATTTTTGAAACCAGCCTTCTAGCGGATAGTTTTCCTATTTGAATTTGTGTGTGATTGAATAGTGGACAAAGTTTCAACAGGCTATACATTCAGCACACAGATATGAGTATTTCATTCACACTCTGACCCCTAGTTAAATATTGACTCAGCCCAAGTAGTCTTTGATCTCAGCAGTTGACATATTTATATAATTGTTCTTATATATATAAACATTGCATCAACAGAATTTCGGGGGTTAGATTAGGTAAATCTGCGACTATCTGTGTCACTGAAGATTATATCCATGACCTTTGATTTTAAATGCGTTTTCATACATGCAAAAGAGACTTAACCTCTTTCATCGCCTTGAGGAGGTTGGGTGTGGCTTGATATTTGCCTCTATATCGGCCAGAATATGTGAGAAATTTGTGATAAGGGTTTCTTTCCCCCTTTTGGAAGTCCGAACCTTCTTTCTGTTTGATGGCGTCTTGATGGATGGAAGGTTCCCGTCCGCCTCATATATATTTACTGGTGTTGTCCTGCGTCGTCACCACATTCACTGGATCTTTGTTTTGTTGGCTGGGCCTTAACCTAGTGCCCCATTGCCTTGATCCTGGCGCTGCACCATTTTCTTGTCAGTCGATGTTAATCGCATAGTCCGGACTGCACCAATATAGGTAAGTTTCCTAATTGAGTTCGATCGTCCATACCGTGCTGCGCTGTCTACGATTCCAACGGACCAAACACTACGTGCCGTCCTACTTCACACATCCTGTTACCCATGAAGGGGTAGCTATCTCGGGGGTTCTTGTGGAAATACGAGTCGTTGTGCTGTATAGTTTCCTAAGTCAATCACTGGGATCATATGTGCGGCAATTCTGTTCATCATGTCCCACCGATCCTGCAGAGGACACCCTGCCATGCTGCTCATTTTTTGGGCTTGGCGTGTCAGCCAAAGCGGGGATAGTGGGTTCGTATCGTCGGCCTACGAGCAAATAATCATCGCGCCATAATAATGGCCCACTAGGTCCGGCGGCTTTGAGGTGCAAATGGGCTGGAATACATGAGCACACATATAGAAGTATAATTAAAAAGGACAGGTTATACGTTGGTACTGACATTCATAAACATCATAACATCTTTCGGGGAGTAACTAACCCCTCGTTGCCTGGGGTTCTATATCTCTACATACATCGCTTCCGATTTAATCACACAACGGATCTGTGCCAGGCCTTGATGAGTCCATATCCCAAGGTGCGGGCTTCAGCTTCATGGCACCTTCCAAGGCCTTCTCCCAACGCAATTGAAAGGTTTGGTTTCCATGGATGTAACGGAGTGAGCGACAACATAGCAATAAACTGTTCATGTGATGTGTGTCATATGGCTTATTATAAGTCTTTTATGCTGTTCAGTTAGTCGGCCTCACCTGATTGAGAATGTGCTAGCAAATCCTTTAGATAAACATGAATTTGGGGTAGGACTTAGGTTTCTTCGACTGACTGACTGGTGTTCTTAATCTCTTATTAGTTTGTTACGTTGTGGCGATGTCCATATGCCGATTGGCTGCAGCCAGGCGGGCAGTTGTGCCCACACTGTGTTACTAGCCATGTTCGCATAGTCCATACCAATCAGCGACCGACCAGAACTGATCCATGTCTTCATCCCCCACATGGGGGTGGGGCCTCGCGTGCTTGTATCATCTTTTCGGTGGCGGAGGGGACGTTGGTCACCTCTGAAGCTAATTTCGACGGTGTGTTTGGAGGGCTGCGGAAGCTACTTCCCTTCTTGGAGACGTAGACCAATCGATCTCCTTCTAGGATTTGGTCCAATAGTACTTGCCACTCGCGTTTATTGCTCTGCATCTGAATAAGGTCTAGTCCCTCGGTATGGCTACACGAATATACTTTCGCATAATAATATCTTGATCAAAAATCTTCGCTGCGCGAGTAAGAAAGCGAGTAAATGTGAGTCCTAAGCTTCACATTTCCAGAGCATTTAAATTTCTTCCCTACGGCTTCCTGGTAAACGTGGGCATTCTTGATCACTGTCAGAATTTCTCCGGGTCCGGCAACGAACCATTTTAATGAAACTCAGAGGGTCTTGTTGATTCAAATGTTCCAAATTTTTTCCAACAAACCCCTATACTACGGCACTTTCAGCCGACCTTCTGCCGCGAGGCCAAAAGTCTCACTTGAAACAGAATGGTGGATGTTGAACCAGTTCTGCACCACAGGAGAGGTAGGGAAGTCAAGCGGTTAGTGATGCCTTTATAGTGGCCAAGTCAGTGCCACTCGACCTAGATTCGCCCCATTATCATATTAACGCAACAATAATATTGCTCCGAAATCAGATCAAATTCATATAAAAATACATAACTATTTTAGATATTCTTGTATGAAGTAAGTAGACAAATACAGATCAGGCATAATAGTATTTTTAGAGTATAGTTGCAACTTAAGCCAATAACACAGCAACATATATAAATGTCAAGACATCACATGTTGTATCAAGGTGACTTTGGGTGGATTCAGAAAGGCTACAATACTTTCACCATTAGTAATCTTTCGGATCTGTGCAAAACACAAGCAACACTGTGCACACGGTAGAATGAAACCCTCACCCCACACAACAATAGGGTCCTTACCCCAGCGCGGCCCGGATGTGGTTTTTCATGACAATGTTATCATTCTTTTAGCTTGTCACTACAACTCAAAAAGGTTCAACTATTATACTAACTTTAGCCTATGCATCTGATCCACAAACCGTGTTTTGAGACTCTGAGTCCCCTGCCCTTAGCTTATTTACAATGCTTTGGGAACTTTGACCCACCACAAAGCCCACTGATTAGGGCTAAGCATGTCAAAAAAATATGCAAAATGGACTAGTTTTAGAAGCTTTGTGGGGCCTTTGTTCCAACATGTATAATTTTAAGTTTCAAAAAATTTATCATTAATATTTTTATATTTTTAATATAATTATTAATTAACTATAATTTATGTAAATATTAAGAAAAAAAAATTATAAAATTTTTTAAAAAAAAATTATATTTATATTATATCATTTTGCTTTTACTGTTCTTAATTGACGTAAAACTCATTTTAGGGAGGGAAGATGGCTCTCCAAATTGGGATTTGTTTAAGTAACTTTTTGTATTTGTAGTTTTAAGGTGTAGTCTTGGTTGCTAGGCATGAATAAAGGTGTAGAACTTTGGATTGTGGTGGCTCGGAATCAAGCATATCTCATTGATGTTTTAGCTTCTTGGTCAAGAGATGACCCAACACACGATGTTATGACCTATACGGGTATATCATATGAAATGTGAATAGACACAAGAGTGTTGTGGCAATATGCAAGAGGTATAATTTGGTTGCGGATATGAATTTGTGGGAATGAGTTTATCGAGAGGTATAATTTTGTAATTTTTTGTACGTGATTTCTAGCACAAGGGGGCCTTTATTTTAAAATCGGTTCATATCCATGCTACCTTGGTTACTGTCAACAAATCTTGCATAAAATAAGGTATTTTTTCTCTGTCGATGGGATGGGGGGAGGGCCAAAGAATTTTTTCAATCATATAGCCCTAGTTATGGATCCATCTGTATGTAATTACTTTTTCTCCATATAGGGTATTTTGAACTTTCAGCAAATATGATCAACATATCCCCGAACTAAATGTTACTAAAACATTGAAGATTCTAAAGAGCGGATGTGGAAAGACTTGGAAAAGGGAATTTTTACTTTTGGCAGAATATATGTAGAATACACATAGCAAAAGTTATACATATCTCTTTAATTTGATTCATAAATAAATTTATGGACTTAGTCATGATTTTGAAAGTAATTCAGTGTGACATATGTTTTCAAATAGGACTATTCTAAGCTTCATGTTTGCAAAAGGAAAACTCCTAAATAGGAAGAAGGAATAACCTAAAAAACCAAAGGATGTATATTCTAGGTCACAACTCTTTTAATAAGAAAGGACAGGAAATAATGGAAAATCAAATAAATGCATAGGTTACGAGACAATAAGGCATGCAATCAATAGAAAGGAAGAAGCGGAACAACGTTCCAAAGACGAAATTCTAGAAAACAAAAGAATTTAATTTGCAGTAGTAAACACCCCCAAAATTGGAGCGAAGTGTAAAATATCCTCTTCCAAGATTTAAATTAGGAAAAAATATCTACGAAAGAGTGAGAAAATCATTTAAAATTCTAACAACTATAAAACCATATTCAATGAATTTGGAGAAAAAGTTGAGAAAAATAATAAGGGGTAGCTAAATACTATTTATGCGCCCATACCCAAATTTTTAATCTATTATTTTTAGGATCCTAGTAGTTATTTAAGCATATTCAAATACTCAAGAAGATATTGTCAATTGGGATATGAGGTTTGAGGAGGACAAAACTACGAGGATTCGTAAATCAGCAAACAAAACAAGAGCTAATCGCTCCCCGAAGCAAGATCTTTAATCAGATCACGAGACTAAATCCCTTCAGTGGAAAGGGTTACTAATGGGATGACAGAATTCAGCTGCAGTAGAGGATGAGATCGGGATGAGTGGAGGAAACTCCAATCACCAGCTCCCAACATACGGAGGAAGAGAGCCAAGGGGTTGAGAAGTTGATTAGGAGGATCGAGAGCGAGTTGAGACTCTAACTCTAAGGTTAAGAGAAATAAACCACAAAGGTACATGAATATGGAACTAATGAGGCGGGGATTTTGGAAGCAAAGCCTTCTTGTTCCAGGAGACCTCTCATGGATTTGGTGGGGATGCCATGGTGGATGAATTTCCTCCATCATGAAGAACAATGTTTGCAAGATTGTGCCATGGCCAAAGGGAAAATCAGTAGTGAGCTCATGTTGGGTGTACAAGGTTGAGTTTTGGCCAAGGAATTCTCATATTTTGAGGGCATTAACTTAACAATATGAACGTTTCCTGTTTTTGTTTCTCATTATTCATCCATCGGGTGAGTTCTGACACTGCAACTCATATGAGTTAAAGATCTTTCAAAAAGGTGAAGGATAAAGTTCTATGTGAGGTGGGTTGAGCAAAGAGTTATATGGAGTATTCATAGGGGTTTAAGACTTTTAGCGAGAGACACTCATGTATGTTTGTCTGACAACTCTATATGGGCTCAAAGAAAGCTCTAAGAGCATGGTACACTGTTGCTCCTTCAAGGAATGGATTTCAAACAAGAGTGGCGGGTTTAAACCTATACTACATCAAGATTGGATGGATTCTTCTCATTATAGTTCTCTATATTAATGATCTTAGTTTGACTAGAGCGAACAACTTTGATGCAGGTTACAGGAACTTGCATTGGATTTTGAGATGAAGATTCTGTAGTATGCATTATTTCCTCGAGTTGGGGTATATTAGGATGATGAAGGGAAATGTCTTATCGAGCGGGGGAATAACATGCAAATGTCCTCAAGGAAGCTGTGCCACCGCTAATTCTCGGCCACTGACCCATATGGCGGAGTTGTTAGATGCCACATTATACTGAATCTCATTGGATCGTTGATGTGTTGATAAACACTACCTTTGATATTGATTTTGTAGTGGAAATTGTTTTATGGAAATACAAACCTACGGATGAAATGATTTCCCTAAGTGGGTGGTTCTTAAATTTCTTGAAAGAAAGATCTACGGCCATTTCCTTATTGAATGAATAAAGGAGAAAACTACTTATGTCATCACTACAAGGAAAAATTACTGACGAAGTTATAAAGGAGGTTTTGAAGTATTATAAAATTGGCCAAAATTGTCAAAGAAAACATTTGCTACCATTTGTCTATGCGGGAATTTTGTGACTTTAAATGGAAACAAGACACAACTAAAAAACTGGCCAGATGGAAAGGTATAGGATCTTTTTTTCATCGGTGCGCTACTAAGGTTTCTCTCCCCTTTCAGTCTGCGTGTCATATAAATCATTGTGGCCGGGGTAGGTAGAACCCCACCGAGGCCAGTGGGTAAAACCACGTGGCGTGTTGGTGATACACACATGTCCGTTCTAATTGGTCTTGGGATTGTGAGAGGATTTCCTATAAGAATTCGTCTCCCAAATGTGACGATACGTAGACTTATAGAAACACACTAGTGCATTAAATATTGTACAAATACACGTTTACATAAAGTCTCACATAAAAAATGATCAGATAGAAACATACAAGCACTTTGGTCATACAACTATTTAAAACATACCACAAGTGTTCATTTTGCTATTTTTAAACATCCTTTTTTTTCAAGACAGATGTAATTGGTATTGATTTTCTAAATTATTTATTCATCAAATTGACACATCTTGTAACAATATTCATAATAATTAAATTTAATTAATACATTTGATATGGTGTTTGAATTATTTGTTATATCTTTCTCTGGTATTTTGATTTTTTTAAAATTTATTATAATAAATAAAAATCTATTTGTATGTATATATTATGTTTATGTTCATGTGAATTGAGATTTTATTAGTGCATTTGGGGAAATGACATGGAAGATATGATAAGAATAGGATTAAAAATATATACATATATATATATATATATATATATATATATATATATATATATATATATAAAAAAATTATATTAATCGTGAAATAGACAGTTGTGGTATCCCTTTGTCTTTCGGTGTCAGGACATTACTCTACATTACATTGAAACAAATGTCTAGTTGGAGACAAATAATTTCAAAAATATAGCGGCAACGGCGATATTAAACATAGTGATCATCCATTCTTCACTTGGTGATTTGTCACTGAAACCCTTTATGACTTGAGTTTCCATTTTTAGGGAATGTTTTGTTTCGGTATTGGTGTATTTATTTACCTTCATCTACAAGCGGTAAAATTAAACCCTTAATGAGTGTATATATACGTTGGTGAAGATAATGAAAAATTAGAATATTAAATAATATATATAAATGGTGAAATAATGAAAGATTGAGAATATTAAATATATATACATCAACGTAAATAAAAAAAATAATGGTACTAACAAATTGACTCATAAACTAATACATTCTTTCAAAACCATTTCCCATGCCATCTTTCAAAATTTTATTATTCAGCGCAGGTTCATACTTTGTTTTCTATAACTTTTATACCCCCATAACAAATCATATATTTAAATATAAAGAATTTTTTGTTATTAACTATAGGTAGACTAAAGTAAAGAACGAATATTAAGTCTTTATTCTGATGTTGCAATGTGTAAACATGCTACAATACATATTTTAACAGTTCAATCAAATTGATACGATGGTTCTTCTTTGTATATCTTCTTTATTTGAAGCATTCGTGATGATTTTTATTAAAACAACTTAAAAATTGAAAAGACAAAGTCTAGATGATTGTTATAAGGAAGTAAACAATTACTCATAGCTTGAGATAAACATTTTCGCTACTTATGTAATCTACTGTTTTATGTCTTGAATGGTTTCCATTTCTTTTTCTTACGCAAGAAAATATGAAATTAATATTGAATCATTGGTGTTTATTTTATTGTACTAATGGATAGAAAAATTAATGATTATATTACATTTGAAGCATGTCGTTGGGTAGATAGCTCCTCTATGGATATAATTTTGTCAATTCATTGATATGTATTATACAATTTTGGTTGTTCTTAGCATATTCTAATATGACTCGTTCATCTTTTTGAGATTTTCATAATCACTATATGAAAATATAACGACGACCATTCTGTATTTAAGTTTACATATTGATATGTGAAAATTAAATAATAAATCGATATTTATAAATAATTCTAGACAAACGATTTAGGAATGTTACTTTTTTATTTATATCTTTTTTTTGTTGTTGCTCGTTTTCCTGTTAAAATTAGACATGTATCTCGGCCTGACAGATGGAGAATTTCTGCGTGGTTTAGATAAATTTGATTCAGCAGATCATTGGATTGATTTTTATTGCCAGGTGGAAAGAACATCTGTGTTCATTCCATAAATCCTCAAACTTGTAAGGTTACAAAGCACGCACTGTCGATGTGGTTATTGATATTTTTTGTTTCTTGAATCTCTTGTTGATCATTTCTTTGCTCAATCAAAACGTGTGTATATCATTTATTAATATATTTATAAATAAAATTGTCAACTTTTTAGGTAATAAATCTCAAAAAAAGCTGGTGTCCCTCACTAGATAAATATGTATATATACAGTGCGTGGGGTGTATAAACGCTTACACTCGCTTGATATAATAAATACGGTGCTCTATCAACAAGGAGCACAGATTTTATTACTAATTTAACCATGGGTTAGCACGGAAAATAATAGAAATCGTCTAGTGTTATTTTTTGTAGCATAAACACCACTGCGCAAACAAGAGAACACCATACGGTGTTCTTTATTTAACTCACATGGAGACATTCAGTACATTATATGTTACATGGTCACCGTTAACACAATAAGTATTTTTGTGAAACCTTAGTTACATAGTATGATAATGAAATATACTACATTATCGGTGCACCCCCTCGTAACCTAGCTTAGGTACCTATTCTTACCCTCTGTCCCTTTATGAGATTAAAAAAAAAATATGTTTTAATTTTGCATATACACAATAATTATAACGTTACATTAGGATAATATAGCATACTGATTGCTCTGATTCCATGAGAACTGCAAATAGTAATAATAATAATAATAATCATTTTTTCTAAAAATTCTACACAAGGGCAGGCAGTTGGATCCAACTATGCAAGTCATCCCGTGAGTTAGATGTCAATATAAAATGAAAAGCCTAATTACGAAATCAAGAAATAGGGAGAAAGAAATGAGAAACAAAGAATGAAGGGTTTAGGAAAAATGGATTTTTTATTTTTTATTTACTTTTTATTTATTTATTTATTTTCTTAAATGAAAAACAAATTGAAATTTTTCTTACTTTCGTAAAAAAATATAGAAAAAGAAAAAATAATAAAATTTAATCACGAGATCGTTTGAAACTCTATGCTACTGAGGTTGAATGCAGAGGGTTTGGAATTTTGAGTGCTCTTTGAATACTTTTGTTGAACGTATTTATTTTATGCAGTACTGCCTTTGCTCTCTTGTAAATTGTCTACAAATCTACGGCTGAATATTTTGCAAAAATAGTGAAATAGTAGAAAAGTGTTTAGTATTTAAAGAATTTATTTTATGAGATATATTTTTCGAAAATATTTTGACACCCATTTTCAATTTCTTTATTTTATTCCTAAGAAAATAGGGTTACTTTTTATTTGTGGTTATTTTGTCTGCTAAAAATAGCACGTAAGCACTACCTTTGGTGCATCAGTAGGTAAAGCTTGATTCTTGTAGCCAACTAAAACCTGTTGATGTTGTTATTTGGTGTATCGGGTTGTAGTTGGGCACTAATTACTTTTAGGTGTGTACACCAAAATTTAGTGAACTCAACCATAGAAATTGAGAATTAGAATTTTGTTTATTCTTGAGTGGAAATATGCAATTAGAATTAGAATTTTGCTTATTCTTAAGAATTAGAATGAGAATTAAATTGATAATTACAATTGGATAAATTCTTGATGAAATAACTTATTATTTCAATACCTTTGTTGTGGGGATTTTGATTGTGTGGAAGAGAATGCAATGTGGGGCATGGTCACAATGCTACGGGGCCCAAGTGAGCCTGGTGTGGCATGTGAACTCTTGCTATGCTAAGACATTGGAGGTGCTGCAAATGGTTGGGAAAGATTTCATTTCTAGAATTTTATTAAAGTTGGAAATATTTTAGTTTTTGGAGCACTGGTGGAAATGTAAATTTTCTTTTGTGAAACTCTTTGGGCCATTTCTTTCCAAAACTGCCTCTTCCTGCAGGAGAAAAACTGAACCCTGCAGCACGGAACCAGAAAATGTACCCAGCCAGAAGACTTCTCTGACAGTACATGTCTATTTCTTTTGTTGAGGTCTAGAGCAGATGGTCTGGCCCGATCTGCTTTCTTTAGAGGAATATTATGCTGAATTTTCTTTGGTTCTACGGGAGGTGCAATTACTAATAGATATAAAGTTTAAAACACTCCCATTTGTCATTAAATTACTTGAGAATATGGATAAAACTCCATAGGAAAATTTATATGTATTTAAATGAAATGTAGCCAAACACATAATGGAGTGTTTTCTTTTTTAAAGGATGTGTATTATTATCGTGAAAGAGTGGTGCACCATATTTTGTTATATCTGATGAAGAAATGGAATAATTTTCATTATATGAAAACAATCTTCAATCATATTCTGAAAAATGTGGGTTCTTTGTTGATGCATAGCTACAACGTTTGGTGTAATATTTTAGGAAAAATTCAGCCTTGAGGAAATACCAATACTGACAGGGTGGTACTATCTAATGTCATAGACATAAACCCCAAAAATCTCAATAACATGACAAATGCAAATAAATCATTTTTTTTGTCTATTGCATTCTTGACACTCGAATTCTTCTAAAATATGTTCATGGAATTAGCACATCCACCACTAACAGCTTAACAACAATGATAATACTCGAATTCTTCTAAAATATGTTCATTGAGATTAGTACATGTGAAATGGTACATGTGTTATTAATTCATTAATACTTTATACTTTTAAAATGGGTTTTTGTAAAGAAAGGGACTTATTACCTTTGTGCATGAATTCTTTTTTTGAAACATTGTATCTCTATTTTTAATTAAATATTCAAATCAATATTTCCACTTGATAATTTGCAGTATATTTGATCTCAATAAAATGGTATATATTGCATAAAGTTTTTTTTTTTTCTTATAAAGTCATAATACATCAATGATAATTCTAATTTTGAATTTATTTGCAGTATTTTCTAAACTTTATTATATTGTAAAGTTCATATTCATTAGATTTATTATTTTCAATTAATTTGCCTGGTACATAATTTAAAAGTTAAATAAAAATCATTCTACATTAGTATAAATTAAAATTTTCATTCTTTGCATGCAAATTACAGTTGTCAAAAACTATAATTATAGTTCAAGATTCATAATTCAGTTTTGGAATTTGTGGTACAATACAAATTTTTTATTATAAGCCTATTCAATGAAACTTAAGTATTTTGATAACATGCAGTATTCACTTCTTGTTTAAACCCAAACCCCTATAATACTTTGCTCTCAATTTGTAACAAATTTTTTCATCTTATACAAATTTAAATGTAACTGATTATAATTTCTGAATTTACTAAACATTATGACATTTTAATTGCATCATATATAAATTCACTATAATTTGGTACGTCATTCCATATTCATTGTAAATTCGTGGTACATAGTATTTTCTTATTCTAATTCAATACTGTTGCAATGCTGATACTAATTTTGTTCATCTTACCTTCAAATTGATTTTAGTACGTTATATATCTTCTTTGACAAACCTCACGTTAACATTGAACTCATTGTATTATCGTCATCACATGTGTTTATCACTTTTTAGACTAAAAACAACTAAATTCATCGTATTGGTTGGAATATGAAAACGACTATGTGTCTTTTTTTTCTAAACGAACTAAATATAATATATTAAATAACTATTACTATCATGCACGTATTTCGGTTACACCTTCTTGTCTGAACGTATCTAACGGGCTATTAATGTACATATGTGGGTAATTCATATGTAAATTGAGTACAAGCGCAACATGGAAAAAAATACATGGATATATATATATATATATATATATATATATATATATATAGATATATATGTATATATATATATTTAATTAATAATCAAAAATATGCAATTGTAATATAAATGTCATGGATCGGCTAGTGGTACAACATCAATAACGGTACTAGTTGAACGTGTTGGAATTAAATAATTAGCCTGCGACGATTCGATGATTGCAACATGTCATGATCATGAGTATTTTGGATATTGCAGGGATCTTGTTCAGCCCAGTGATGGTCAGCCTGTCTCTGATGACTACGCACAATGCTAGTGAAGGTTGTCCATACGGGTGGGTGGGGGTGAATGATCCTCAGATGATGAGTGGTCCTCGTGGGCCCCATCGATCCATCGACGCAGCTGAGCACTTATTAACGTCCCAGTAGTCCTCCTCTGACCATAACCAGACATGGCTCTCAGCGACACACTCTTGCTTATCAGTGGCCACATGTCTTTGTACATATCTACATCATCTCTTCTTTCAGCCCAGCTAGGCACAGATGTCTCTCATATTAGTGGGTTGGTGCTGGCCTCAACAATTAAAAATGCGGGTGAGTTGGTCGCCCAACTCATCCCTGTCTGCTCTCCAAGTGGTACATATAAGAAAAGGCGATCTTGGCCCAGCACCAACGGGCTGGGTCTGCACTGGCCTCCACAGTGATCCATGCAACTCGCGCCACCTGATCGTCATCGGGATCTGCCTGGATCATGGTGGTGTCAGAAGCATGTCATGACATCCTGAACCCAATGTCACCATCTATATGGTAAATAACAACAAGTATACAATTCATGCACATTTAATAAAAACAGTTCAGGCATGTTTAGAATAAATTTAAATAAAACGATAATATTACCTCATCATTAAAGCGAATATATATGAAGGATGTTGGCTTCTCTCTCCTCCAAGCTAGCATAAAGGACGGGGACCCACTGTGAAGGGATGTAGCTCATGTGATGGCCAACTCTAGTGCATGTAGACTCTCGGTAGAAACATGATCTCGCCTCTCTTGGGCATCATCTGCCACCACATGTGCATGTGTGCCTTGAACATACGACCCTACGAGTTTCTTAACAAAGTGAGCACAGTAACAGAAACTTTCTCTAAAAAAATAAACAAAAAATATAGAGCAAGAATGGAAGTTGTTGTCCCTTGTGCATTAGCACAGCAACATCTAAGACACGAGAAATGCCGCAAAAAAATGGTAGACCACTTGACAAGTCAATGACTCCTACTGAATCAACATAATGTGGCTTGAACAACTAATATAACATCATGGTGGCTAATAGCAAAATAATTAAAATCATAGTGAGAGGCACCCCTCACCTCACAATATAAATACTTAAATACTTAAACGTATACGGGTACAAAAAATGCGGGAGACGATTATATACGCTTTCAATAACAATACGAGTACATCAGCGACTCCACAACAAGTGCCAACTTCATCTGTGAATGAGGAAAACCACACCCCTCTCCTGATAGCCACTATTAAACAAATATATCCTGGTGGTATGCTGCCCCAGTTTGGGACCAACCTAGAAAAGAAAACTGTTGATGGGCATTCCACCGTGGATAAGACAATGTCAAAGCACACCATGGCCCTTTAGGGAAGTAGCCTCCTCATAGAACTTGAGAGGCTACTATGGGTCTGATGGCTAATGGTAGAAGGTACATCTCTCCCTCTCTGAAGCCTCAAACCGACAAGCCATTTCATACTATATTTACTACGACCTTACCCCTCTTGTCTCGATAGTTAACGTATTAAATACAGTTTTTGTTAAATGACACATGTCGTAGAATGTACATGTAATTTTTTTGGAAAAAAAAAAACCAAAAAACGATAGTCATGCAAAAGCGTTCATACAGTTCAGGTATTACATTTTGCTGTCATGCTGTGATGGTGCATAAAAATTTAAATTACCCGTGACTATGGAGGCGGTGGAGTAGGCTTTTAACTAAACTCTTCACCAGGGCATATATTTTGGTTCGCGCGCGACCACTGGGCATCGCGCCATGTAGTCGCCAGGTAATTTATTTTACCAGGCCGCGCAATGAGCCTGTCGAAGTGCGGAATAATAAGCGAAAATACTGCCACAGGCTGGTGTTGAGTCCGGCTAACGGCGCGCTCGTTACGCCGTTAATGGTGTAGGTGTGGTGTAATACATATGCCTTTAAGTTTCGCGATATGATCGCCTTCGTTGCCGCCCCAGAACTGGTCAGGATACCGTTAACCAGCGGACGGTCAGCAGGTGCGAGCGGCACCGCATTCAATCTGCGGTCGCTGACTGGCGTACTGGCGTGCAAACCAGAAAAAAAATCTTTTAAGTGATTCAGTTTTAAGGTTATTTGAAATTCTAATCTATTCAAAGGCTTAGTATAAGTGGAAAATCAAGAAATAATACATTTGGCACAGTGAGAGCTGTTGACTGTGATTTGAAAAAAAATTTTAGGATTTTTATTCATTCAAAGTGAGATGGGTGGGCAAAGTACGGTATGAGTGCATGCAATAGTTACAGCCAGGGCTTTGATGCTCAAATGCTTTCAGACAATGATAATTTCTGGGTACTTGAAAGTGTAGACATGAAAAAATTGACATCTGGATTTTTGGCCGTAATTTTTATGTTTAACCTTATTTAAATTAAATAAGTTTATAGGCACACGGTGGTTACGTGGAGCACATGGTGGTTTATGTTCAGAACTGTAGATGTTTATAGTAGCATCAATGCGAAAGGACACGTAAAGCATGGATACACACTAGGTAATGTGACATGGACGGGTGTGTACATGAAGCGCATAGTGTCAGGTCTGTCTTTGTGCACACGGTGCTCTCTGTTGAACGCACTAGTGTGGTTTATGATAGTGGCTGCTGGATGAAAAACTATCTGCAAAGCCTCTGCATACAACCTCTAGTATACGCTAGAAACGGATATAGGTATTTTATGAAGTTTAATAAACATCCTTTAGAGGTCTTTCTTATGATGTATATTTCTTTCCTTACATATATGTTGAAACTATCCATCAATCCAGCAACTCGCTCCAATTGATGCCTTATAAGCAAACATGAGACAAAAACAACATAAAGGGAGATACGATATATTAAAGATTAAAAAAGTGAATAAGATTAAATAAATTAATACATGTTTATTAATGACATGTGCATGGGAAAGATAATCGTTTTATTACTGGTGGAAGGAGTACAACTAAGGTTGATGCGGTCAGTTGCCTCATCAGGCTTGAATTAAATATGCTCCCTTGAGCTTGTCAACAATAAGATGGCATCCTAACCACCTGCTGCAAGGGTTAATGTAGGCATAAACTCTTCAACACAAATTCATCACTTAGTATATGTTAGGTCCTCTATTTATAAATAGATGATGGTGGATTTTGAAATAAATGAATCATTGAATGGTTCCTAAAATGGATGAAGGGTTTCCTTGTTGTGAGAATAGGAGGATAAGATGTTTAACGACTGTGGTTCAATTCAAAGGCTATATGAGGTGAGGTTGGAACAACTGGAAAGTCACACAAAATGGAGGTTGCAGTCCCAAATGAAAAAATTCTGTCTCATTAATTAACTTTGCTCAAGTGGGCTGGGCTCTCTTGTGACTGCTGCAAGTTGATGCTGCGAAATGGACTGGGTCTCTGAGGGGTGCATTAATAACTTGATGGCAGGCACTTACTTCTTTGTCAACAGTGAAACTTTCAGAGGAGAAGATACATCAATCGTGATGACTTTTTTGAGCATAGCAACAACCAATTTAGATAATGATAGACTCTAATGAATAATGATCTTGCTGTTTAGGATGTTGCGTAAATTGACTTGCTAACTTTACTAAACATGAAATTAAAATAAATGTTAATTTTCTTTATGACCTGGTAGGAGGGACTTAACGGACAATGACACCCATCAATTACAATTAATTATATTTATAATATTATTATTATTTTAAGATTTATTAGGGAGGTATATATATAACAAACATAAACTATCATAATATCGAGGGTAATTAATAGATATGATTGTCTACAAATATAGACTCTTTGATAGGATGGAAAGCCATCGTGGGATAATTTTGTACTTCCTCACAGAATGACAGAAGAATGAAATAGGTGGAGGTCTTCCTCCGTTCACTCAATCGCTTAAGTACGAGTCTAACCATGCAAATATGGACTGATGGACAGCAGAAGACGTGTGGGTCCACCAGCCAACAATGTGAGCCATAATATATGGGAGAAACACGATTGATGGCTGGATCAAGGTACTACGGTACATTTTCATGGTGTGAATAGATGAACAATGGTAGACACCATACAAATTCTTTTGTTCGAAGGCCTATAATTTCAGCCTCTGTGGAAACAGAAGCACAGCAGTTGATGTGGCAGCTCGGGCCTTAAGGTTATTTTCTAAGTAAGCTGGATAATGAGTTGATGTCGACGGGGGAAATGACTCATTATGCAGAGGGAATTGATGCTTTCTCATCAATGACACTGGCCTGAAAGTAATTATTTTGGGAAGACAGAATGTCCTTTGATAGTAATGCAGTTATGGCGGTCATGAAAATGAAGGTTTATGAGTATTGCAAAGGATGAGGAATAACTAGGTGACTTCTCTTGAACATATTGGCGACATTGAATGAATGAGCTTATTTTGAAACAACAGAAGTGATGAAGTATAGACAGATCATCCAAACAAGGCCACTGACTTAAAAATCATAGAGATGAAGTGAATAAGTGCCATGTTCCGGCTTGACTTGCCACCATAAAGTGTTTTATCCCTTTCCAATTTTCCTAGGTCATTTTTTACCTTCTTATCTTTATATTTTAACAAGATTGAGAGGGATAACATATACTTGATGTATATTCCACCCTTGAGTAATCCTGTAACCCTGACGATGATTGCAGGGTCTGAAAAGGGTGAAACTCAATCTTGTCATGATGGACATGTCAGTGCGTTATTTCATCAGCAACAGGTCTAACGACGGTGAGGAGCCGATCCTTTTTCATATTTAGAAGTTGAAAAGGGACTAGAAAAGACTGCACAAGTTATTTTGAATAATAGTCATAGATGGAAAAATTAATAAAATAATAGAAAGGGGGGGGGGCATATAGCCATGTTCGACTAGGGTTTTCTGTTCGTGATAAATGTATCTTAATAGTCTAGAAAATGGTTCTGACTTATCTTTAGTGAGATAATAGTTTCAATTCACATGAAGATGAAGGACAAAATACAAACAATACTTTCATATTTAAATTGAAAGAAATTTGAAAAGAGAACTCAGGAGGTTTCCCTTTTCACATTTAACAAGCTCAAAAAAGAAGATAAAAGCGCACTCACAGATTATTTTTTCATATTCAACAAAGCTCGAAAAAAAAAGTATGCTTTGAATTCTTTTTTTCATGTTTAACAAAGCCGAAAAAGAGATGAAGATGCACACTTTGTAGTCAATATGGCATTTCCACAGTCATTGCATGACTAACTCTTTATAATCACCCTGACACCTTGAAAGACTTCAAAATGGATTAACAGTAAAAATGTGAAATGGGTACATTACTGATCGTCAATAAATACTTTTACTCAGTGTAATCAAAGAACTATTAAATTAAGAAATAACTGAGTCAGTTTTCATTTGGATTTTAGTGCTTTGAGAGCCTATTTGTCCTAGAATTTTAACAATTTATTAATGATTATATTTGATGTATTTTATTGTCATCCGGACAGGGTAGAATGTCTTACCTCTCCTCTTTCTAACAGATACATTCTTTCAATAATTCAACACATTTTGGGGTTTTGAGATACAATTAAATATACAACACCCCTCGGACCAACATGAATGTCAGAACCTTCAGAAATTAAGGAGGAAGAAGCTGGGTTCTGTCTAACGCTTTGTCTACCTCGGGGAGTTGTTGATTGCAATTCAGTATCTTTCAACACTTGGAAAATAATTCTGATTTTTGCATTAAGTGGATCCTAACTTAGCTATGGTGTGATTGTTTCATTTTGGATGAAATGTTGATTGTGAAGGAAACATGAAGAGCTTGAGTATATGGACACTTCAATGATCTTTAATATGATGGCCACACTCAGGGAATTGTGGGTGCTCAGAGCCTTGACTATCATGGACAGAGATGAAACATGAGTAGCACGAGTTTTGATCCCATTCCACCAGGAACTTTGTGTATTCAAGCATTTAACATTGGGGTTAATTGTCTAGCTCTTCGTCGATCTGCCTGCCCCTCTATGGTTTTTAGACGTATTTATTCCCTTGTAGGCTCTTGCTGTGGAGGTGGTGTGAAGGACTACATGCGGTGGATTTACATCAACCGGAAGCCCGACCTTATTAAATATGGAAAGATAAATATCAAATATGTGTGTGATATACTTTACTCTCTTCACTGTATAAACCATGACATGACACACATGTTGCGAATAGATCATACATACTAACAGCAACCCGGTCTCAGAACCCGTGTTCAACGGCGAGGAAATTTGAAGAAGTGTCTACTGAATGAAGAATATTTGACCAAGGTAAAAAAAATTAGTGGATAAAGAATTCATATGGATCTGTTTTGATCATTTTTATTTTTGAGGCGGTTTCACGACTGATGCGTGACAACATGCAGCCCAAGTTGGCTGGTCCATAGAGATCCCTTGGCTGTGGGTGGAGTGAAAGAGGCCAGTGGCTAGACATCCTTTCATTAGTCATCAATCATTTTCCCATTGCATTCTTTAGTTGGCTCCAGATGAGAATATCTTCATTGAAGGGTATCCATATGAAAACTATGGTTCAAAAGCGGAGATCTGCGTTGGGTGCACACGTAGACAGCTTGGTGGGGTGCTATAGGTTAAATCTTGACCATGTTTTTTGATTTTTAACAGTTTTTACATATTTTTGTTTTTATGTTTCAGGCTAAACTAAATTTTTTTATCGACATGTATATGGGGTATCATTCGACTGATGGTTTGCGCTTTCGCAGGCAGAGAACCGACGGGGACCGTCGAGAAGAGTAGTCCTACGGATTTGGAGTTGGATTGAGACTCTTTTGAGTTTACGGCGAGCGTATTGAGGTTGAACCTTGGGATCTTGGGTGTCTAGATCAAGGAGTTACGATAAAATTTTGCCAATGTCATACCATTGGTGTGCCTGACTACATTGGATGAGGTTGTTCTTTACGTATGCAAAGAAATGACACCACTATCATGAGCATCACTAGGTTATTGGGATTATACTGTAATACGTATACATTTTAGGTAAGATGACCAACATGTCTTGGACACAATTTTGTAAAAAAAATGGTGTAATCAATTTTAGCACAGTATTTTTCCTGAATTATCTTACAAATCTATTTCATTGTATGATGTGATTGAAAAATTAATATTTACCATATGTTGCAAGTATATATTTAGCACATAATTAGCAGGTGAATCTAATAGGTGTCAGTTTAGATATGTTGATATTGAATGTAATCCGTACTCTTTTTAAATATGAACTCTAAAGACATGCTGATGAATTGCTAGATTTGACTTAAATTATAGATGCGGTGAGATTAGCAGTACAGCAAGTTACAGTCCGATACATTGATGATGCGGTGAATGCCGGTAAAATGACGATGAAGGAAGGTAATTCAATAAACTGTTTATTTCTGGTGATATTGTTGGTCGATCAAGATGTAAATCCCTTGGAAGCTCACTAACTCGCCACTTTGAAGAAAATGGCCCATCTTGCGGAAGGGATAAATCCACAGGTACACGACCCCAGCACCATGAACATCAATCAGGAAAATGGTTCTAAATATTCGACATGCAAAAAATGAAAAGTGGTTACTAACCCGCAGAAGGGCTCTAAAAGTTGCACACACGCATATGATGAAACAACAAATGCACGGTGTTTACTACGCAAAATCAAGCATAGAAACGTTTTGAGATGACATTTCAGAAATTTAGACAATGAGATCCATCATAATCTACCAACTCACGGGCACTTGTCAGCGAATGTGTTTTGAAAATGTAGGGGTCGTGCCATAATGTTTCAAATTTCCCTGTTATCTTATCATACGCTTTTGATAATAAAGCAAGACCCGAGTCTCCTTGAGGAGAGGTGTGAGGCTTATTTATTTGGTCATATTCATATAAATTCATCTCTTATGTGCTTCGTTAACAATTCGGCTTCACGACATGTTTCATCTAGATGGATGAAATCTAAAGCATCTCTTGCGGAAATGGCTGAGTGGCAAGGTCAATCGTGAGTTTCAGATGGTATTTCGCATTATTATGTAAGATAACTTTAGGACATAAGTGGTCTGAAGGTAGATCAGTCGCATTTCTCACGGGGTTCGATGCTTTACCCACAAGGCGAGTACATGATCAAATTCTGGACTTTGTTATAGACCCCAATCACTGCGTTGAAGCATACGCTTAATAATCTTGTTGATGACAAATTTTCCATTAGCTTGTGGATAATAGGGGTAGAACTATAATGTAGTGATTAAAAGAAAAGAAACTGATGTGTTAAACTCATCCCAATATGTGATTGCGAAAAAAATTTCATGATCATGTGGCTATGTCTTACATGATGCACCAAACCGTGAAACCACATAGTTAAAAATAATTCAGTTGTATGTCCCCGTGGTTGGATATGAGGCATGTACCATTGCTGATAAATAATTAAAAACGACGACAATAATGTACCCAATACTGACCATCGGGGGAGTTCACACAATCCTTCATGAAGTCATGCCCCTTTTGCAAATAGGTCAATAAGCGAAAGGATGAATTGGTGCTAGTGGCAAGTGGGTTTTACAATCCAAATACGGAAACCATGAAAACTTCTAATCGAAGTAATGGAAAGTAGTGAAATATGGTAGACAGGAAAGTAATCGACGTAGAAAAATCCTGTCATGGTAGCGTAGCTGAATAAGTTTATCGCATGTGCCAGAATGGTAATCCATTTTAGAAGACTATTTGAAACTTTCTCATGCATAGCACCTATGTAAAAAATCGTATCAACACACGATGATAAAGTGTATCGCCAATGATCAGGGTCATCCTTTGGCTTGTTATGAATACGTCATTGTGGGAAAATGGTCGGATGAAAATTTTGGGTCTAGAGATAATTAAATCATATACCATGCAGTTAGACGACTCGATAAAAACAAAGACTGATCCCAAATTAATAAGTTTTCCATATTGAGATCAGGTCACTACTCAAATAAAGGTCATAAATAAGCTTAGAAAACACCAAAGACTTCTTGGACTTCGATTTGATGAGTTCCAAATCAAACTCCTGCAAAATGGCGATCCATTTTGAATATTTTCCCCCAGCAATTGATGTGACAAAATTTATGTCACAGCGTTGCAATCTGAAATGACAATGGTATTTCAGAATTGACTTGACAGAATGTATGTCATAGGGTTGCAATCTGAAATGACAATGGTCTTTCAGAATAGGATATAATGGCAAAATCTTTGTACAGCTTGAACAGTTGCCAAAGCGAGCTTCTAAATGTATGTGTACTTAACTTTCATATCATTGAGATTATGAATCAAATAATATATTGAATTTTCAATCCCATCTTCTTCTTGGACTAAAACCATAGCGATGGTTGTATCTGTAGCAGCGAGATACAGGAAATAGTCACTCGGATAATTTGGAGGATAGATTAATGATGCTTGGATCAAGGAATCTTTAAGAACACCAAGGAAGCTTGCGCAAGCTCATCCCAATGAAAGGGTACCCCCTTTTTCAATATTTGAGTAAATCATTTAGCCATTTCAGTGTAGTTAGGAATGAAACTCCTTAGAAATTTAGTATTCCCTTGGAGTCCTTGTAATTGAAGCAGATTGGAAGGAGCGGGAAAATCAAGAATAGCCTGTACCTTCAATGGATCAAGTCAAATTCCATATTTCGACACGACGAATCCAATCAAATGACCAAAACCAACACCAAACACACATTTGTGTAGATTGAGGTGTATTTTATAGTGACGGAATCATAAAAATATCGCTCTTAGATGTAGTGGGTGGTCAGCCTGTTCGTGAATGTGCAAGTAAGTCATCCAGATATGGTTGAACTATGTGCTTGATGTCATGAAAATCATAATTATTCATTTCCCTTTGGAATGTGGCCCCAGCATTCTTTAAACCACAAGGGATTTTACGATAGGAAAATGTGCCCTAGGGATGGATAAAAGTCGTTTTATATTGGTCCTATGGGCGAATATTAATCTGATTATAACTGGAGAATCCGTCCATGAAAGAAAATATTTCACATCCAACACATTCATCAATAACTTGGTCAATAAAGGGAGTTGTATAGTTATCTTTTGGACAAGCATGATTAACATCCCGATACTCGATACACACTCTAATTGTCCCCTGTTTCTTCATGATAGGAACAATGTTAGATACCCAATCGGTAAGCTAAACAAGGTAAATTAATCTAGCACGCAAAAGTTTTTCAACCTCTTCTTTAATGGAAACAGATTTATTAGGGTGAACAGGATGAAGGCGTTGTCGCACCGGCTTAACATCAGGATACATTTTAATCTCATATTCAACAATGTTGGATTCGATACCTGGCATCTCCTCATATGACCATGAAAATACATCTCAGAATTCACGCAAAAGAGCGCGGTAAGTGTCAAGTTCAAATGGAGAACAAGACACATCGACATGAATGTTCTCTACAATACCGAGTTTGGTTGAAATATCAATAGAAATCGTTTCTTCGATATTTGATGGGTTTCGATCGAAATCGATGGCATGGATAGGAATAGAATTCTTCAAGAACTCAACAATAGTAGGGTGATATAGTTCAGATGGATTATCTTCACTATAATCTAGAAGATGGGATCGTTTATGTGATGATTCCCATGGTTCTTCTTTTGGCATCATGGATTCCATAATTCTTTCATCAGCCAAGAATATGTGTGAAAATGGATCAGAAGAAGTATGAAAATCCAAAGAACGATCAACCCAAACGGTCGGAAACAATGGATTTGGATTTGTCGCATAAGCCAAGAAAATTGATTGTTATGCTAGCTCAATTGGACTTAACGACATGATGTCGCCCAACCTAGATACTTTAGAATTATTAGCTATCTTCCTTAAGTCAGATGAAGTGGAAGATATCATGTTGTAGTTCTTTATATGTGTGATTTCCACTGATGTTGCAGGAAATGGTAACGAAAAGGTGCCCATTAGGGAAGGATCTTTAAAGGGTCCTACACCAATGTTCTGAAGAGAAGTTGGGGGTCCATGAACTAACGAAACACTTCCAGTTGTCTAGGAATCAAAGTGAAGAACAAGAGATTATCAATGGCTGTGATACTTCCTTTATGGGGGAAGATGATCATACGAAAATAAGTAGATACTACTGCAACCATAATGTAAACCCATGTTCTTCCAAGTAATATGTTTTATTCAAGGGGTCCGTCAACGACCTCAGCTTCAGTAGTAACTAATTTTCCCCCTATTTCTACTTGCAGGTTATTAAGAATTCCACAAGGCTTATATGTACGACCGTCAAAAGCTTTCAACATCGTAGGTGATTGTGACAAAGTCAACGAACCAAGTGACTTCCATCAACTCATTGACATGATACAAGTAGATGTGCCTTCACCAATGATAGTGCGATGAATGAGGCGATTCAGGATATGTACTTGAATCAAGAATGCTAACTCTGCTGGTAATTTTGGCACATATTCTGCATGATTAAAGACAACAAGATTTGAATTTTTTGGATCAATTACACTGATCACGGACAACAAAGCCTGCTTTTGGGAGGGACGATTTTGAAGTACCTCAAGCATTGACATAGCAGAAGGTGACTGAGCTAGATCTTCTACTAAATTATAATTTTGAGTTGCATGAGCTCGAGGGTTGAATGTAGATTTCTAAATTACTCCCTTCGGCGGTTTTATTGTTAACTCTGGAAGGATTGGCGGTAGATCTGAGTCAGATGACATCAAAGTCGAAGTGGTAGGTTGATATGTAGCTTGACCATTGGATGACGACAACGGATTAATGTAATATTTACTTCGTGTCGACACTAAAACATCATTTTTGGGCTTTGTAACGAATAGCATAAGCACTTGCGAACTAAAAGCAGGATCTATCACAACCAAATGTGTTTCTGGGTTCGGAAAATGATTTCTCAACACTGCAGATGTGGTAGAATTCTTAAGAAGCTTTGGGACTTCCCAGCAGTGAGGACAATCTCGTGTAAAAAGCTCCTCATTACATATCAAGAAAGGGTAATGAGGTTTCCGAAAATAATTGGATGAATTAGATGATTTTTCCTACGGGGGAAAATTTTATTTCTTCTTGTCTTTACCCTTCTTCCTATTCCTAGTTTCTTATCACTTTTTCCTTTTTTAGATGACATGAAAAGGATTTTGGAAGAAGATGCAGGATCAGATGCAGTAGGGTTTTTATTTGAAACAACAAGTGTAGGACCAGCTATTCAGCTTGCTATCAGAGCGATAGCAAAACCAATCACACCATCGTCGGCATGAATTTCCTGACCAGATAGAGAAAGAGGAACAGTAAAATTTGGTCATGGTGCACTTGGAATATTTTCGTAGAGTGTGCTAGACTGAGTGTAAATCAAATCCAGATACTGAGCACGAGAAATGACATATGCTTCAGTGACAACACCGCCTTTGGCCACATCCTCGGTTATAGATGGCAAAAAGGACTTAATAAACCACTCAGCTAAAAGTTGATCAGGAACAAATGTTTTAACCATTCGATGAAGACAACGACACTCATGTATATGATTCGATATATGAGTAGCATTAGTCTGTTTAAAGCTGGTGAAAAGTTTCATTCCAGTTTCATATCTGATGGGTAACTGGAAGTGGGTTAAAATGTAGTGGCTAAAGCTGTAAAGTTATCAAAAAAATCTCGTTGTAATTCAATGTACCACCTCGAAGCCGGACTATTAAGTGTTTGCTGGAAAAGACACAATCTAATAAAATCAACATTTAAGGAGTTTGACGAACACCATAAATGATAAGTCATGACATGCGTAGAGGGGTCTTCTCTAGAATTTCCATTGAATTTTGTAATGCTCGAGGGTAAATTATGTGGAATCACAGGCCACCAAGGTAAATAATGAATTGGATCATTGGTGAGCCTTCTTAAATCCGGTAATTCTAACATTGCAAAAAATTGAAACTGTTGATTAAGGTCAGGTTGAGCGTAACCATGATAAGATGGAATCATCTGCGCAGTAGGCCTTTGCATACCAACAAATGGATTTTGTTGTTGGTAACCCAGATAGGGGTAGGCTTGCTGACCACGTCCTAGATAAGCCTGATACTATGGGAATGGTTGTTGCAGCTGCCATGGTACCTGATAAAATGGTTTCCTGCCGGGATAATTTGGACCTGGTTGTGAATATTCAGGGCCAACAGAAACCTGTGAAAAAAGGGAAACTAGCTTGAGGTTGTGAAATTCCTGATACTGATAGTTGTTTAATAGTATCCTAGGAAGACTGAGTCTATAGACTTGAAAATTGAGTGTTAGGGGTGGAAGGACCCTCTTGTGCAGACTGAGCAACAACCATAGAAGAAATGACAACCATAGTAGGCAAAGATGTAATAGGTTGAACTGGTTTATATTGATACATAATTTTTTGCCGCTGAACAAGAAAAGTAGGTTGGCATTGGCAAAAATGCATTCCAGCATATGATGGACCTAAATACGAAGGAGTAGTGGCATATGGACCGAACATCTATGAACCCCCAGCATATGGAGTATAGGGATATTTCACATACTAACTTTCATATGAAGGGTATCCAACAGATACTGCATAAGATGGACGGTAATTAGACGGGCCAACCTGAGATTGAGGGTCAGGCCATTCAGTACTTGTGATATATGAACCAGATATAATTCCAGACAATGACATGGGTGAATTCCATGGACTAGAGGAGACACCAGAGTAGGTTCCGTTTAAATCTCGGTAACCTGATGGGATGGACGAACCACCATACAGATGTTCCTTGGTTGTTGTCAAAAACATTGAAGTCAAAGCGACATTTGATGATGTCGCAGTCGTAATAGACGGTATAGTCTGGGATGCTATCTCTTTCATGGTTAAATAACCCAGAAAATACTCTAACGAATCTACGGAAACTTGAGAGTCAAATGGATCAACTGAAGCAGAGACAGTCAAACGAGGAGAAGACTGATATAAATGAAGCTCTGCCTCAAAATGAGTGGGGGTCGAAGGGGTTGTCTATTACTGAAGTTCTTCCTTTATCGAAATCAAACCAGGTGGAAGTACTTCACCGTCGGGCCTGAGAAAAATTTCAGGCGGTAAACACTACAGTAAAGAGGAAGACTCGACGGTTATGGATGGTTGAGGATCAGACAGTTGCACTGGAACAACTTCTTGTTGTTCGACTTCAGGATCAACTACTAGATTGACTTCCAATTGAACAAACTTGGGTTCAGGATTCATTGTTTCACTGGATTGAATTTTAGTGTCCTCAGTTAACTCTGCAATTTCTGTCTCAACATTTTTAGATAAACCAGGATCATTCGAAACGACTCAAGACTCGGTACTCAATGGATTAGATGTATCTGGTATATTAGATGATGTAGCACCAAGAGTTCTAGAGGTACCAGAATTGGTAGGGCGAGTGCACCTTCATCTACTAGGAGTATCTTCTGGTGTGAACGACGGGGAAGGGGTTGATCTTCTTCCACAATTTTTTATTTATTTTACAAAAAAACAAATAAACAAAAAGAGGGTGATACTAGGAAAAAGGTTTAACAAGTAACTGTGAACTGCAATATACTGCCTCAGTAAACGAGGGACTTATTATACGTGTAGGAAATATCCCTGAATGTTGTTTTCGATGTATCACAGGTACAAGGCAGCCGACTCGGTTACCTATGGATGGTAAGAAACCTAAAGTTGTCCTCCCAAATATACGCAAAGGTACGTGGAGGCCCAATTTGTGTTAGCGTTATGTAATGTGAAACTACAAAGTGAGAGTATCCCCCTATACTTTTCGTACTAGAACACCGCCCGATATACCCAAAAGTATGTGGACGAGCTCTGATATACTTACGTACGTGGAATGAGATATCACACTCGGAATGTATCGCAGAAAATTAATGACAGTTGCTATATTTAATGACGTCGGAACATGTCTCTAGCCTAGACCTCTAAATTTTATTGTTAATGTTACAATGTTTCCTTAGATAAATTCAGATAAATTTTATGTTGATATTAATTATCAATTTGTCTTTCAAGTTCACCGCGAGATGTATTGAACATTCCTAGAATGAAATTAGAATGATAAGCATTTGTTTCAAATTGATTTTTTACAATGAAAAACTAGCTAGTAGGGATAGAGTAATCAGATAATTTGCAATCATCAATGAGCACATCAAAATGCAATTTTTCCCTAAACTATTCCTCAAGTATCACTCACAATCCCTAAATGCAAATTCATGTTTTTCTTTTCAGTTTCCTTTAAGTTTAGATAAACGAAAAAGAAACTAATGCACAAACAATCACTCAAAACTTTCAAGAGAAATGAAGACTAAAATGACAATTCCTCTTTTCGAAAATAATGAATTGATTAAATGTAAAATTTAACTTTGGAACTATTCACAATGATAAAGAAAATATAAAGAAACATTGATCAAACAAATCCAAAGTGAGGCAAGAAAAGTAAAGGTAAACTGGTCTCTGGAGGTATTTAGTCACTCAAAACTTCAGCAAGCAAACACTGACATGAATTGGAAAAAGGAAAAACAGATAGATTTTGGTTGGTCACAGGGGCAACGCACCCTTGAATGGGAGATAGTGCGTTGCATGTCATTGTCCCTAAGCCAGCAGTATTATGCAGAGCATTGTGTTAATACCAACAGTGTGTTGATGCCAGAGGACTCTCTGAAAAAGAAAGCAATCACACTCCCTTTGCTAAGACACAGTCAAATGATTGAAAATAAGCAGGTAAAGTCTACTAAACGTTGATGGGCAGGGACAAAACCACCAGGGACAATCCATCGTTCCCTAGTATGGTCGCTAATTTGTTTTACGTAAATACAAACCTATGGATAAGTGTGCTTTCCCTAAGAGGGCGATTCACTTAGAACAACAGGAAGAAAGATATCTGATCTTTTCCTTAACATGAATAGATAAAGGGAGAGAAACCTACTTGTAATTTTTTCGCTTTCCCTCGCCTCCCTTCGTCATTTTCATTGCTCTTAATCCAACTTAACTCGCTTGATTGATACCTGCAATGACAAACAGAAGACAGAAAACACCATAAAGGCAATACGATCTATTCAAATTAAACAAATTGAATCGATTAAACTCATTAATACATATATAACATCATTGACACATGCATTAGGAAAGGAATAAATCTCTTTATTATGAAGTAGAAATTAAATTACAACTAGTTGATCGATTCATTGTCACTCATCCAGCTTGAGTCCCATCCTCATCACATCCAACATCAACAATCCAACAACATCACAGTACATGCACTACCTCCAAGAGTTGATATCTCACCAGCATAACTCTACTTAACACAAATTCTTGCTCTCTTGTGCACTATGTTCAGTGCTCTATTTATAAGTAGATTAAGGTAGTTTGAAATAAATGAATCATTGAATGGAATTCCTAAAAATGGATGAAGAGGTTTCCTTGTTCATGGGAATAGGAGGATAAAAGGTTTAATGACTTCATGGGTTCCAAATTCGAGGCTATCAGATGAGGTGAGAGTTGTAACAACTTCTAGAAGTCGGGGATATTCCCAAAATCCAATGAACAATTCGCTCCCAGTTGACCAACGCACTCCAAAGTGGGCCTATATCCTCTGCAACGCATCCTTGCATGGGAGTAGATGCTTTGCAAAGCAGTTACAACTGTCTAGGGTGCATTGATGGCTTGATAGGGCACTTCAACTGGCATCTAAGCAATGAAACTTTCATGAAGGAAGACCATCAATGTGATGACTTGTTTAGGCATTCCTCAACCAATTTAGAGCATGATAGACTTCCATGAATATTGATCCGTGCTTGGGATGATGCCTGAAATCGACCCGTAATGTGTAACCACACCGAGGCCTATTGCCCACCACTTCAGGATGATATCCATAGGAAAAAAATTCTCCAACTGGTCCTCATCCAAAAGTCGTTGTACCCCCTTGTATCCACCAAGTATCTTGATGTGCCACCATCTCCTCGCTACATGATCCATCAATTATGCACCGTCACCCATATGTTATGTTCATGTATTTGAAGATGGGAATTCCAATCCCAAAGGTATGGATTTCATTATTTATTTGGGTAATTGTTTTTACTTATCATGGACACTATTGGGCATGTATTGGTCGGCGGAAATTAATGGGCTTCATCAGTGTACTCTTTTCCCATATGTTCAACTTGGTGGTTAACCTTGTATCCTAGTCCTGTGGGATCTCTTTTATTGGATAGTAGATTTAGGAGTGGCACTACATGGGAAATCCAAATTTTGGTTGCTTGGTCCCCCTTCTAGACACCACATACATCACTTCCCTCCACTCATTTAACCCCTTTTTACATATTTCTCATTCAAGTCCACATTTGTCCATTGGGTCCAGAAGGAGTTAGCTTCCCCCTCCCCTTGTCCACACTTTGGGTCGGGCTTGAACCAATGCCTTGAAGGTTGATGCAGCTAAAAATAAAGATAAAAGCATAATTGGCCACTCTTAATAGGAAATGTACCAAAAAATTGAAAATATGGCCAATATATACAAATTTAGCACATGGGAAAAAGTCAAACATGAGCTCTACCCCTACCATTATGGCCATCACCCTAGTTCTTAGGCCCCCCTATATTGGCTCCCTACATCATTAAGGAACACACGATTGTCCCAACCCATGGTGGGAGCTTAGTTGTACAACATTAATAGGGTATTCATTGTTATATCATTCACATCATGTTCGCATATCCTAGATCCCTGAGTAATTATAAAAGAAAAATAAATAAAAGGAAAAACACATATGAAGAAGGGTGGAAAAACAAATTTTAGGGTAACTCATGTACCATGATTTCTCCCTCCTTCATGTATACACCCAAGTGTGGGATTCCCTTATCATATCTACCCTTGTATTTTGGCATGCGGCTTGGAGCCTTCCCCTGATGTCCCACTCCATTCCATCATTATATCACATGACACCTACCACTTGAGGGATGCACCATGGACCTCTCACTCCCTTAGAGGTTGAAACCACCTAATAGGGTCCTTTTTTAACCTAATTTTTGGACTTGGAGACACTTGTACACTCTAAATCCCATTATGGAAGGGAATGTTACAATGAAGTGTCCACATGGTTCCATGATTTGTAAGCTTACATTTACTCAATTACATTAAATATTTTTCGTACTTGAAGGTGAGGAGATTCATTGGATCTTATACAAGATTGCGTGTGGGTATTCATCTAGGAGATTTAATCTCTCTAGACGAGGTTGAAGCTCTCTAGAGGGTCTTATTGGAATTTGTAGGGTGAGTGATGAGAGCCATGGGCCTCCACTATAGTAGAGAGCCTATAGTCGTTCAATAGGATTCTTTAATAACATCCATTTCTTGCTCATGTTCCACCCATTAGTTGATGATGATGCACCTAGACCACCTAGCCCGATCGGATACACTGTGGCACTACACACTTGGAAGTTGATCCAAGGCCCAGATGAGGTTTTGTCTCACCATGGGGGACAAAGAGAGGGTTTTCATTGTTATTCCAGCCCTTACAGATGGGATACAGGCTTGATCGATCCACTTGGAGACCCACATTAGAGTAAATTTCAGCATAAAATTGGCCTCCTAAGGAAAAATAATAAAATAAGAGTTATGAATTTTGGACGAAAAAGAAGAAAACCACTTTTTTTAATTTCATTTTTCGCTTATCTCCTTATAGGCTTACTCAAATTTCAAGTGTAGAAACTTGTTGGATGCGCAATTAAATTCTCCATCCAACAAGTACCCATCATGCATACTTTTAGGAAGGTCCACATTGACCAAAATTGAAGATACATTAAAAAAACATGTTTAACACACTTTTTCATGTATCTTCATTTTTTATCAACGTGGGTCCTCTCAAAATTATGCATGATGTGCACCCATTGGATGTCGAATTTAATTCTGCATCCAACGAGTGTCTACACTTGAAATTTGAGTAAACCTATAAGGAGATAAGCTAAAAATACAATTAACAAAAAAAAAGTAAATTTGCTTCTTTTCCCTCCAAAATATTTACATGTACCTCTTTTTAAATTTAAAGGATTTTGATTGGTTTACATATTATGACATGGAAATTATGTGAACATTTCATGGGTCGTTTTAGGCTAAAACTTCCTCTAATGTGAGGATGTTTTGTTGCCCCCAAAGCCACTTGGGATGTAATATTCCCAAATTTTCACCTGATGTTTGGAATATTAGAGTTCTTAACTTGCTTAATGAATTACGTAAATAAAAGGGTGGAGGGACCCATAATCCTCAATATGAATAAATATCCACTTTTTGTTTGTGAATGTGGATTAATTAAGCCTAGATCTACATAATGAGGTGGTTGAAAAACTACTAATGTGAATGGAATTGGAGATCATGTCTCATTAATGAGATAGATCATGGAGGTTGAAACAGTCAGCTAAGATTTTGGAAGAGATCAAATAGAAGATTATGGAGCATTCATGATGAGATGATGGAGGAAGTTGTGCAATTAATGCACACATGATGGAGAGGGTGTACATTGCACCTAGACATGATGTATGACTTGGATAGACAGTGCAGTTAAACATGGAGGATCTTGTCCACATGCACAACACATTTTAGATGAGGGCCAAGGCATGGGAAGGCTCAAAAACTATATAATGAAGATGAAGACAAGAATGAAGACATGCTGGAGATTATTGATGCTGAGGATCTATTTAGATCTAGAATTGTCATGTAACATTCCATTTATTTCTTGGGTTGTTTAGCAAAGATTGCAATTGCAATTTAGCATAGGGTGTTCCTGGTCGAGAATCCCACCTCTTACATTGAGTAGCTCTTGAAAGAGTATTGCACTTAATTCTACATCAGGCATTAGTGCCACTTCTATTTTCCTACTTTTTGCAGAACATTCATATTTAGAAATTGCAGATTTTTGAAGATCAGTTTGGAAGGTGGAGGTTGTATTCAGTATTTCAGCTAGAGAACTGGTGAAGGTTTATTCCTATCACCTTAGGCTTAAAAATCAGCATTCCCAGAGCTTCATATCAGATCTGGCATCAGGCCAAAATTTATTGACCTCCTAGCAGTAGTAGTTCCATCCAGAATTATGTTGTCCATATTGCAGATCCAATGGAGGGAGGAAGTTGTTAGCATTTCAACTAGTAATCCTGTGAGGGATCATCCCCTCAACTTTCCATTAGTGTTTCCATCAGCCTGAAGTTTATTGCAGCATATTTCAGCATGAATAAAGCCTCTATTTCCCTTACATCGCAGTTTTTATTAGCATTTGTGTTGCAGCAGCTGTAATCATCATTGGAGGATTGACAAACTAGATCTAGAGCTTCTAGCTTGTAGATCTGTAGGAGGGATCAGCCCTTCAAGCTTAGATTTCATATTGTGACATTTTTCAGCCATCTATTTGTTAGATCTAGCTACATATCTGTAATCCCAGCAGATTAAGGATCAAACCCTAGGAGGGTGATTTTCCAAAGTTGTAGATCTGGAAAATCCTTTCTGGGTTATCTTGGGAACCCATCACATTGGCCAGATCTTGAATCTTGGCATCATCAAAGCTCTTGAGCTCCCTAGATCTGCATTTTTCATTGCAACATTTATATCAGCAGCATCAGGGACAGCGCAGTATTGCTTCTAAAAGCTTATTAGTTACACAGTGCAAGTTATAGCACCATTGTAGGGTGATTCTAGGCCTTCTCTTGGGCTAGATCTACTCATTTTCTGAACATTGTGTAATTGATGCATCTCCATATAATAAAATGCCTTAGCTTCTCTGTAAATTATGATGTTGTCTTGAGATTTATTTTTTACTTAGTTGTAGTTCTTATATTGTGTTTAAGTATTACTGCATTCTCCCTATTGGGATATTACAGTGGTATCAAAGCATGATCTTTGGCTCAACTTGTGGACACTTCATCTTTTGCATCAAAAGAAGAAGCAGATAGATGAGATCTATCATGAAGGAGGATAATTTTGCCACTCCTTTCTTTATATCCATGTAAGATATCTCCAAAAAGGTATATCAAATGAAGAAGGAAAGGAAAAGGAAGGATCCAAGAAGAAGATTTGAAGAGGAAGGTCCAAGCACTTCCTATCAGCAGAAAAGAAAACCGGAGAATCATAGATCTACAATGCCCAGTTTCTTTGAAGCAGGAGGGAGGTATAGAAATGAAGAAAGAAGAGAACCTGAGACTCATGAGACTCCCGGCTTGTATCTTGAAGAGTACAAGGAAGAGTGTAAAGCTTTCAAAGAAACTCTAACTTTCCAATAATTCTTTGAACTCAAGGAAGAAAGAAGGTCTTATAGTAGCAATAGAAGGAAGAGGCACAATAGATTCTATTTGCCTACGTTTGATGGATCTTCCTCAAGAAATGTTAAGGCTTGGAGGAAACATTTAGATTCATTTTTCATGCTACATCCTATGGCTGAAAAAGAGGTTGTCTAGATTGCAGCACTTCATCTCTTAGGTGAAGCCAAGGATTGGTGATTTAGTCACATGGAGCATGCAAAGGTGAATAAATATTTAGATTTCTTTTACAAGTTGAGAAATAAATTTGATGTGAAGATGACAGAGATGGGCCACAAAGAAACATTTCCTAAGGAAACAAAGGAGGATGTCATTCTTGTCACTCTGGACAAGAAGTCGCTACATTCACCACAAGCTGCCAAAGTACTTGCATCTAGAGAAGAGGCACTTGCAACCTTGCAAGATAGTCTTGAGCTCTTGACACATAGATTCCCATGCATGGTTCAGGAGATGCATGAGGAAGAGGAGGAAGATTCCAGAACTGGTACGTTAGTAGAAGAGTAGCCATCTCTCTTACCAGCAGTTTGAGACACTATTTTCTCGGTTGGAGGAACTCTTGTGTTCTATCAAGAGGTTCCCACATATTAGTTGATCCAAGGTATGCAGACACATTCATCACCTATTGTTTCAATAGATCTTATTGAGACTTATGGGGAAATTCCATCAAGGCCAATGCATAACCAAGGGTTAGATCAAACTGCTGATTTGAATCAGCAAACTATCACAGTGCAGAGGACCCTTGATCTAATCAAGGAGGAGATGAAAAGCTATCCTATTTTTTCATGGATGGACTACATTCAACACTTTGAGTTGAAGTGTAAATTTTCAGAAAATGGGATGAGCATGATATTATGTATAACGACTGGTTATGAGATCAGTATTGTACCTTGTTTTGAGACAGCATATGTATTACCTTGTAGATCTACAATGCTGTCACTTAGTAGCAGTGATAATGAAGAGGCCCCATTATTCTTGGAGAATTCTAAAGGTAGCTTCACTCATGAAGCAATGGAGGATAAGATGATGAACGGTAGACATCTTGAGGTGAGAAATATTTTCTCCTTTCTTGATGAAACTTTCTCAATGAGCATATCACAACTCAAAAAGAGACTTCTACCTACATCAGATCCAGAACCTCATTGGTTTTGGAAGTCCATGGATGAGAAGATGGTCTCATTAAGAGATCTCATTGGAGGTGCATCTCAAAATTTCATGGAGTGCAAGGTTCTTCAACAGTTTGAGGAGGTTGGTGTCCTACAATGGGAGGATGCCAAGTATTTGTAGAATGAGATCCATCATCCACATTGGGTTGAATGGCTGATAGTATGGAGAAAGGGGTTGCAAAACCACTTGCAGATATATGACACAGGACAGCAAGAAACATGGTTGTGCTGGTTGCTCTTGGGTGAGTATGGCTACCACTCAATGAGTCATAATTTTATGATTCATGCCGTACACATCACTAGAAGAATGTAGAAGAAGAAGGCATGGCTACTTTGGTTGTTGAGAAGAGAGTTTGGAAAACACATGTTATATCTTATGTCCATGTATTTACTCTTGTTTGGGATATGTCTCATGTATTTACATGTATTTATGTTTGGGATATATTTCATGTTCATGAATGTAATTGGGTTTGGGAGAAAGTATAACTCTCACATGATGTGACACAAAGGAGCTTGTTTGTATTATATTGATGAGACATCTCACATGTCCATTACTTTATTGTTACTCCATGACTTGCATCATGATAATGCAAGGAGGCAGCAAGAATCCTTGTTGCTATGGTTACTATTGGGAGAGTTTAGGCTGAATTATTCCCATCCATTGCATGACACTATTGGAGGATGGCAACAGGAGGCCTTATTGCATTGGCTTCTGTTGGGTGATTATGGTCATTGTACATGGTATAATGATGATGTGATGGGGCAGTAATATGCCTTATTGAGGTGGCTTCTCTTGAGAAAATATGGCCACTACAGTTGGTATAATGATGATGTGGCATGGTAGCAAGAGGCATTGCTGTGTTGGCTTCTTTTGAGAGAGTATGGCTCTCATAGTCTCATTGATGATTTGGCATGGAAACAAGAAGCATTGTTGCGATGGCTTATTTTGAGAGATTATCACTCTCTTACTTGTTTTCATGATAATCTAGCATGGTAGCAGGAGGATTTTTTGCGTTGGTTGTTATTAGAAGAATATGGTTTGACATTTCTCATGTTTTCCCATATGTCTCTACTTCTTTTTTTTCAGTATGAAGATGTGATGTTTGATTCCTACATGGCCAACGTGGCTAATGATGAGGGCATTGATATGTGTAATCTACTCTATGTATCATGGGTTGGAGAGATATTTCATGAGATGGGACTTTCCACTTTGGGGATGAACCACTTTATCTTATGTATCTCATGTGTAGAGGAGAATTTTGGTCATCATATGGTTGCCACTTGGAGATTCATTGATGCGGATGGGTATCTAATTTTTTAGTTGGAAGCCATTCTAGACATTCTAGAGAGGCAGCTTTGGGGCTATACATGCATTACACATTGTGACAGATGGGAAGACCTTCCACATGAGGATGTAATTTGGAGGGAGGATGTTTGCTGCAGCATCCAATTTTGCAGTTGCTTAAGGACAAGAAACATTTTGCTGGGAAGGACTGTAATATTCCAAAATTTTCACCTGATATTTGGAATATTAGAGTTCTTAACTTTCTTAATGAATTAAGTAAATAAAGGGGTGGAGGGACCCATAATCCTCAATATGAATAAATATCCCCTTTTTGTGTGTGAATGTGGATTAATTAAGCCTAGATCTACATAATGAGGTACTTGAGCAACTACTAATGTGAATGGAATTGGAGATCACGTCTCATTAATGAAATAGATCATGGAGGTTGACACAGTCAACTAGGATCTTGGAAGAGATCAAACAGAAGATCATTGAGAATTCATGATGAGATGATGGAGGAAGTTGTGCAATTAATGCACACATGATGGAGAGGGTGTACATTTCACCTAGACATGATGGATGACTTGGAAAGACAGCATTGTCAATCATGGAGGATCTTGTCCACATGCACAACGCAGTTTAGATGAGGGCCAAGGCATGGGCAGGCTCAAACACTATATAATGAATATGAAAACAAGAATGAAGACATACTGGAGATTATTGATGTTGAGGATCTGTTTAGATCTGAAATTGTCATATGACATTCCATTTCTTTCTTAGGCTGTTTAGCAAATATTGCAAGTGTTGTTTAGCACAAGGTGTTCCTGGTCGGGAATCCCACCTCTTTCATTGAGCAGCTCTTAAAAGAGTATTTTAATTCATTCTACATTAGGCATTAGTGCCACTTATATTGTCCTAATTTCTGCAGAACATTCATATTTAGAAATTGCATATTTCTAAAGATCAGTTTGGAAGGTGGAGGTTGTCTTCAGTATTTCAGCTGGAGAACTGGTGAAGTTTTATTCCTATCACCTTGGGCTTAAAGATCAGCATTCCCAGAGCTTCATATCAGATCTGGCATCAGGCCAAAAGTTATTGACCTCCTAGCAGCAGTAGTTCCATCCAGAATTACGTTGTCCATATTGCAGATCCAAAGGAGGGAGGAAGTTGCTAGCATTTCAGCTAGTAATCCTATGAGGGATCATCCCCTCACCTTGCCATCAGTGTTTCCATCAGCCTAGAGTTTATTGTAGAATATTTCAGTAAGCATAAAGCCTCTCTTTCCCTTACAACGTAGTTTTTATGAGCACTTGTGTTGCAGCAGTTGTAATCATCATTGGAGGATTGAGAAGCTAGATCTAGAGATTCTAGCTAGATATGAAGGAGGGATCAACCCTTCAAGCTTAGATCTGATCTTGTGACATTTTTGAGCCATATATTTGTCATATCTAGCTGCAGATCTGTAATCCTAGCAGATTAAGGATCAAACCCTAGGAGGGTGATTTTCCAAAGTTGTAGATCTGGAAAATCCTTTCTGGTTTATCTTGTGAACCCATCACATTGGCCAGATCTTGAATCTTGGCATCATCAAAGCTCTTGAGCTCCCTAGATCTGCATTTTCCCTTACAACATTTATATCAGCAGCAGTAGGGACAGCGCAGTATTGCTTCTGAAAGCTCAGTAGTTACATAGTGCAAGTTGCAGCACCATTGTAGGGTGATTCTAGGCCTTCTCTTGGGCTAGATCTACTCATTTTCTGAACATTGTGTAACTTGTTGGGGTTCCCATGTTTTGGCCAGGTTGATAATACCAAAATATGAGACAACATCAAACCACTTTGGGATCCTAGGATCTAGCCCTCTTAGATCTAGAGAGGGATTTCTCCATAAAATGCAAAGACATGATATATATTTGAAGCTCAGGATGAGGTATTAGGCTAGTTATGAAGCACAAGGGTTTTGATTTAAATGGTTGGATTGATTGGTTGGAGATCATTAACTGAGAAGGTCATGGAAGTAAAGAAGGGGCTAAATAGAAGGATGTTTCAGCATGGGAAAATTGGTCAAAAAGCAGCAATCCATTGGGCTGTGGAGTCATGAAAGGAGATTACTTGCAAAGCAACTATCCAAGGTTTTTCATAGGGAAAGTCATCTATACCAAAGGATATTTTTAGATAGATGGTGAGATGGATCATTAAGAATGGGTGAAAGAATGAAAGGAACCAATGGGAAATCTAGGATCAAGTCAGAGGTCATTTAATTCCAGGCCTGCCTTTGACACACTTCAGCGGATACTCTCATAAAATATACGAAGGGTAGCTTAAGATCAGATCAGAGATCATTTAACTCCAAACCTACTTTCAGCATACTTGAAAGAAAGACAGTCCAACAGTCCTCATAACCACCTTCAGAGTAGTAGAAAACATATAAGATGAGACAGAGAGTAAGGCCTGAAGATCAGGGAAGGAATTTTAACCTTCAATGCTTTAGCACTAACTCAAAGGAGATCATCATAAGAAACTAACTCCAAATCCAGACATCAGTAAGCATGGTCCAGTCCATTACTATACTGGTTAAACTATGACGAATTAGCTCTTAGATATGCAACTTAGCAGAAAACATCAAAGATAAAGATTACAGTGAGATTTAGGGTACTTTAAACATTATATCCTAACCTATGCTTGTTGTTCTTCATCAGAGAATTATGGACAGTATGTAAAAACATGGAGGGAAATAATTACAGTAAGGTAAACATCACCAGTAATATAGACCAGGATCCTATGAATCTGCTTGATTAATTGATGTGAAAAACCAGTCACATACCTTGAGCTCAATGGCCTTTTACACTTAGACTTCTCTTCCCAGCCTACTATATTACAGACTACCTAAATACTTCCCCTCAATAACAGTTCTAACAACTAATAGAATCCCTATTCAACCAACCAACAACAACAATGAATCTTCGATGAATACTTATAGGTGAATGAGGAAGAGAAGTAGTAGAAGAGATAGTAGACCCAATTTAATGAAGAACTTAATGTTTCTTGGCCTCTGGGAGGCTTGAAGGGTAAGAAATGACAATGCTCCATGCTTCATTAATGGGATTTAACTTGTAATGGTACTCTGGTTGTCTGTTTTTTACCTTTGGAACAAGTAAAGGGGTAGAAAGTTTGCAAGCTCCCATACTTTTATAACTGTTTCTTCTGCTCCTTTGAGTTTTCATGTACGAGAAAACTGACTTCGGGGCTGTTCCTTATCTTTAAAATAACTCTGCTAACAGTTAGAAATAACTATTCAGCTGTCTTTAGGAAAATGTCCTCTGTTCAGGCAGTGACTAAGCCTTCTTTGGTTTCTGTGAGGCTGCAGGTGTCCTTGGTAGCTGAAGAGGGGTCAATTTTCCTCTGGTGTGGCGGTGGAGGCATTCTTGGACTGATAGATGTCTTGTCTTTACCTCAAAACATCATTAATTTATTTTAGCTCTGTGTTTTAGGCTTAATAAGGCCTTTGATATCGTTTTAAGGTCTTCATGATGTCGTTATCCTTTCAAAGCATCGGGTTATGTTTATTAATCTTCAATAAGGGATCTTTAATCCTTTAATTCGTCTCTGATACTCTTTTCCACTGTTGCGATGGCCTTTCTGCACTTTGAATCACAATGACTGTGATTATAGTGACAGAGTGAATTTCTCACTCCGTAAACCTTGCACAATACAATAAACCTGTTATAAAAATCCAGGGGGGTGAGAAGGGGGAATGCTCTGGAGGTCTGTGGAATGGTGGAAGAAATGGTGAATGCAGGTGAAAATGGATGAAAAACCATGCGAAATGGTGAAAATGGAGCTGATGAAGGTTTGGGGGCAAAAAAGCTTCTAAGCCGTCCGATTAGATAAGGTAATGGTGATCAACGGCCAAGATTTTTCGACGGCGGTGTTTATAAAAAGTTGGGCGGAATAAATAGGATTTAGTGTAAAAACCCAAAGTTTAACATTTGGGTGAATTAAAAAGGAAATGGAGCAAATTTCTTGAAAGCGGGGGCCATTTAATGGTGGGACCCGGAGGGCAGAGGGTGATCGATTGTGGGTCATTGGATCGCAGGAGGTGATCAACGGTGAGGATCTTCTGGTGAAACTCTCTGGAAGCTCCGATGAAAGAGATGTGGATGAGAGTGCGATGCAATGTGAGCCATCAGATTGAGACAATCAATGGCTAAGATTAAAAGGAAAACATGCCGTGGAAGGCGGTAGGCGGAAAACTGACAGCAGTTTTCACGCGGGGTCGGAGGCAGTATGTGGTATTGGAAAAAATAACATGATATGCTTCACTGGGTGACGCGTGGAAAAACAAAACCACCCATTTTGCATTTTTTCTAAGCACTAAACCTAGGGCACTAAAATTTTGCGAAACGAGTTTTCAATCGTCGGATGAAGGAGCGTCAATCGGACGGTGTGGAATGAGATCGCGATGCGGAAAGATGCACGGTTGGTAAGGTGGGGAATGGTCAAAGGCAGTTTAGATCCCAACCGTTGGATCTTTAAAATGGACGGCGGAGATCTAATCGGGGTTGGGCAGAACAGTGGGACAGAGGAAGGGGAAAATGATCGGGACATTGGATTCACAGAGTGCGAATAAGCGATAGCCGTTCGATCAATTGGAAGGAACGGTGAAGATCTAATCGCATCGGAGCAAGGCAGGGGGCCGAGACTCCGAGATCTTAATGTTGCGATTACATCAAGGTCGTCGGATATGGAGCGAAGAGATCGATGATTCATATGTAATCGAAGGGGAAAATGGAGAGAAGCGATGGGCGGAAATGATATGATTAGCGCTAACCGTTGGATCTTGTAAAGATCGACGGCTCAGATCAAATCCGCAGCCGATAGGACAAATGTTCATCGCATCGGGAATTTTTAGTTAACAAAGGGAAAAGGGTTAAACAGAAGGCTCCGATTGTGATTAGCGCCCGGGGCTTTAGCGCTTGGTCTAGGGCACGGGGCATATGCGGGGAAGTGGTTAGAGGCTTAGCTGAAAGGGGCTTAGGCCTGTAATGAAAATAAGTGTTTTTAAGCCAAAATGAGTGATTTTCAAGGAATTTTTTGGCTTTCAGTAAAGGGGAAAAAGGGGTTTTAAGTCTGTAAAAGGGATTTTTAGGGGCTTAAAAGGATTTTGGAGGCTCTGAAGGTTATAAAAGGGGGAAAGAGGCTTAATGGAAATGAAGGGAAATTAGTGAAAATGGGAAATTGCAGAGGCCTTTTGAAGCATTCTTTCTCATAAAATGTTAAAGGTTTTTTCAAATGGAAATAGCAATGAGGATCGTTCAAAGGGAAAAGACACATGGAGGCTTAAAGAATGATATGTTTTCAAAGGAAATGTATTTCTTGAAGGCTCCTCAGAACATATTTTGCCACCTAGCCACCCGTTTGCTATGTCAAAAATTCATGTGGCTTATAGGTGGCTAACATAACCGATTCATCTCCATATAATAAAATGGCTCACCTTCTGGTGAAATTCGATGTTGTCTCGAGATTTATTGCTCACTTAGTTGCGCTTCTTATATTGTGTTTAAGTACACGCATCCTCCTATCGGGATGTTACAGTGGTATCAGAGAATGAACTTTGACTCAGCTTGTGGACACTTCATATTTTGCATCAAAAGAAGAAGCAGATAGATGAGATCTATCATGAAGGAGGATAATTTTTCCACTCCCCTCTTTAGAACCATGCAAGATCTCTCCAAGGAGTTCTATCAAATTAAGAAGGAAAGGAAAAGGAAGGATCCAAGAAGAAGACTTGAAGAGGAAGGTCCAAGAACTTCTTATCAGCAGAGAAGAAGACCGGAGAAACATAGATCTTCTCATAGATCTACTATGCCCACTTTCTTTGAAGAAGGTGAGAGGTAGAGAAATGAAGGAAGAAGAGACCCTGAGACTCATGATACTCTCAGTTTGTATCTTGAAGAGTACAAGGAACAGTCTAGAGCATTCAAAGAAATTCTAACTCTCCAAGAATTCTTTGAACTCAAGGAAGAAAGAAGATCCTATAGCAGCAATAGAAGGAAGAGGCATAATAGATTATATTTTCCTACATTTGATGGGTCTTCCTCAAGCAATGTTAAGGCTTGGAGGAAAGAGTTAGATTCATTTTTCATGCTACATCCTTTGGCTAAAAAAGTGGTTGTCCAGATTGCAGCACTTCATCTCTTAGGTGAAGCCAAGGATTGGTGGTTTAGTCACATGGAGCATGAAAAGGTGACTAAATATTCATATTTCTTTCATAATATGAGGAAGAAGTTTGATGTGGAGAAGACAGAGATGGGCCACAAAGAGACATTTCCTAAGAAAAAAAAGGAGGATTTCATTCTTATCACTCTAGACAAGAAGTCACTTCATTCACCACCAGCTATAGAAGTACTTGCATCTAGAGAAGAGACACTTGCAACCTTGCAAGATAGTCTTGAGCTCTTGACACATGGAGTCCTATGTATAATGATTGGTTATGAGATCAGTATTGTACCTTGCTTTGAGACAGCAGATGTATTACCTTGCATATCTACAGCGCTGTCACTTAGTAGTAGTGATAGTGAAGAGGCCCCATTATTCTTGGAGCATTCTGAAGATAGCTTCACTCATGAAGCAATGGAGGATAAGATGATGAACGGTAGGCATCTTGAGGTGAGAAATATTTTCTCCTTTCTTTATGACACTTTCTCAATGAGAATCTCACGGCTCAAAGAGAGACATATACCTGCAGCAGATCCATAACCTCATTGGTTTTAGAAGTCCATGGATGAGAAGAAGGTCTCATTAAGAGATCTCATTGGAGGTGCACCTCAAAATTGCATGGAGTGCAAGGTTCTTCAACAGTTTGAGTAGGTTGGTGTCTTACAATGGGAGGATGCCAAGTATTTTCAGAATGAGATCCATCATCAACATTGGGACAAATGGCTGATAGTATGGAGCAAGTGGTTTCCAAACCACTTGTAGATCTATGACACAGGCCAGCAAGAAGCATGGTTGCTCTTGGGTGAGTATGGCTACCACTCAATGAGTCATAATTTTCTGATTCATGTCGTACACATCACTGGAAGAATATAGAAGAAGAAGGCATGGCTACTTTTGTTGTTGAGAAGAGAGTTTGGACAACACATGTTATATCTTATGTCCATGTATTTACTCTTGTTTTGGATATGTCTCATGTATTTACATGTATTTCTATTTGGGATATATTTCATGTTCATGTATGTAATTGGGTTTGGGAGAAAGTATAACTCTCACATGATGTGGCACAAAGGAGCTTGTTTGTATTATATTGATGAGACATCTCACATGTCCATTACTTTATTGTTGCTCCATGACTTGCATCATGATAATGCAAGGAGGTAGCAACAATCCTTGTTGCTATGGTTACTATTGGGAGAGTTTGGGTTGAATTCTTCCCATACATTGCATGACACTATTGGAGGATGGCAACAGGAGGCCTTACAACGTTGGCTTATGTTGGGTTATTATGGTCATTGTACATGGTATAATGATGATGTGATGGGGCAGCAAGATTCCTTATTGAGGTGGCTTCTCTTGAGAGAATATGGCTACTACACTTGGTACAATGATGATGTTGTATGGCAGCAAGAGGCATTGCTGCGTTGGCTTCTTTTGAGAGAGTATGGCTCTCATATTCTCATTGATGATTTGGCATGGAAACAAGAAGCATTACTACAGTGGCTTCTTTTGAGAGAGTATGGCTCTCGTACTTGTTTTCATGATGATCTAGCATGGCAGCAGGAGGCTTTGCTGCGTCAGTTGTTATTAGGAGAATATGGTTTGACATTGTTTATGTTTTCCCATATGTCTCTACTTCTTGTTTTTCACTATGAAGATGTGATGTTTGATTCCTACATGGCCAACATGGGTAATGATGAGGACATTGATGTGTAATCTACTCTATGTATCATGGGTTGGAGACATAGTTCGTGAGTTGGGACTTTCCACTTTGGGGATGAACCACTTTATCTTATGTATACCATGTGTAGAGGAGAATTTTGGTCATCATATGGTTGCCACTTGGAGATTCATTGATGAGGATGGGTATCTAAATTTTCAGTTGGAAGCGATTCTAGACATTCTAGAGAGGCAGCTTTGGGGTTGGACATGCATGACACATTGTGACATATGGGAAGACCTTCCACATGAGGATGCCATTTGGAGGGAGAATGTTTGTTGCAACATCCACTTTTGCAGTTGCTTAAGTATAAGCAACATTTTGCCGGGGAGGACTGTAATATTCCCAAATTTTCACCTGATATTTGGAATATTAGAGTTCTTAACTTTCTTAATTAATTAATTAAATAAAAGGGTGGAGGGACCCATAATCCTCAATATGAATAAATATCCACTTTTTGTGTGTGAATGTGGATTAATTAATTCCAGCTCTACATAATGAGGTACTTGAGCAACTACTAATGTGAATGGAATTGGAGACCATGTCTCATTAATGAGATAGATCATGTAGGTTGACACAGTCAACTAAGATCTTAGAAGAGATCAAACAGAAGATCATGGAGCATTCATGATGAGATGATGGAGGAAGTTGTGCAATTAATGCACACATGATGGAGAGGGTGTACATTGCACCTAGACATGATGGATGACTTGGATATACAACGCAGTCAAACATGGAGGATCTTCTCCACTTGCACTGCGCAGTTTAGATGAGGGCCAAGGCATGGGAAGGCTCAAACACTATATAATGAAGATGAAGAAAATAATGAAGACATTTTGGAGATTTTTGATGTTGAGGATCTATTTAGATCTGGAATTATCATGTGACATTCCATTGCTTTCTTGGGTTGTTTAGAAAATATTGCAAGTGCAGTTTAGCACAGGGTGTTCCTGGTCGGGAATCCCACCTCTTTCATTAAGTATCTCTTGAAAGAGTATTATACTTCATTCTACATTAGGCATTAGTTCCACTTCTATTGTACTACTTTCTGCAAAACATTCATATTCAGAAATTGCAAATTTCTGAAGATCAGTTTGAAAGGTGGAGGTTGTCTTCAGTATTTCAGCTGGAGAACAGGTGAAGGTGTATTCCTATCACCTTGGGCTTAAATATCAGCACTCCCAGAGCTTCATATCAGATTTTGCATCAAGCCAAAATTTATTGACATCCTAGTAGCAGTGGTTCCATCCAAAATTACACTGTCCATATTGCAGATCCAAAGGAGGGAGGAAGTTGCTAGCATTTTAGCTAGTAGTCTTGTGAGGTATCATCCCCTCACCTTACCATAAATGTTTCCATTAGCCTGGAGTTTATTGCAGCATATTTCAGTAGGAATAAATCCTCTCTTTCCCTTACAGAAGAGTTTTTATGAGCAGTTGTGTTGCAACAGTTGTAATCATGATTGGAGGATTGAGAAGCTAGATCAAGGGCTTCTAGCCTTTAGATATGAAGGGAGGATCAACCCTTCAAGATTAGGTCTGATCTTGTGACATTTTTCAACCATCTATTTATCATATCTAGTTTCAGATCTATAATCCTAGCAGATTAAGGATCAAACCCTAGGAGGGTGATTTTCCAAAGTTGTAGATCTGGAAAATTCTTTCTGGGTTACTTTGGGAACCCATCACATTGGCTAGATCTTGAATCTTAGCATCATCAGAGCTGTTTAGCTCCCTAGATCTACATTTTCCTTTGTAGCATTTATATCAGTAGCAACAGGGACAGTGCAGTATTTCTTCTGAAAGCTCAGTAGTTATGCATTGCAAGTTGCATCACCATTGTAGGGTGATTCTATGCCTTCTCTTGGGCTAGATCTACTCATTTTCTGAACATTGTGTAACTGGTTCATCTCCATATAATAAAATGGCTCAGCTTCTCTGTAAATTTTGATGTTCTCTTGAGATTTATTGTTTACTTAGTTGCAGTTCTTATATTGTGTTTAAGTATTACTGCATTCTCCCTATTGGGATATTACATGGGAGTACCACAAGTCATATGCTTGGAGATCAAGGGGTTACCCCTTTTATCACTATATTTGGAGACCTTCTACTCATTTTGGCACATATTAGACTCCACTTGGCTTTTCAATGGCCCTCCTAGCTACTTATCTATCATTTTGGCCCTCTTTATAGGCTTGTTTTTCATATTATAAAGCTATATTGGTGGGCTTGTCACCGAGTAATGTTATTTTTCACATTATTTTTTTATTAGGGGCATTATTAAGCCTAATTATGCAAATCGAACCATTTTTTTCAGAAGAAAAAAATAGAACTTTCATTCATTAAATGAGAATTTTTACATTTACAAGATTCTCAATGACTGTAACCTGATACTTAGAATACAAAAACATGTATTCTATGACAAATACCAGCAAGGTAGGCCTATTAAGAATCAATAGGCTAAACAATGTACCTCTACCACATATAAACACTCACAGAAAAGACATTTTCTTATGTAGTTAGCAAAAATGCCCCGCTGAAAAATAGTTATATGGTCCAAATATAACAAAGGGAAATACAAAAAGTGTAATCCCAGCATAGGGAACAATCCACAAAATACATAGTGCCACCGATAAGGGAAAAAAAAAACAGGAAGTAAGCATCCATAATTAGAAAATCATCAATATTAGATCACAAAATTACCATGTGTACGCCCCCTGCCATCAAAAAATTGTTCAAAGACTGTGAATCTAGGAAGGAGAGCTAGGCCACGCTTAGAATGCATCGGCCACAAAGTTTTTCTCCCTGTAAACATGTTGAAATGTGACTTCTAAAAAATATTCCTTAAGGTCTCCAATTTGTTGCAGCCAATTGTAAAGGGAGGGAACCTCCAAAGAATTTCTCCCCTAAATCCAATGGATCAAAGTCATAGAGGCACCAACAATCATAATGTTGTCAATTCCCATCCAGGATGTACATTACATAGTTCCCCATAATTCAATCAATTCTTCTCTGCAGTTATCCCCATCGCCACCATGTCAATGAAAAATATATTGAGGTGTAGATTCAACAAAGAGGGAAACACCACAACAGTATTTGTCACCTGAGGCAGCCCCATCGAAATAGCATATGGGAAAGATGTCATCCAACTCGACCAAGGAGATATATTAAGAATAACACTTGTGAATAAAAGAACCGCTTTCCTAAAAGTATGCCATGATTACTAGGGTTGTTGTAGTGTATTTGACGCATGGGTGGATGAAATACATTGTGCTTAATAGGGAGGTTTCTTTCCTACAAGCAAGTCCTAGGTCAATTTTTTTGTTAGATTGTTACTGTAACAAAATAACATGTAGTAACCTAAGTAAGAAACATAGCATGCTACATCAATGAAGAAATAAAAACAAAATAATCATGTACAATAACAATCTCAATCGAGTCAAACACACTAATAATTCAAATGGAGAACTCTGTCCCTTTATTAGGTGTTGGTGGTATAAGAGATAGGATGCTAAATCACTTGCAATGGATCCTTAGAGCTATGGAGCTCTAATATCCAAGACAAGGGGGTCTCTTCCCTTCAAACTTTCTACAAGCCTCTCTCTCCCCTCGACGGATGGTAGAATGACGAACATTTGGTGAACTTCTTCTCTTGGATTGAGGTGTTGGGTGGCCTTTAGTTGAATCCTTCCAATCCTCTTGCTTCTTGGACAACACAAGCTGGTTTTCTCTCAAGCAATTTGGCCAACATAACAATGTTTTCTCATGTTTCTCTTCCCATGGCAGTCTTTTATAGACAAATTTCAAATTTTCCCTTTCTCTCTTGGTACAAGAGGGATGTTGACACAAGGGTGGGAGGATGATTCATTTGTATGATGCACTAAAACCTCAAGGTGGCTCCAAGGTGGTTGTACTTGGCTGGCTTGAGTAGTAATCTTCTTCTTCAAGTATGCCAAGTGGTCCCTGATGGCGACTTTCCACATACTCAGGACCGCGCAGCTCTTTAACGGACAGCCACAGTGATATTCATGGCTATCGAAGAAAAATCCGCAACGATCACCTAGGGTTAGTTATTTATGTGCGCAATTTAATAAATTTTCCTACTTGACCTTAGGAAAAATTAAAATTTTCAGCTCCTGTAATTCATTCCTTCCCTGTAAATCCTTATTTGTACCTTCTGCTTGACATTTCCTAATGTCTTTTACTTGTACTATTTTCGAGTGTTAACAGTTTCCCCCTAATGTATGAGGTCTAGGAAGGACTGTATAGATGAAATAAATTGTAGTTTCCTTTTCTATGTAAATCGTTTAAGAGAGAGAGAGAGAGAGAGACTAACTTGCGTGAAAATTGAGGTTGGAGACCCCTTGCCATGAGTAAAAGAGGTATCGTGCTCTGTTAGAAACCTGCAAGAGATAACATAAATACAATATTTCTACGAAGCAGGCATGTACCATGCTTGTGATTTTTTGACTAGTTAAGCTTATCTGATAGATAGAGGTTTTGTCTGTGTCACTTGTGTGGTAGTGACCTGCTATTGGTTGATGACAATGGTTAATGACGCCCTCAAGGGCGTTTTTCTTTGATAGTAGGTTGAATGTGGTGCTCATATGCATAATCTTGGTATGGCATGTTTATAAAATTCTCATTTTATGCATGGTTCTCTGACTGGGGACCTTCCCGTGTAAGCATTATTGAAAGAGATGCTTATGATGGCACGGGTCTTCGACGAATTCTGGAAAAGTGCAACGGTTAGAAGTATGATACCATATTGACATGAAATCTTATGTTGAATTCAAATGTCAAAAGGATAGATGACATCAATGGGCAATGATGACTCCCATATTTCCATCTAAGGATGCCCCTATTGAGGTGAGGAGCCATCCAAGGTACTGCCTCCTTCTTGGAAGATGGTTGTTGAAGTCGACACGAAGGAAGCCTCAACCGACCAAGAGGATTACTTATGCAAGGGACTGGGATCTCTGATGTAATAGGGTAGGGTGTGATGGGTTAACTTAGGCATGATGATGAGAAATGGTTGTAATTAATGATGGAATTTTAGTGGCCCAAGGTTAGAGCTTGTAAATGCAAGCAACGACAGTCATAATAATTTCTGATGAGGAAATCCCTGGAGTAGGTAGGACGTCCAAGGTGGGTATGTGGTCGTTATGAGTGTCATGGTGGGGTTGGGTAAAGAATACGAAGCTCCAACCAAGGGTGATTAGAGACTGCTACTAGGTGAGAAAGGTGGATGGATGGGTGGGAGCGATCTCCTAAAAAAAATCTATATACACTTGCCAAAATAATATAATATATTTGGATGTACAAGCATGGAGACGGGTGCCCCAATAAACATGAAAATAATACGTCGTTGTGGTGTGAGGAGGGTGTTTTCCTGAGGGTGTGGGCCCCATTGGTTGGTCTCAATGCAAGGGTTGTGAAGTGGATGAAAGTGTTGCATATGGGCTATGTTGATGGGGGTGTGGTAGGCCAAGTGCGAGATGCAGAGGTGCGTATTCTATCTGATTATGAGAATGACAGTCCAAGAAAGGGGGTTTATCATGACATGGGTAAAACTTGACTTGATGTATGATGGATGAATGAACATGAAGTGCTTCCCTGACTTGGATGTTATGGCCATGGCTCCATATTCTTGATGTATGGTCTACTTGAGTGATGGATGCCATGGAGGGGGAGGCTCTACCAACTTTCAAGAATGTTTATCATGTGCGAGGTGAGGTGATGATAAACATGTTCGGGTGACTTGAACCTATGGTTTATTTCTGTGGAGAAATGATGTCATGATATGCAAACCTTATTTGGGGAGCCTATCATGCTAGGGATAGAATGATACTGACTCTTGTACCTTCAGTGGTTGAGGAAACAGGTGATTTTTCATGCTTGGAATACCTGCAACCAATACCCCAAGTGAAATCATCTTTTCTATTCAAACATATCGAAAATAATGTTGAATGGAAAGCGATAAGAGAAGGCATACCTGTTGTAACTATAAAAAAAAAATTATTTTTTCTGAGGCATGGATGTGTGAAGCCTACTTTAGATGTGATGAGGTGTTGATCACTTTGTTTCTTGCGGTTTTGGAATTGGACATTCTGAGCTCCCGTTATGGACTGTCAAATAATGAGAAAAGGGAGATATATAGGTCAATATTGCTGATTTCAGTTTATTTGTGTCGTTTGAGAGTTTGAGGTCAAAGTTGATCCCCTGTTGTCAAGCCTTTCTTTTCGTTGCAATCAGCCTGAGTACCCAAGATTTGTGCTATCAGTGTTAGGTAGGGCCTTGAATGTCCAACTTTTCAATTTTCTTAGTTTTTTCTTGGGGGGTCCGTACAAATTTGATTTGTACAGATTACCTACCTATTTTTTGCCTTGATCGCCCGCCACGAACCTTACGAAGAAGGAAAATTTCTCATGAGGTTGTCACACTTAGCAACGCTTTTGCATGATGAAACGTGTGTCTGTTATTGATATAGACACGCAGACCTCGCGCTTGTGTAGAAAATAGGCGCGATGATGGGCCAAAGACTTAAAACATTAATTTTTTGGTTTTTTGGTCATTGATTTTGGTTTTTTCTCTGGTAACAGGATGTTGTGTCACAGGTGGGATTGGCCTGATATGCGCATTGTTGTGGCTCAGGATGCCAATGTGCAGAGGCTCTTAGCACAGTGGGGTTTGCTAAAGTTTCTGTAGAACAACATCCTAAGATCATGGGATAGTCTACTCCATTTCGTGGTCCATTGTTGGAACAAGAGACGGTGATTGATGGTCTTGTGGCGTAGAGACATCGTCATCCATACGGAGATGGATGTTTACTTTCTGAATGACCTACTGCCTCAGGGTGAGGCACTACCACACCCACTCCTTCCTGGGTGGGTGAGTATCTAGCGTTGGGCTGAGAAGCATTGCGGCGGTGCGCCGCTTACCCAGGGGTGCATCCACATCAAGTTAGTGACCGACCTAGCTGATCAGTGCACCCTGGCGATGATAGTTCACTTGACGGGGTCATCATTGCCCAATAGGGCGTCTAGATCTCATATTGGTGTCTTACGCTAGCTCTGGTCCGGTCACTTCTATGACTGGGTGTGCCACATGTATGATGGCATGGTATCATATCTAGGGAAGGTTTGGGGAGGATCTTCCAGAGTTTTTACATATGCAAGAATCTTATGAAGCATCATGTTCGAGAGGGTGGTGATGCTCCGACTTATTGTTCTTGTGCTCATTGGTCCTCGTAGGGATCCTCGGATGCAGCAGTGGGTGCCCATGATGCCTCGTGGCGGAGGAGGGGAAGCAGGTCGTTATTTGGATGCGACTATTGAGGCGTGGTTCTAGGTGAACCAGTAAATTTTCTTGGATTATCCATACTCAACGATGTATTTCTAGTGGGACTTGGATATGGTTCTTCTTGCAAACTATGTGTGGGGTCCCGCAGGTATGACCTTTGATGTTTTTCTGTAATTTTTGAATATTTTATGATGTGTATATTTATATGTATGTTATGGTGACACTGACATTATCCTTGTTTCTCTTGCATATGTGGGGGCAACTGGGCTTCCTCTTACCTACTTAGTGGGGCATCAGCCACCAAGGAGGGTCTGAGGTGGGGTGGATCAACCCCAGGTTGGGGGGTAGGGAGGGGTTTTTGGCCCTTCAAGGGAGGGTAGCAATGTTGTCGTTGTCGAAGATGTTTCCCTTCTTGCTCGTGCCAAGGCCACTGAGGCTCAGGTGGCGACGGTCGAGGAGCAGCTAGCTGTTGTTGAGGCTCAGGTCCAAGCTGCAGATGCTCGTGCGGAAAACTTAGCCAACTCATGGAGTCAATTGGAGAGGTTGACCTAAGGTTTTTTTGATGATTTGGACGACACATGGCTCAAGGTGCTGATGGCTTGAGAGAGGGCGCATCACCCAACATTGCGTCGTGTAGCGCTATTTTTTTTGGTTGTTGCACCTGTACTAAAACCAGGTGCAACTGTGGGTCCAGAGGACCCACCTAGTGGGGCTCAGCCCTAGAGATTGTGTATTGAGGGAAAACACCCATTATGAGGATGCTTCCCTATTTTTCGATGACATGTAGACATATTTTTTGGCTGACATGCTGGTTAGGGACATGAATTGTAGATTGTGACTCACCTATTTTTTGATGTATATATGTGAGATATGTATTTTTGCGGCTCTGATGATGTGTCTATGGTTATTTTATTGATGGAATTTTTGTACCTATCTATTTTTTATGTTTTTTTCTTTTCTATGGATGATGGTTTATACGAGATGTGTTCCAGTCTAGAATGTGATTAGCTATGCGATCAGATTTCTGGTTTTAATTTCTTAGTATATGTGTGAATGTAATATGATCAAACTGGCAACTTAATCTTCGTGCATGCAAATACGTCATAAATATTTGAGAATATCGTACTTCAAAATCTTGGTTTAACTGCGAAACCATTAGTTGGGAATCAAGGTAGATATGTAGATGGAAAATGCCTTGATTTAAGGCATCGCTCATCAGTCCGATGACTGCATTGTATTCTGTCTGATTATTGGTGGTTGATCCGATGCACACTCTATTGGTTAACAATGGCGATCGATCAGGATAGTAAATGGCCCAAGCAGCTACTTCTATATTTTGAGACCATCGCAAGGATCCATCAGCGAACCCAAAATAGTGGGTGGGGGGATGATCCATCTGTGACACCAAAGAATTTTTTAGAAAAAGTCTTTGATGATTGTAATCATCACAAAAATAGATTATGCTACATGCATCTTATCTCTAAGGCTGAGACCTTCTGCCCTTATGGGTGAAATTTTTTGAGGTGGAGCCCATTGATGGGGTTAGCTAGGCATGTACCTTCGGGCTCTGACAGTATGTATGCCCCCTTGAGGAGGCAATGTTTTACGATGTAGGGACCCTTCCATAATGTTTCAAACTTTTCAGGTCTTTAGGCCTCTCTCATGACATCATAGCGTAGGACTAACTCTCCCTCGATGAATGAGTGAGGGGTGATGTTGTGATCAAATGATGTTTTTTCCCGTTTTTTATGTGCCTCATTATGTGGAGCGACTCTCATCGATTTTCGTCGACGAGTTCTAACTATACCAATTGTTGTTCTAAAGGATGGGTATCGTCAAGGAGTACGATGGCAGTGTGTAAGTTGGGGATTTCATGTTTGATGGGAATCACGGCTTCTACCCCGTACACTAGTTGGAAGGGTGTGAATCCTGTTGAGTTTTTAACTGTCAAGCGGTATGCCATAGGGCGGGAAAAATCATGTGGTGCCAATTTGTCTTATGGCTATTCACCATACACTGGAACGTTGTTTTAAGCACTTTGTTGACAGCTTCTACCTGTCCATTAGACTGAGGATAGTATGATGATGTTAATTCGTGTGTGAACTCTAGGTGGTGAGATAGCTCTTGGAATATTTCGTTTTCGAAATGCTTTCCATGATCGGAGACTAACTCCTTAGGTACACCAAATCGTGTGATGGCATGATTGAACAGAAACCGTGCAATGGTTTCTGCCGTGTTGTCGTATTTGGGCATGGCTTCTACCAATTTGGTGAAATAGTCGACGGCGACAATGATGTACTTATGGTTTACAAACGACATGGGGTTGAAATTCATAATGTTGATTCCCCATTTTCAAAAAGGATCAGCTATGATGACTAGGCATAGGGGAGCGGGAGGTGCTCTTGCCTTGTGGGTGAAGCGTTGGCATCACTCACACCTTTTGACTGTCGTAATGCAACGTGGAATAAGGTGGGCTAGAAATGACCTGCCCATAGGAATTTTTGGGTGGTATCCATCCCGGAGAGGTGGGCGTCGCAAGCTCCACTATGACAGTCGTTGAGGGATTTCTTAGCTTGGTCGTGCATGAGGCATCGGCATAGGATAGTATTAATGCCTCGTCAATAAAGGATGTCTCTCATGAGGAGGTATCGAGGGGGGCTGGTGGTGTATGCGCCTTCGGTCGTCACGTGTGAGTTTTGGATTGAAATTTTGGGTTCATAAAAATAAGAAGATATCACCGTACCAAGGATCGTTAGTCGTCACTAAAAATAGATGTTTGTCGGGTAGTGAGTCATTAACTGCAGCTCCTTTAGTCTGACTTGGGAGGTCAGTGATGAACTCAGCTAAGATCAAATCTTTTTTTCTCTTATTGGAGATAAAATACAAGTCAAACTCCTACAATATGACTACTCAACGAGTGTATTTTTGGTTCATCAAATGATGGGTCAGCAGGTATCTCCTTGGGGTTGATAGCTGCGACGACTGTTGTAGTCCACAAGATAATGTAATGCCAAAGCTTTTGGACTGAATGTATAAGGGATAGGGTCATTTTTTCCTCGGGTTAATATCTTAAGGTGGTTCCTGATAAGTTCTTACTGACATAATAAATTACGAGTTCTTTACCATCAGGTCCGTCTTGAATTAACACCCCGAATAAGGCTGTTTCTAATGCTGACAGATATATGGTGTAATATTTGTCATAATTTGGTGGGCTGATCATAGGGGTTGACCAAAATGTGTCTTTTAGTGCCTCAAACGATTTTTGGGCTTGATCATCCAATTTAAATAGGATATCCTAACGAAGAAGGCATAGGAATCCTTGCACACAAGTGGCATAATCTAGGACAAAGCGTCTTACGAAATTGGCTTTCCCCTACAATATTTGGAGTTTCTTGAGGTTTCTTGGTAGTGGAATCTCTTTGATGGCCTGGACCTTGAGGGGGTCCACTCTGATCCCTTGTTGGGATACTACAAATCCTAATAGTCAACCTACGTTGATGCATAAAATGCACTTGAGAGGGTTCAAGTGCAGGTAATAATGTCGACATATTTGGAATACCAACCGTCAATCCTCTAGATGATCTCTTCGCTTCTTGGATCGAACAGTGAGGTCATCCAAGTAAGAGAGGATAAGGTGGGCTAGGTCATGGAAGATATAGTTGATGGCCCACTGGAAAGTGGCTCCAACATTTTTAAGACCGAATGGAATAACTTGTTATGCAAACATGCCCCAAGGGGTGGTGAATGATGTCTTGTGTCTATTGGTATGTCAATTTTGAATTTGGTTATACCCTGAGAACCTGTCCATGAAGGACAGGGCCTCATGACCAGCGCAAGCATCAATGACTTGGTCGATGAACGAGGTAGGTTAGTTGTCTTTTAGACAAGCTTTTTTTAAATCTCGTAAATCAGTACAAAAATGAATGGTGCCCTATTTTTTCATGATGGGAATAGGGTTGGAAACCCACGATATGTAAGCTATTAGGTAGATAAACCTGGCTTTGTGAATCCTATCAATTTCTCGCTTGATCTCTTCTGCCTTGGATGGGTGAAATTTACGTTGTTTCTAGCGTATTGGTGGTGTGTCTGGCAGGTGTCGATATGGTGCTCTATGATAGTGGGGATAAGCCCCGACATTTCTTAATAATCCCATGCGAAGATGTCTTTGTACTCTTGCAACAAGTTTGTGCAAGAGACTACTTCATCTGGGCAGCATGTTGCCCCTAGTGATAATTCTTAGATTTTTCCTAGTTTTCTCGAGATATTTATCTTGATGGTTGGTGAAATATTGGACATGTTCCCTTCTTCGAATGCGTCAAGCGTCGATATGGGATTTTTGAACCAATAAAATTTCCCATATAGGAGGAATTCTTTTGATTCAATAGCATATATCTCTTATTTTTTTGGGTTGTTAGGACCAAATGTTTTTCTGGAAAAAAAAATGAGCGATGATGCATTGCATCCCACGAATAGTTTTGTTCCTTCATGGCCTCTAGAATATCCTCTTCTGAATGGAACAGGGCATCACAGGGGGAGTTGTTTTGTGTGATGTTGTGAGGATTTGATTCAGGTCTAACAGAGCTGGTCGACAGACACGAATAGGATTCCATAGTTTCTGTTGTGGAACCATACGAGGTCGACAGGGTGCAGAGGGATTGAGTTTGCACCGTCGATGGTACAACTACTTTTGTAGTTGTAGCGGTCTCGACACCAATGGTAGATGAGAAGACAACACAATCCATGGTTTCCATGCATGATGAGATGAATGTTATGAGGTGTTGTGTGTCATCGACGTTGGATGGTGGAGTAATTTTCATTGTGTTGGCTTGCATGAGAGCAAGCTTATGTTCCTCACATGGCGTACTAAGGGTACTTGCACTTTCCTAGATTTGGAAGATGTGTTGAGTGCATAGGCACCTAATTGTTTCCATTAAGCGGCACAACTCTGTTTCGTGATTGTGACTTGTGAAAATGGTGTGGTCTCATGGTAGTTATCGAGTAGATGGTATGAAAACCAATGCTACTCTTTGTCCCTGAAGTGGACACTCAGAGATTATTGGGCATTGGGGCATGTTTTTTCTTCTACCATCTTCGAGTTTTTGGTTTTGGATGGTCTATCTCCTTCAAGTTTAGACTTAATGCTACCCTTGCCACTTGTAGCCTTGGGAGATACTCACAATCCATCATATGGTGGAATTGTGAGAAAATCTTGCAATAGCAGTGTGTGATCTTCTCTTGATTGGAGATATTGATCTGTGAGATGGGGGTGACCATGCAAAGGTTGTTAGTAAGGTACTTCAGTTCCTTAGTTTGATTGATTCGATGGTTGATTCTATTGCATAGCCCACATGCCATCCTTCATTGGTTCTAGGCCCTGCTAGGACAATGGGTTTTTTTAGCTCTCCTAACTTTTTGGTAATGATGGGGGGGCAGGCTGCCTCGGGTCAGGTTGCCTTGCGTTAGGTTTTCTTGGCTCTAAACCAACTATATCCAGGTATTGGGCATCCAATGAGCATACGGTGTATATTAAATGGCATACGTGGGATATGTAAGTACAGTGTCGAGCCCGATGGTTGCCTTGACAAACCAAAAAAGGTTGTCTTTCCTTGTTACTCCTTTCTCTTTGAGCTCCTGGAGTGATTAGATACCATTTGCAGAGCAATTATAGATCTGAGCATTGGGAAACCAAATGGTTACATGCGTTGCATAATGCATAGGTTGGTCTTATCCATGGAGGGCAGTTGGGGGTGACAATGTGCCCCTTTCCTCATTGTTTTTCTACTGACATGAAGAAAATGGACCTGCTTGTCACATTTCCTCGTGTTGTCAAACTTTCCACAGATTATGAATCTGATCTGTCTGCTACGGTGAGGTGTACTATGGCCTGGCGTAAATTTTTTAATGCCGAATGGAATCGGGGGATATAAGGACAATGACGAACCGGGTGGTTGCTAGGACACACCTAACATGAATATTGGACTGCTTGTAAGCTGTCGTGGTATACGAGATCGACAAGATACCATCTCTAAAACAACTCTAGGGTTGCATAGCCAGTAATGAAGTGATCGTGTTCATCACAGAGTGTGCAGAGTTGAATAGGAGCTAGAGGGAGATAACTTGGGGGAGATGATCATCCAGATGATTGCCTATCCTCGGCCAAATATAATATGGTCCTTGTTGTTTCTGTCCTTTGAAATTTGGTGTTATTCACATATTATGTGTCTAAGCCAGCTATGTCAGATTTTTTAGCGATGAATAGTCACATGAAATCCAACATGGACCGGAATCGACAGATGTGTGGACATTGGCACACATGATGGTTGCTTCAAAAAATCTGACAGGTATGTCATGAATGTCGAACTAATTTTCTTTGGGCAACGTGAGGGATTTGGTAAAAATGGGTAATGCCCTTAATTCGGGACACTGTGTGACTAAGTGGTCAGGCTTGTCACATAGTGTGCAAACTGCGACTGGATGAGTGGCCTCTATTTGTCATCTTTGGTCCATTGGGGCGACTGTGTATGAGCATGATGTAGGCTCCTCTTGTAGGTACAGTATAGTTCTAGGTTTTCCCTCATCCATCTACATGGGTGGACTTGAGGGATCATGTTGGTATGATTGCTCTAGGGCTTGCAGGGCATCCCTATATCATGGAATCTCTTGGTAGTGATGGGTGTAATTCCCACAACGGTCACATATGACACACGCATGGTTGGTGCACAATGCTTTCCCTTGATTTTTGTGGCCTGCTCCTTTTCATGGGAACTTGAGGCCACGAAATTTATTTCGGTGCTTGTTGAGCTCCAAAGATGTTCTTTCTTCCACCACATTCCACTCCATTTCCTTTGTCCATTATTAATTACAGGCTCAAATGATCAATAGAATTAATTAAAATTTCTTTAAGAATGTATATCATGACTAACTTGCTATGTTTTTATGATTTTTTCATTGTAGTACTTTTTGAACTAGATCTAGCTACAAAATGCAGACATTCTGTAGCTAGTTGCCGATTCTGCAGCTGTCTTCATGTCTACGCAGGTTCCAGGTGTCATCTCAGAGGAAAACACATATGGTTGTATTCCACATCATTCCCTCATCATTTTTTGCTCTCCACGAAGTTTGAACGGAATTCTGTAGGCGGTTATGTACGTGGGAACTCAAACTAGGAGAGAGACTCCTAATAGGACAAGGACAGTCCAGATGTCCTTAATTCTATTACGTGACCACCATTAGAGTCCTAGTTTGATTTTTATTTGGAAAGACAATTATCCCTAGGTTATCTCAAAATAGTTATGTAAATTTGTTACAAATATGGCTCGGGAAACCGAGGGACAAGGTTAGATTTTGTGATTGATTGCTAGATTTCAGAAGTCCGAAAACACTCTGTTTTGAAGTAATTTCTCTCTAATGCAAGAAGTATCACTTTATTGAAAGCATTGAGTCAATCTTGAAGTAGATTTTGCGTGCTACTCCGGTGGTAGAGGGCCCCTGCCTCCTGAGCAGCCTTGTTTATACGGTTTAGATAAGTATTTTAGTCTCGTTTTTCATTTCTAGCTTAAGTAGATTTCTGAAGTTTATGTTTCATACTTGTTTACATTAATCATCACAGCTAGACTTACTCTTATAAACTCTTCCAAAATATCATCATGATGAATAAGGCATAGCTGTGGTGTTGTAGATTTTAGTTGCATTTCCTTTCGAATTTTATGATTTATGCTTGTTTACACTAAGTGTCACAGTCGGTCTTACTCCTACAAACTCTTCCAAAACATCATTAACAATGAATAAGAAACAGCTGTGGTATCTTAGATTTTAATTGTATTTTCTTTCAAATCTTATGTTTATGTTCAATTGCATTGAATAATACAGCCAAAATTGTTTTTACAAACTCTTCCAAAATATCATTCACATTGAACGAGATGGGCTGTAGAATTCCAATAGACTAGCTGCATGTTAGTTTAGTCATAACACTCCGGAGGTTGATTGCATTTAGTTCAGCTCTGTCACTACATTTCAAGTTTGATAATGGAATTTTAATTTAACTCTGTTCACTGTACTTCAAGTAGATTAGTAGCATTCTAGTTTAGTCTTAGCTCACTGTATTAGCATTCCAGTTTAGTTGTTATCCATTGCATTTTAAATTGCATTAGTTGTTAAATTTAGATACCACGGTCTTCATTATTTACAAAAACTTCTTTTGTTCCAACCTCATATTAATACATAATCATCTGGACAGAAGCTAGTATCAGTCTAAGGCCTGGAGTATTTTGCAACCTTTTACCATTTCACAAATAAGCCTTTTCTCAAGGACTATTCTAAAAAGAAACCTATAACTTTTGAGTGAGGCCTAGTGGTGCTAAATTGAGTTGCAGAACAGAATTAGAAGTTAGTTTAGATTAAAAATCTTATAATGCTACAAATTTTCTTTTCCAAATATGTTCCAATAAACCTTTAACCATGGATGAGATGTTGTAACATTATAAGTTGATTGTTTATTTAGGAGAACTTCATTCACACTTAACTTGTCCATTTCTCAAGCTCTTCCAACACATCTTTAATGAATGAATTGGATAAGTTCAAGCTCATGTTGTGATTTATTTCCTTGCAATGAAGTCATTATCAAGCTTTGCATTTGTTGTTTCCAGCCATAATTTAGGCTTTGTTCTGTTTTAATATTTGCATTTGTTGTTTGCCATCCATAGTTTAGGCCTTGTTCTGCTTTAATATAACCAATAGCTTCTTTTCACCAGCATTTAGTTCTTTCTCCTTTCAAACATAAAACCATAAAACCAAAAACATCATAAAACACTAAACACAACGTAGTGAGAAACAAATACCTAGGCACATATAGTGCACCACACTTCAGCAGTTTACTAGCCCTGGTTGACAATTAATGAACTCAATTTAGGGACACTAAGTTGAGCACAAACATTTTGGCGCCGTTGCCGGGGAAGTGTAACTAGGTAGCCTTGTTTCTTAACTCCCAAAAACAATGATATGCATAGAGAGAGAGACTCAAGGGGTAGATTCATAAGAAGCAGAAGCAGAAGCTTGATTCCTAGAACACCTCTTGTTTCACCTAGACCAAGAGCCAGCACACCTCGAACTCAGACCCACATTCCATCCTTTACCGATCATAGACTTCCAGAAGACTTAATATCAGATATTCCATTAGAAATACCTTCCACTTCATCCACTGAGCCTGTCTTAGAAGAAGATTAAAGGACCCCTACTAGAGACACAAACTTTTCCACTTCCACAGAAGAATCAACTATGGAAGAAGAAGGGGGAGGAGGAGTCTTTAATGGATAACACACATTATTTGGAGGGGGTAGAGGTAGAGGTAGAGGAGAAGGAGGTAGAGGTGCAGAAGGAGAAGGAGGTAGAGGAAGAGGTAGAAGAGAAATGGGAAGCTCTTTTGGGTTTCCTATAGTAGATGAAGAAACCAATACAACCATGAAAAAAATTTCACCCTCTGTCTTTCCAAACTTCTATGGAATTAAAACTGAAGATCCTGAAACCTTCCTATTTGAATTTGAAGTTCTATTTAGAACTTATGACTACTTACAAGATGCTCAAAAACTTAAATTATTTCCTTCAACATTGAAAGGAGCGGCATTGAAGTGGTTTATGAGTTTGATCAACAGTTCTATTAGGACATGGGAAGACATGAAAAAAGCATTTCTAGAGAGGTATTTGGATTATTGTATGCCATTCAATCATAAGGAGGAAGTGTTTAAGATGTTACAAAAAGAAGATGAAAACTTGGAAGATTTGTTGGAGAGATTTCATTACAACATCAAAAGAGAAAAAATGGAGAACTTAGATCAAGACACTTTAAAAGCTCTCTTGTTGAAGACAATTAAGGATGAATGGTTGGATATCCTTAACATGATGGGAAAAGGGGATATATCTCAGCTCACATTACCTGAAATATCTGAGTTATGTATCAACCTTTCAAGAGGAAAATCTAAAACTGTGAAAGGACCAAGAGACCTTGCTCTTGCAAGGGTAAGTAAGTCTACTTCTGGCACAGTAAGTAGGGTAGAGATAGGGCATATGCTTGATGAATTCAAATCTGACATCTTAGGGAGTCTTAGTGAACAAATAGACACCCTTAAGTTACAAAACAAGCAAAAAGCTGAATCTGATGCCTTAGCCATCTTTTGTCCCAAATGTAGAAAGAAGCATGCCTTGAGAGAATGTCCTTTGGATGCAAAATTTGTAGAGACCTGTGTAATTTGTTCAGAAAAACATGAAACCAAGAGATGTCCTTCACTTCCTGGTCTTAAAGATGTCTTTCAAGAGGAAACTCCTACAAATTCCACAGAATCTCTCAATTTTGTCTCTAGAAGGCCTTGGCAAGGACCTCAAACACAAGGATTCCATGATCAATTGTATAATCAACCTCCACTAAATTGGAATTCTTGGTAGCAACCTTGGCCCCAATTTCAAAATCAATCTCAAGCTTGGGCACAATGAGCACAAAATCCCTATGGAAGATACTCCCGGTACTATCAATATCCACCATCCTATCCACCATACCCACATTTTTCTCCTCAAAATCCTCAACAGAATCCTCAGAACCCACAACATCAAAATCAACCACTCCCATTACCATTTCCTTAGAAATCAAATCAGTTGCCTGCTCAACCCATACCAAACCCCAACAATAAAAATCCTCAGAATACATACATGATAGAAGGCCAACAGTTTCCAACTTATTTAATTACTCCTCTAGACCTTAGTGATGTTCAACTTAGGTCCGAAAGAATACTTGAAAAGAGGAAACCTTCTGTGATCATACAAGAACAAGATAACTCTGAGGAAGATTCTCTACGGGAAAATAAAAGTCTTGAAGAAGACACATCTTTTCAGGACCCAAACATTGAAAAATCAAAACAAAAAGAACCAATAATTTCAACTCTTGTATTAGAGCAGCCATCAACATCCACTCCTACACCTCCCTTTCCAGAAAGATTACAAATTGATAGAGGTGTAGAAAAACAAATTATGGTGCCTAATTATGATTTCCTAGATGAGCTAAGAAATGTCTGTATTAAGATTCCATTATTACAGGCTATCAAGGAAATTCCAATTTTAGCAAAGACAATAAAGGAGTTAAGCATGAAGAAAACAAGAAAAAGAATAAGAGAGACAAAGAAAATTCAACTGGCAGGAAAAATAGCAGATATCATGATGGGTAAGATTGCTATTCCAAAGTATCTAAACCCAGGAAATCCAGTTGTTAAAATTCACATCAATGGAATTGAGATCCAAAACACACTCATTGATTTAGGAGCAGCAATCAATATCATGAGTAGACAAATCATGGATAAACTGAAACTTCCTAATATTCTCTTTACACCCACATTATTACAATTAGCAGACAGATCTGTGATCAAACCTGATGGGGTAATAGAAGACATTCCAGTGTCCCTAGATTCTTGGGAGTACCATGTGGATTTCATGATCCTAACTCCTAAGAATAATCTAGGAGGGCATCCAATTATATTAGGAAGACCTTGGTTAGCTACAGCTGATGCTTTCATTAGTTGTAGATCCGGTGATATGTACATCTCTAATGGTAGTTCAACTAAGAAATTCACTTTGTATCCTCTAGCAAGGACAATTACAGATTTAGATGATACTCAATGGATAGAGGATGAAGAAGACTTACAACCTCTCTTCACAATTTCAGAAATTAGTGAAGATAGCCAAATTTTGAATACCTTGGAAAACTTTGAATCCTCTTCGGAATATAAACATGAACAATTTCAAGATGAATCCAACATTGAGTTTTTGTCATCAAGGCAGATGTCTCTCTATTCCATGGATAAATTTGGCAGCTCTACAATTGAGATATTTCCAGGCAAAACTTTGAACATAAACAAGAACTTAGAGAAATCTCAACAAGAAGAGCTAGTCAAGATATTACAGAGACATTCTTCTGCATATGCATGGGAGTACACTGATATGAAAGGGATAAGCCCCAAGACTTGCACTCATCACATCTACATAGAGGAAAATTGTAAACCAATCAGACAACCTCGAAGACGGATGAATCCAAATCTTAGGGAGATTTTTAAAGAAGAATTGCAGAAATTGTTGAATGTCAATTTTATCTATCCTATTTCAGATAGTCAGTGGGTTTCTCCTTTGGTAATTGTGCCAAAGAAAAATGGTAAATGGAGGGTATGTATTGACTACCGAGAATTAAACAAAGCTACTCTTAAAGATCATTTTCCCTACCTTTCATAGATCAGGTGTTAGATACATTAGCTGGAAAAAGGTACTTCTCATTTTTAGATGGGTTTAGTGGTTATAATCAAATTCAAGTAGCACTTGAAGATCAAGACAAAACCACATTTACCTGTCCTTGGGGTACCTATGCTTACCGAGTATTTCCATTTGGACTATGCAATGCACCCGCAACATTTCAAAGGGCAGTACTAGGAATATTTTCAGATCTAATACATGATTGTGTAGAGGTATATATGGATGATTTCACAGTTTATGGAAACACATTTGAAGAAGCCTTAACAAACTTGGAAAAAGTTTTAAAAATATGTAAAGAAGCAAATCTTTCACTTAGTCATGAGAAGTGTTTTATGATGTTTACTGAAGGAATTGTTTTAGGACATCACATTTCAGGGGATGGGATTAGAGTTGATGAGTCAAAATTTGAAGTCATCTCTAACTTATCTATTCCAAGTTGTCAAAAAGATGTTAGGATTTTTCTTGGATTTACAGGGTATTATCGAAGATTTATAGAAAACTTCACCAAGATAGCATCTCCACTCTTCAAATTACTTACCAAAGACTGTGAATTCAAATGGAATTTTGATTGCCAGTTAGCCTTTGAGACCCTGAAAACAAAAATTTCTGAAGCACCTATTTTAAGGGGACCTAACTGGAAGTTACCTTTTCATATTTCAACAGATGCCTCAGATACAGCTCTAGGAGCAGTATTGGGACAAAAAGACCCGATTCCTTATGCCATCTACTATACCAGTAAAAATTTGACTCCTGCAGAGTTAAACTATACTGTAACTGAAAAAGAGTTTTTAGCTGTTGTTCATACCATAAACAAATTCAGACACTATATAACAGGCTATGAAACTTTTGTTCACACAGATCATTCTGCAATTAGATACTTAATGAACAAATCAATTACTAATGGCAAAGTCATAAGATGGTTATTGCTTTTACAAGAATTCAACATTACCATTCTAGATAGGCCTGGAAAACAAAACACAGTAGCTGATTTCCTATATAGACTCCAAAACATCAAAGATGACACTCCAGTTGAAGATCAATTTCCTGATGAATATCTTTTTGCAATTTCTACTCAAACTCCTTGGTTTGCTGACATTGCTAATTATTTAGTTTCAGGAAAATTTCCTTCAATAATGAATGCAAGAGATAAAAGAAAAATCATTTATGACAGTGCAAAATATTCATGGGTTGCTAATGAGTTGTACAAGACATGTCCAGATTTGATCATTAGGAGATGTGTTCGGGAAGATGAGATGCCTGAGATTCTTAAAGCATGTCATGATGAACCTTGTGGCGGACACTTTGCTGATAAGAGGACAGCCTATAAGATCCTTCATTTAGGATATTATTGGCCATCTTTGTTTAAAGATGCTAAAGAGTATGTCAAAAGGTGTGACAGTTTCCAAAGGGTAGGGAAACCTTCTCCTTCGGGTGAGATGCCATTACAACCTCAGGTACATATTGAACCTTTTGAAAAATGGGCTTTGGATTTTGTAGGACCTATTAGTCCTCCATCAAGACAAAAGAGATATATATTAGTTTGCAATGATTATGTTACCAAATGGGTAGAGGCCAAGCCATTACTTTTTGCTACTGAAGCATCTGTAGTTAATTTTCTTTTTGAGGATATTTTTACTCGTTTTGGTGTCCCAAGGGAAATTGTTACAGATCAAGGAGCCCAATTCACATCAAGGCTAGTGGAACAAATGATGGAGAGGTACAAAATCAGACACAGAAAATCTACTCCCTATCATCCACAAGCAAATGGTCAAGTGGAATCTACTAATAAGGTTATTGAAGGGATCCTAACAAAGACTGTCCATTTACATAGAAAAGATTGGGTAGATAGGCTTCCTGAAGCCTTGTGGGCCTATAGAACTACATGGAGAAGCACAACAGGTCATACTCCTTATGAACTTGTTTATGGAAAGCAAGTTTTGTTTCCCATAGAGTTCCATATTCAAACTTTCAAAATGGCAGTTCTGCTAGGACTTGATCTATCAGAGGCACAAAAGCACAGATTGGAGTAGATTAATGAATTGGATGAGATCAAACAAGATGCAGTTCAGAAAACAAGTCTAGTCCAATAGCAAAGGACTAGATGGCATGACAAGTACATCAAGGAAAATAAGTTCAAGGAAGGTGACTGGGCTCTCTTGTTTGATTCAAAGTTCAAGGATTTTCAAGGTAAATTCCAAACACATTGGCTTGGGCCATATGAAATCATAAGAATTTTTGACAATGGAGCAATAAAAATCAGGACAATAGATGAAGAAGAGGTCACTTTTCTTGTGAATGGTCATAGATTGAAGCTGTATCATAAGCCACTCTCAAGAGAAGAATTTGTCAAGAAATTCCAGGAAAGTAGTGATATGAAGTTAATGAAGAAGAATTTTTCTTCTTCATCAACTTAAGTGAATTTTCTGAAGTCAGATATTGAAAAAAATAAAATAAATAAATAAAGTATAAACATGAAAACCAATCACTGATTGGCATGTTTATACAGAAAAGGTGGAGTGAAAATCAGAATCTTTCTGACACTCTAGCTTTTCAAATCTGTTCTTTCTGCAAGTAGTTATTACAAAATCATAAGTGCAGATTCATTTCACTTATGGTCCATCTCATTTTCCATTTCATTCATTCATCCACACTTCATTCACTTCACTCCATGCTCCACCTCATTTTCATTCCAGGTTTTTAAAGTTTGATGTTTTTCTGCAATTAAATAATACATATCATGAATTGCAGGCCACTTCTCATACTTCACTCCATTTCATAAGTTGTGATCCATTCCACTCCATTATTCACTTCATTCATATTATTCCGCAATCACTCCATATCATTCTTTCCCGTAGCCAACTCTTAACCATTTCAATCTGTAAAACAGAGGAAACGTCTGTGGGGTAAAAACATCCTTGTAATAGCCATTGTCACCGTGAATAGAGGAGCAACAATTTGAAGGTTGGAAAGAGAAGTGATGGGTCTCATAGTGAGGACAGAACCGGTGGGAACTAAGTACTTGGAGGGTTATCCTCAAGTCAGAGAAATGTTACAACAAGCAGGGTGGTTGCAATTCTTTGAAAAATTCAGTGGGTTTCACAAAGAGGTGACCAAAATGTTTGCAAGATCCTTCAAAGGAGCTGAGGTCGAGATAGGAGATATTAAATTCACCATTACAGAAGCTTCCATTGCAGAAGCAACCGAATTGCCCAGACAAGGAGAAAGGTGGTTCAAGAATAGAGAATTTCATAACGAAGCATGGAAGCAGATACTCAAGTCACCAGGTATGGATGTTACCATTTTTAAAAAGGGTATCCCTAGCTCTGCACTAAAGAAAAAATGGAGGAACATGTTGTTTATCTTGCAAAAATTCATCACTTGTGAAGGAATATATGGTACTTTCTATGTCTATCATATTCGGTTGATAATGCATTTCCTAGAAGAAGAACTCAATTTGCCCTTTTTCTTACTTCATAGTTTAAAGAAAATGGCCTCAAGTGTTCAAAAGAGAGTTCAATTTCTAGAAACAACCTTATACCACCATGGTTTAGTCAAAATTTTGATTGAACATCATTTGAGAAAAATAGGAGATAATTGGGAAGAGTTCTTAGTGAGAAATCACTTTGAAGAACCCAAGGAACCTCCACCCGAAGACAAACCTACAAAAAGAAGCAGAAGATGGAAAACCTCCAAAACTGAAACTGGTAAAACAATACAAGAAGGCAGTGAAGAAATGATTTCTGAGAAATTGGCTCAGATTAGGAAGCAACTTAAGAAAGAGAGGATAATAAGAAAATTTGCCAGAGAGAAAGGAGAAGGACCATCTCAACCAAGAAGGAGCCACAGACTTAGAGGGATACTAAAGAAAACAAAGGTTAAACAAACTAGAGTCATAAACATAGAGGACGAAGAAACACCTACTGAGGAGGATTTTGATGAAGGAGCTCCTGAAATAGACCCTGCACAGCAAGAAATTTACAACTATGTTGAGACATTAGAGAAAAGAGCTTCAGAAGGAAGAGACAAAACTCCTAGTCCACCAAAATCTGCAGTTGATATCCTAAGGAGGGATAAATATGAGTTAGAAATACTCAACAGACATATCAAGAATGAGAATGAAATTCTGAGAGAGCAAGTTAAACTGAAAACTGATATGAATTCAACTTTGTCTCTACAAATGCAAAAGTTACACAAGGCCAGTGAAAAATTGAAGAAGAGAAATAAAAAGTTAACCAGGGCACTCACAAATTTGAGATTCAAGTTAGTCATAAGGAAGCCTAGAAGGCCTTTGAATGCCAGGCAAAGTAGAAGAAGAGGGTTGGATGTCCTTGCAGAGGTCTCAGAGTTCATGGAATAGTTGCATGAGGACATGCAAGAATCTAGCAGTGGGGGTATGTTGAGCTCCAAAGATGTTCTTTCTTCCACCACATTCCACTCCATTTCCTTTGTCCATTATTAATCACAGGCTCAAATGATTAGTAGAATTGGTTAAAATTTCTTTAAGAATATATATCATGACTAACTTGCTATGTTTTTTATGATTTTGTCATTGTAGTACTTTTTGAACTAGATCTAGCTACAGAATGCAGACATTCTATAGCTAGTTTCCGATTCTGTAGATGTCTTCATGTCTACGCGGGTTCCAGGTGTCATATCAGAGGAAAACACATATGGTCATATTCCACATCATTCCCTCATCATTTTTTTCTCTCCACGAAGTTTGAACGGAATTCTGTAGGCGGTTATGTACGTGGGAACTCAAACTAGGAAAGAGACTCCTAATAGGACAAGGACAGTCCAGATGTCCTTAATTATATTACGTGACCACCATCAGAGTCCTAGTTTGGTTTTTATTTGGAAATACAATTATCCCTAGGTTATCTCAAGACAGTTATGTAATTTTGTTACAAATATGGCTCGGGAAACCGAGGGACAAGGTTAGATTTTGTGGTTGATTGCTAGATTTCAGAAGTCTGAAAACACTCTGTTTTTGAAGTAATTTCTCTTTAATGAAAGAAGCATCACTTCCTTGAAAGCGTTGAGTCAATCTTGAAGTAGATTTTGTGCTACTCCGGTGGTAGAGGGCCCCTGCTACCTGAGCAGCCTTGTTTATACGGTTTAGATAAGTATTTTAGTCTCGTTTTCATTTCTAGCTTAGGCAAGTTTTTGAAGTTTATGTTCATACTTGTTTACATTAATTATCACAGTTAGACTTACTCTTATAAACTCTTCCAAAATATCATCACGATGAATAAGGCATAGCTGTGGTATTGTAGGTTTTAGTTGCATTTCCTTTCGAATTTTATGATTTATGCTTGTTTACACTAAGTGTCACAACCGGTCTTACTCTTACAAACTCTTCCAAAACATCATTAACAATGAATAAGAAACAACTGTGGTGTCTTAGATTCTAGTTGTATTTTCTTTCAATCTTATGTTTATGTTCAATTGCATTGAATAATACAACCAGACTTGTTTTACAAACTCTTCCAAAATATCATTCCTATTGAACGAGATGGGCTGTAGAATTCCATAGACTAGTTGCATGTTAATTTAGTAACAACACTCTGGAGGTTGATTGCATTTAGTTCAGCTCTGTCACTACATTTCCAGTTTGATGATGGAATTTTAGTTTAACTCTGTTCACTGTACTTCAAGTAGATTAGAAGCACTCTAGTTCAGTCTCAGTTCATTTTGTTTCAAGAAAAGATTAATGGCATTCTAGTTTAAGTGTAGTCACTGCATTTTAAAATTGATAGACCGCTTTCTAGCCTAGTGTTATCCATTGTGTTTCAAGTAGTGCTAGTTGTCAAAATTAGTCTCTCGGCCTTCATTATTTACAACTTACTTTTGTTCTAAATTTATATTGATATATCATCACATGAACAGGGGTCAGTAATATCAGTTTAAGGCTTTGGATCACTCTGCAAATCTTTTACAAACTCACTTATAGCCTTTTTCCCAAACATTATTCTAGAAAAATCTTTAAACTTCTGAATAAGGCCTAGTAGTGATAAGTCAAGTTGCAGAATAGGGTAACTTCAGCATCATAGGTTAATCTAGAATAGGAACCTTACTGTGTTACAAATAATCATTTTTGTGAGTTAATTGTTTATTTAGGAGAACTTCATTTACACTCAACTTGTCCATTTCTCAAGCTCTTCCAACACATATTTAATGAATGAATTGGATAAGTTCAAGCTCATGTTGTGATTTATTTTCTTGCAATGAATTCATTATCAAGCTTTGAATTTGTTGTTTGTCATCCATATTTTAGGCTTTGTTCTGTTTTAAATAACCAATAGCTTCTTTTCACCAGCACTTAGTTCTTTCTCTTTTCAAACATAAAACCATAAAACCAAAAACATCATAAAACACTAAACACAACGTAGTGAGAAACAAATACCTAGGCACATATAGTGCACCACACTTCAGCAGTTTACCAACCCCGGTTGACAATTAATGAACTCAATTTAGGAACACTAGGTTGAGCACAAATCAAGTGGGTATAATACAAGTTGTTTTTTAGATTCCCCATTGGTGATTGTCATATTTCCAGCCCTATAGCTGATATAGGCATCAATAATGGCTAACCAAGGTCTTCCTAAAATAAAGGGTGTCCATTAAACTTGGTCTTACGTTGAACAGCAAGGAAATCCATGGGATATTCCCAAGAATCAATGGAGGCCATGACATTGTCAATGATTCCTTCAGGTGCTATTGTGGATCTATCAGCAAGTTGTAACATTGTGGTGGTTTTCCTTAAGGATTTGTGGAGAATGAGCTTGAGCATGGTCTCCTTGGTCGCAACATTTATTTTATCCCCTAAATTGACAAGTGTTAGGAACTACAATATCATTGATGTGGACATCTACTACATGGCTTCCAGGATCTAAGTACTTTGGGATGATGACTTTCCCAAGCATAAGATCAGTTAGCTGCCTCATGACATTGATAGTAGGGGCATATTTTTTCCTCTTTCCTGGACTTCTAATACATTCCTTTTTGATGAAATTTTTGTATATATTAACATCCTTAATTTCTTACAAAAATGGAATCTTAAAACACATAGTTTTTAAGTCTCCCAAGATTTTAGCTTGTTTTGGAGTGTGCATTTTGTGAGTGATCTACCTTTCAGGACAGGGAATCTTAGTTTGAGCGACATGAGGTTCAGTTTCATCCTTCTCTTCTTCTATATTTCTCTTTGGATAAGTTGGGTGAGCATTCAAAATAACCTTCCCAAACCTAAGTTTTATTTCTTGAATCTCTACATCATAAGTTGGATAGGAAGTTTCTCCACTATAGAGTGGTTGAGTTTTCTTGTTGTTGGGATTCATGTTTCGTTGGGTAGGAAACTGAGGTTGTTTTGGAGGATTATTCTAAGGTACTTGGGGCTGAATAGAAGGAGGCATTGAGGTAGGTAGTTGGTCTACCTGAGGCATCCATATTAAAGATGGATTACCCAATTGAGGAGGTTGGTATTGATATGGCTCGAAAGGAGGAACAAGATTTTGGGGAGAGTAAGTCCATGGAGTGGCATAGCCCAAGGTGAAGGGATAGGAGGATAACAAGTTTGATGATTTTTATTCTAATTTCTGTTTAAAGGAGAGGGGTATTCAATACCTTTTTGAAACTATTTGGGGCCTTGTGGCCTTTTTTTATCGACAGAGTAGATTTGCTTCCTGCTCCCTTCTACTCCTTGGTATATCACTTTTAAACATGGAAAAGATGTAAATTTGTTGGTGGAGTGATTTTCTTCACATACAGAACATATTTCTATGACATCTAAGAGATACTCATTCCTAGGATGTCTTTTTAGTGCATTTAGGACTAAGATATTCAATGTTATTTCTGCTTCTTCTTGTTTTCTCTTTATCTGTAGTGTTTCCATATGCATATCAAAGGTGTATAATATCTGAATTTTCATTTCCTCTAGCATACCCCCTATCTCATTCTTAGTGATTATGGAGGAGGAATAGGGAGTTACCAATCATTTGTTTGTTCTACCTATTTTTTTGGAATCTCTTGAGTGATACTTAATTATTGTAGTGATGTCATAATATCTAAGTTGGTGTATGTCTCCATTAGTGAGAGTTTCCATCAATTCTTCCTTGAATCCCTATAGCAAGACTAACTTCAAGGAGTATCGATCCAAAGTGCAGTTGTGTGCTCTTTTTATGTCATTGGAACCTTTCCTCATAATCTTCCATGGATTCATCTTCTCCTCGATTCATCCTGAATATCTCATACCTAGTGCCTCTTGCTCTACAATAATTATGGTACATGGTGTTGAAAGCATGCTACATTTTTTCCCATGAAGTGATCATTCCCCCTTCTAGGCTCACGAACCAATGAAGGGATGCATCTTTGAGAGTGGAGGGGAACAATTTGAGGTTTTTTTCATCGATGTTGTGGTCATGACTCCTAAAAACTACAACAATATCAAACATAAAATTGTTAGTATCTCTAGTATTCAAGCCATATAAATGTGGGAGGAAAGATGGGCTGATATTTTTCATTTTAGCTTCCCCATTTGTTTCTCTAATAGGGAAAAATAATGTTTCATGTTGTTTATTGTCAACAATGGTGTTGGTGGGTTGTGAGGGTATTTCTTCTTCTTCAAGATCCTTAGAAATCCTCACTTTCTCACCTAAAAATACCTCAATATAATCTATGAACAGAGTAGGAGGATCACAATCAACAAGAGAAGGTTGGCTGATGGTGGAAGTGGGGTTTTTTGTAAGAAATTTACTGTGTTATCCCTAATTATTGGAGGAATAAAGAAAGAAAGAAAAATTTGTGTTTTTTCTTTTCTATGATTTTAATGAGATTGCTTATGCAATGTATTTTTTCTATTTTTGAAATTAAAAATTCCTAATGCAGATTTTGTTATTTTTGCAGATAGCGAAATAAGTTTAACATCTAGGGAAGAATGTAATACATACTTTGATGCCTCCCTAGAAACGGCGCCAAAAAGTGACGACCCTCAGTATTGCTTCAAGAATATTACAACTCCCGAGGGTCTCAACTTTAATTTTCAACTTGTGGTTCATACAAACTTAACTGGGGATGGCACTATGAGTGCAGTATGTATTATCTTTTTCTTTTTTTGATTGTATATAGGTGAAAACAACTAAGGAGAAATTGAGCTACATAGTGACCATTATATTGTTCATGTTATAGGAAACATTCAAAATTGCAGGAAATTAGTAATATGGGTTAATCATATTGTTATCACCCAAAAAATTTCAAAATTTTTCTTGAAATGTGTCAAGTTGGTCTTTAGGTTAGTTAGGTTGTACAACATCATGAAATGATAAATTTTTATGATGAACATAGGTTTTAATTTTTTGTTTTAAGTTATTATAGATGATCTCGAGTCATATCAAAAGAGTAGATCTTAATTAGATACTTTAAAGTGACTTAAAGTCTTAAATCTAGCCATTTGTCAGAAATGATCTGAGTCTGCAGCAATTTTAGTACAAAATTAACAGATTTGGCTGCGAAAACACTTAGTAATTCCGTAGCAAAACTGACACTTGTCAAAATAAATGTACTATGAAATCTGTCTCATTCTATAACACTTTCTGCATAATGATGAGTAGTTAATATTTGAAGGTTTCGAGGTTATGCTGTCAGAGTAGGGTTATCATTCGAGAGTTAGGCATGTTTAGCATCAGCCACCATTTGAAATCCATTCCATTTTCCTTTTCAAAGATATCCTTCATTTCTCATACTTTTTTTTTCACTTTTGCAATTTGTTACCAAAGCACCTTACTGTCATTCACATATCCCGTAGAAATCCCTTGTTATGCCAGCCTTCCTCTACCATAGTAGCTCGTTGTCATCAAAGGATTTTTCTAAACAGGTGTAAAAATATAAGGAAGGCCACTGTTGCAGAACAAGAACGAGATGGCTACACACAAAAAAAAATTATAAAGGGGGTCTGCCATTCAGGTACGAGCCTACAAGTCTAAGCTTAATCATCGAAGACCCATATATTGTTGAGCTTTTTACAAGAGCAGGTTGCAAGGTCATCATAAACAGGTCTCACAATATTTTGTGATCAATTTCAAAGGCACATATACAAAGGTTGGTTGTATTCATGTTCCAATTACACTTGATATCATTTCTAAAGCAACATGGATCCCGAGAACCAGAGAAGAATGGTTTAAAGCTACCACGTTTAACTTGAAAATTTGTGATTATTATCTAAAACTTGAACATGTGGGGACAAAAATGACTGAAGGAATTCCTAGAACTTGTCTTAGAGATAATTATTCAAAATTATTGACACTCATACAGAATTACTTTACATGCGAAGGGAGATTCCAAACAATCTACATGTATCACTTCAAGTTGTTGCTTCATTTTACAGGGAATAAGTTGATATATATTCCTTTTTACCTTTTTAGAAGTCTTGGAAAAATGGCATACAAAGTGCAAGGAAGACCTGAAAGAATTAAAACTTCCATTTTTCACCATGGGTTGATGAAATTACTAGTGTTGGAGGAATTAAGTAAATTGAACAGAGACTAGGCATCCTTCTTATTCATGAATGGATATGAAATGGATGTTTTGTCTCCAAGGAAAACTCCTAAACTCAAAACTTCTTCTTCAAGGCAAGAGTTGAGTGCCACTGCAGAGTTAGAAAGGAATCAACAAGAAGGTTTAAAATCTACAAATAAAGATATGGATGAACAAACTGAATTCAGTGAAGGGATAATATCACCTCTAGCAACTAGCAAGCAAGTTAAAAAACATGTCATGGATAGCAAGACCAAACCTGCAACAAAAAGGACTAAAAGGAACACTAAAGAAATTGTTAGAGTAAAAGGTAGACGTGAAGACATTCTATAAGCTATAGAAATTGCAGAAACTCCTGTAGTGAAAGCAGCTATGATAGAATGATCCAGATTCAAAAGAAAAAGACTTCTAGCCAAGAAATCGGATTTTTCTCCAGAAGATTCAGGTTCTTTTAAAACCTAGAAAGCCTTTTCCTAGATCCTAGATTTCTGCAACTGTCAATGTCAGAGATAAGCAGCAGGAGGAAGAGAAATGAAAAAGGGTAGAAATACAAGAATTTATAGTCATATCTCCTATTTAGACAGAGGTTACCCAAGAAAAGAAGGATCAATCTAAAAGAAAATTTCAAAAGAAATCTGAAGCAGACTCTCTAAAGAGGCAGAGCAAAGACAAGGAAGAAACAATCAAATAGAGAAAGGGAAAGGAGAAATTCATAGAGAAAACTGAAAAGGATATTATTGAAGGATATTTAAGAGCATTAAGGGAATAATTAACTGAAACAAAGAGAGAAATTTATAGGAAAGATAGACAAATGATATATGAGGTTGAAAAGAAAGTGAATGACCAAGTTACTCATTTTGAAAAGTCTATTGGAAAAGCCAAAAAATTCTTGAAGAAATCACAGCCTTTACACATCATGATGACACACACAAGGAAGATAAATTTATGGTTACAGGAAGAGAGGAGAAATCTTCAAAGACAAGTCAAGGAGTTGAAAGAAAATATGGAAATGATGAAGACATAATCAGTCAAGAAAGATTTGTAAAGAGGAACTATGGAGAAAACTGTGAAAACTACTCATGAAGAAACTACTAGTAAATAAGAAGGTGACAAAGGATTGTAGATATTTTTTGTCTTATATTAATCATATTTTACATGCAGGTATATTCATGGATCATTTCAGCCTCAAAACCTAAGTTTTGTCAAGCCTCTAATAAGTTAGGCAATTCCGTAGCGTATGCCAAGCTTAAAACACATTTTATGCTGTGGAATTTTTGAAGAATTATTTTTGGACTTAAGTTACTTAAACTGATAGGGATGAAGAGTTTTGAGGGTCATGTTTAAATTTTTTTGATCATTTAATATCATGCAATGGTCAAAAAAGGCAGAGGATCACTACATATCACCTTTTTTGCTTGTGCTACGAAAGTAGCTCTAAGACTCTGTCTTGACAGCAAGGTTTATTTTGGTGGCTAATTTTGTAAAAAGAAGAAAGGTAAACATATATTTAAAGCTGCTCCCCGTGAGAAGGACAAAGAGTATTAGAGAAATTTCAAAGAGTATCAGATCATTGGTTTTCTATGTGGAAATATTATGTTAAGGATACAGTTTGAAGATATCAGTTCACTGTATTTCCAAATCATCAAACTGACAACTCCTAAATAGTAGGCAAAGCAACATCACGAAGACAGTTAGAGTATTGAAGTCTTGTTTATGGTCAGAATAGTTGAAATTCATGACTCCTTTCGAGGAATATTTGGATCATCTTCAGTTTAAATTGTAATAAGTAGGTGTTTGAGTCATAGTAGGACTCTAACTCATAATTCGAAAGGTGTCAATCCTAGTTGTAAAAATCTAGTTAGTGGTTAGATTTTGTTAGAGCAATGGAGTTTAATGGTCTAGCCACTTGGAAGACTGAATGTAAAGGCTAGATTCCTATAAGTAATGAATACTTTGATGTATCTAGGGTTGGAAAATTTTATCAAAATGACTACCTTTGTAAAGCTCTGGATTGACTGATATATACAAAATTAATTTAACTTTTCTGGACTTGAGATTCTTAGTGTATTTCAATGAGTTTATATCTTATCTTTGAAATGTATTCCTTTCATATTTTTAATACTTATTACTCAAAATTCATGGTTTATCATGCTCTGACTTCCTTTAACTGTTGAACTATTTTTCAAATGAGTTTTTGGGTCCTATCTTTGAAAGGTTTTCTTCAATGTTTTAATGCTTATTACTCAGAATTCATGGTTATTCATGCTCTGACTTTCTTTAAGTGTTGAGCTTTGATGAAACTCTTTTAATACTTTCCTTTCAATACCTTGATGTATCATTACTCGGAATTCATGTATCACATGCTCTGACTTCCTTTGAACCTCAAGTTATTGGGATTTTCCTAAATGTGTCACTCTTTCATTGAAATATATACAAGTGTCAGTTTCTATAAGAAGAGATATTGTTATCTTTACCCTGTCACTGACTCCATAGCCCAATGGTAGCAAGCCTCCATCTTTTCAACGTATAAACATAAAAAATCAAGACACATAGAGTTAGCCATCTATCTACATCTTTACTCAATATCATTAACCCTTGAGAGAGCCCTCTCAGGCTGAGGAGGCTAAGCCTCAGTCAAAATGTTGGTTTGAAATAGTTACACTGAAATTGTCTGATCAGTAGCCAATCAGGTACGATTTTGGTGATAACATTTTGGTGCATCTGTCGGGAGACCGAAGGTGTAAAATTTTCCCTGGGAAGAACGACGAAGTTTCAGTTCGAAGGTCTGAGAGCAGCAGACACTTAAGCACATATTGGTTGCATTTATGCTCTAGCGACTCCACACATCAAATAACAAATTGGAAGGTGACTCCACTGCTTGAAGATCAGTAGCTTGATGAAGTTTCAGAATGAACTTCATTGCAAGAAAAATTTCTAGGTATGCTCCTATGAATCGGTCTCATATCCATATCTTTCCAAATCCTCTGCCAAAGGTTGAATGGTTAGATGATCTTCCAATATTTAAAGATGAAAAGAAAGATAGTGTTTCTCTTCATTTGGTTAGATTCCATATGCATGTACACAGTCTTAAGGTTCAGTTCCCTAAGGATTGTCTCATGAAGATGTTTATGGCCACTTTGGAAGAAAAAGCATGGTTTTGGTATGAAATTTTTCCAAATGGCTCATTATATTCTCTTGCCGATTTCCATGTTGCATTTTATGAGATGTATAAAGACTGTCATCCTTCTTTGTTGCTGGTCAAAGACTTTTGTAAACACTCTATGAGTTTTATTGAATATTTAGAGAATTGTTATGAAGATGATGAGTTCACGGATGAAGAAATTTTAGAGGCCCTTCATGACTATACCTTTCATCACCAAGAAGAAAGGATAACATCTCTTTTAGATGAAAATGAATCCCAGCAAGAGATTATTTATGAAAATCATGTTACATCCTCTGAGTTTGAGGAAAATTTGCAACAAACTTTTCAATCCTTTGATCATCAGGAGTATGTGAATCATTGCAAACAACAAGTGGAAATACTGGAAGATAGTTTCTGTAACCATCAAGGTAAGGAAAGGGTTGATTTTTTATGTCATTCCTTGAATCAGCTTACATCAAATAATGATCATATTAATGAGCAGGAATACATTGTTTTTGAGAATCAGCTGGAACAACAGTTGGATAGCATACAAATGAAATATTGTGTGGTTGAAAAAAGCATATATGAATTGTCCAAAGTTACAGAATGTTATGAGTATTGCCAAATCATCAAACTGACAACTCCTAAATGGTAGGCAGAGCAACATCACGAAGATAGTTAGAGTATTAAATTCTTGTTTATGGTTAGCATAGTTGAAATTAATGATTCCTTTCGAGGAAGATTTGGATCATCTTCAGTTTAAATTGTAATAAGTAGGTGTTTGAGTCATAGTAGGACTCTAACTCATAATTCAAAAGGTGTCAATCCTAGTTGTAAAAATCTAGTTAGTGGTTAGATTTTATTATATTAATGGAGTTTAATGGTCTAGCCACTTGGCAGACTGAATGTAAAGGCTAGATGCCTATAAGTAATGAAGACTTCGATGTATCTAGGGTTGGAAAATGCTATCAAAAAGTCTAATTTTGTAAAGCTCTAGATTGACTGATATATACAGAAGCAATTTAACTTTTCTGGACCTGAGATTATTAGTGTATTTCAATGAGTTTATATCTTATCTTTGAAATTTCTTCCTTTCATAGTTTTAATACTTATTACTCAGAATTTATGGTTTATCATGCTCTAACTTCCTTTAACTGTTGAACTATTTTCAAATGAGTTTTTGGGTCCTACTTTGAAAGGTTTTATTCAATGTTTTAATGCTTATTACTCATAATTCATGGTTATTCATGCTCTGACTTCCTTTAAGTGTTGAGCTTTGATGAAACTCTTTTAATACTTTCCTTTCAATACCTTGATGTATCATTACTCAAAATTCATGTATCACATGCTCTGACTTCCTTTGAACCTCAAGGTATTGGGATTTTCCTGAATGTGTCACTCTTTCATTGAAGTATATAAAAGCCTCAGTTTCTATAAGAAGAGCTATTGTTATCTTTATCCCTGTCACTGACTCCATAGCCCAATGGTAGCAAGCCTCCATATTTTCAACCTGTAAACATACAAAATCAAGACACATAGAGTTAGCCATCTATCTATTTCTTTACTCAATATCATTAACCCTTGAGAGAGCCCTCTCAAGCTGAGGAGGCTAAGCCTCAGTCAAAATGTTGGTTTGAAATAGTTACACTGAATTTGTCTGATCAGTAGCCAATTAGGTACGATTTTGGTGATAACACATATATAGGGAATGTGTAAACTTAGTCATATGTGATTACTAGTACTTTGTTATGAGAGAAAACCCCATAATAAGTAGTAATGGAGTAGACTAGAGATAAGAGTAAACATATACCAACTTCTTTGATTCATTATGAGTACTAATACCATTAGTTTCCACAATAAGGAGATATGTATAAAGCACCTCACTTTCCTAACTTCAAGAGTGTGATAAAGCCCCTGAGTTACATAGAGACCATTATATTTTTCATGTTATAGGAAACATTTAAAATTGCAGGAAATGAGTGGGTTGATCATATATAGCGAATGAGTAAACTTAGTCATATGTGATTACTGGTAATTTGTTATGAGAGAAAATCCCATAATAAGCAGTAATGGTGTAGACTAGAGATAAGAGTAAACATATACCAGCTTCTTTGATTCATTATGAGTACTAATACCATTAGTTTCCACAATAAGGAGATATGTATAAAGCACCTCACTTTCCTAACTTAAATAGTGTGATAAATCCCTCTCTCATTGGTTGAGAAACTTCATACCACTCCTTAACTGAGAATGTGCTAACACATCATCGCTTACGTGCTAACATACCCTTTCCCCACTTTGATTGGGTCGAGTAAGCTGTGAATTCCTCTCCACTATATGAGAGCATTATTTCTCGTCCTTTCCCCCCTTTGGTCTTCACTCAATTGAGGACCCACCTAGGGGTATTGAATAGGCCATGGGTGCGCTACCATGTAGCCAACATCATAGCATCCTACCAAAAACTTGAACTGCTTTCGAAGGACAAGAGGGATACATTATCCATGATATATTTGGGCTCGATTAATCTATGTTTGATGGCCATCCAAGATAGTATCCATCCTAACTAGTTATCCAAGGGGATTAACTAACTTCTTCACCCTCGGCTGGCCAACCTAACTTTATGGGATAGCCTTAGAAAATATATACAATTTGCAGGAAAAGAAAAAAAAATTAATTCAATCATGCTAAAACAAAATTAGGTCTATTCTATTTTTCATTTAAAACAAAAATATAAATGAAATAAAGCATAAAAGCATCAAACCCTAATTTTACAGAGAAAAAAAAAAATTCTACAACAACTAGGTCAAGGAATGTATGAGGAATATTGGCTTCCAAATCCCATCCTTGAGGTCTTGGGGTGCTGTAAAAATTCAATTAATGCTAGTCGTGCATTGGATTCAAATTTAGATGAGTTTTAGATGCTACAATGTAATATACAAACAGAATGGGTTGCCCAAAAGGGAGAATGCAGTAATACTTAAACACAATATAAGAATTGCAACTAAGTAAACAAAAAATCTCAAGACAAAATCAGAATATATAAATAATCTGAGCCATTTTATTATATGGAGGTGAATCAGTTACACAATGTATAGAAACTGAGTAGATATAGCCCAAGAGAAGGCCTAGAATCACCCTACAATGGTGCTGCAAGTGGCACTGTGTAACTAGTGAGCTTATAGAAGCAATAATGTGTTGTCCCTGCTGTTGCTAATATACATGTAAATGCTGCAAAGGAAAATGCAGATCTAGTGAGCTTATGAGCTCTAATGATGCCAAGATTCAAGATTTGGCCAATGTGATTGGTTCCCAAGATAACCTAGAAAGGATTTTCTAGATCTACAACTTTGGAAAATCACCCTTATAGGGTTTGATCCTTAATCTGCTAGGATTACAGATATGAAGCTATATTTGACAAATAGATGGCTGAAATATGTCACAATATCATATGTAAGCTTGAAGGGTTGATCCCTCCTTCAGATCTACGAGCTAGAAGCTCTAGATATAGCTTCTCAATCCTCCAATGATGATTACAGCTGCTGCAACACAACTGCTCATAAAAAATACACTGTAAGGGAAATAGAGGCTCTATGCCTGCTAAAATATACTACAATAGACTCCAAGCTGATGGAAATACTGATGGAAAGGTGAGGGGATGATCCCTCACAGGATTACTAGCTGAAATGCTAGCAAATTATTTCCTCCTTTGGATCTGCAATAATGGACAGCGTAATTCTTGAAGGGATTACTACTAATAGGATGTTAATAACTCTTGGCCTTATTCTAAATCTGAAATGAAGCTCTGGGAATGTGGATCTTCAAGCCCAAGGTGATAGGAATAATCCTACACCAGTTCCTCAACTGAAATATTGAAGGACAACCTCCTCCTCTCAATTGATCTTTAGAAATCTGCAATTTCTAAATATGGATGTTCTATAGAAAGTAGGAAAATTTATGTGGTACCAATGCCTGATGTAGAATGAAGTACAATACTCTTTATAGGTGCAATGTACACCCTCTCCATCATGTGTTCATTAATTTCACAACTTCCTCCATCATCTTATGATGAATGCTCCATGATCTTTTGTTTGATCTCTTCCAAGATCTTAGTTGACTGTGTCAACCTACATTATCTATCTCATTAATGATACATGATCTCCAATTCCATTCTCATTAGTAGTTTCTCCACTACTTCATTATGTAGATCTAGGCTTCATCTTGAGGATTATGGTTCCCTCCACCCTTTTATTTACTTAATTCATTAAGAAAATTAAGAACTCTAATATTCCAAATATCAGGTGAAAATTTGGGAATATTACATACAAGAGCCCTTGTTTTGATATAGGAGACAGTCTAGGGAGCATATAAATGCACTATAGATGTGTTTTTAAGGAAATATGAGCTAAGGGGAGGCTAAGGGATGGTCAAGAATGCATATCCATTTATTTATGCCAATGATAAACAAGCTTATTCACCAAAAGGGAAATTGTAGGGTTTCATGTAGCTCTGCAAAATAGGACATTGTGCAGTGACAACATATAGAATGATGAATAGAAAATAAAGAGAAGTGACCAAAGTAAACTATTGCATGAAAATAAATTCCAACTGCATAAAATAATTACTACTATTTCTAGCAAAATATTTTGAATAAAAAGTCTTGTAAGCAAGCTAACTAATTAACCCTGTAGAAAACAATGTTCAAAAATGAAATTGCAGAAATAACTAACTGAAATGATCCATAAAATATAAGAGTACAAAGAAGGGTCTTGAGCACCTGGGGTGGTCCCTAACCCAAGGAGGCTCATATCCCTGAAGAGATAATAGTCTAACAACCAAATATGTCTTTCATTGATCAGAAAAAGTGATTATACATGAAAATTTGTAGAATTGGAACTTCTAAATTGATGCCTCTACTAAATTGACTACTCCTAACTTTCTACTTGAAATTTTTGACTCCTAACGGGCTACTCGATCCCTCTATTTATACAAAATGGTTGAGGGGTGGATTTCTTGAAAGGATGACTACTTTCCCTCCAAAATCCTTAAAAAATTGGATCGTTTCCCCTCAAGTGACCTAGCAGTTACAAGGAGGAGAAATAAGTGTTTCAAGCTAGCTGAGTTTGGTCATCCTATAGTAGGGGATAGGTTCCATAAATTTCTTTGACTGGGTATCCTCATGATCTATGCCAAATCTCCTCAATATCCTACATCATAAACACATTAGGCACACAAAGTATGATAAACATCTCTAACCTTCCTAAGAACTTATATAAGCTAAATAAAATGTCATTAAGTGTGGAAGGAAAGGTATAGTGTGCCTAGTAAAGGTTAGTTGGGCCTTATATTGTAGCTAATTGCGAGGCCCATCAGGTTGACAAACTATATTGTATATTTATGGTAATAATGAATTGTTGTAGTTATGTGGTTATTGTATTCTTAGTGAATTGCAAGGTGTTTGATATGCTCATGATTAGTGGTCTAATATTCACTCAAGACTAACATGTTATATCATAAGTTCTCATTTATCTCATATGTTTATGAGTTGGGTAGCTCACTCCCATAACCATTATTGTAGGCTATCTTATTTATTATGAGTTCAATTTATATGTTGTGTTAGATGAATGTCTGGTTAGAGTTCAGGGTCACTTAGTTTGTGAATAATTTGATTAATATTGTGAGTCTAAGAATGCATATATATATATATATATATATATATATATATATATATATATATATATATATATATATATATATATATATATATATATATATATATATATATATATATATATATATATATATATATATATATATATATATATATATATATTGTTGTAACTAAGAAATGTAATCAACATAATGGCCCAAGATTCATGTCGTTATAGACATGGTTTATAGTCCTCTTGAATAATAATATCAACATGTATGTATTCATGATAATGAACGAAGGAATCATATCTCACATGATAATAAGGTAATTATGTGTTGTATGTTAAGTTGGGATTCTGTTGAAAATGCAGCAAGAAAATCTAGTTTTTACTTTGCCTTGGTCAAACTAGATTAAAATTCGAATTTCAATTTTAGCACAATACTTAGAGGTACTAAAATGAGATGGCATGGCTTTTATCACTCAGTTAATTCAATTAATTCGAGTTGGAGACACTTGAGTTGGGTTCTACATGATTGATTGCTAAATTGTAGCAATCTAATTCAATTAAGTTGAGTTATTATCAGTTAAAATAGTTCCAAATATTGGAGAAACTAGAGGGTCAAGTTGTGCAGTGTAACTTCAGTCACACTCAGTGGTCATCTAGCTAACTGATCAATCAGCCCAAAATAATTGATGCATGCAAATAATTCGAGTTACCCAGTTGAGATTGGAGTTCAAGGGTAGTGTAATATCATTTGTAAACTAGTCCAAGTTGTACAAGTGGTGCATGTATTCAAAGGATGGACCTACAGGAATTGCAAAATCAAATTGAGGAATTTCCCTAAAAAATAGTGGTTAATTCCTCAATGAACAGCACAAGGAAATAGGATTTTGGAGACTCGAAAATTTGGCTAAGTATTGGTCAGGTTTAGTCAATCAAGAAGAGGATAGAAGATACCTATGTAGGTTGTGCTCAAGCTTGAGCAAGCATATTGTATTCATCAAAATTATTTGATTAATCCAATACAGATAGTAAGGGGTTTTGAGTAGTTTTTTTCCCCTAGATAAATATATGTGCATGTGTGGTGCTTCTTATTGCATGTTAATGATTTGTTTTCCCAAACATATATTTGCTTCCACATATCAGTAGAGTAGCCTCTGGACTTGTGATTTAGTAAATTTCATGAGCAGTTTATAGTCTACACATTAATTTATACATGGTATTAGAGCTATATTCATAGTAGAGAAGATATTTCGAAGTTGTAATTACAGGAGGTTTGAATTTTAATATCAGTGTTACAAGTTTTTTGCAGGACTAAGAAGATGGATTTCAGTGGACTAAAGCTTGAGTATGCTTTGGAAGGCACCACAAAATTTGTGGCATGGAGGCAATATTGGATTACAATGGGTTGGCAGAATACATCAAGACATGTGCAGAAAAACACCAAACATTTGATGCCTATAATCTTTCTTAGTGGAAGAAATATGTGGCCAAACCGAGGAGAATCATATTGGAGGGAGTACGAGATCATATTGTCTCTAATTTCCACAACAAATAGACTTTGTTCGTGATAAGGAAAATATTGACAGAGTTTTTCAAGAACAATAGTGACCATAGGAAGCTGGCACTCAAGGACAAGTTTCGAAGTATCAACATGCAAAATAATGACACAATTCCACAATACATGAGCAGATTTACACAGTGTCGTGATGAACTTGGCAGGTTCGGTGTTAATTTCCCTAAAGAAGACTTGGAAACTCTAGCCCTTTTGTGCCTTCCTAAGAGCTGGCATAGCTATCAATATTTGGTGAATGGTAGAGAGAAACTACCAATTTGGGAGCGATTATGGTCCGATCTAGTGATGGAAGAAATAAGGCGGAGTAATAGAGATGGTACCTCATCCAAGGGCGAGGATGAGGATAACTGTGCCTTGGATGGAAATGCAAAGAAATGGAAATGGAAGAAATCCCAATCCGAAGCATAATCTAGTCAAGAGAGCAAGAAGAAAGACTTTTCCATAATCAAGTTATTTTACTGTCATGAATTCGGGAACTTTTCCACGAAATTTCCACACAAGGAGACAATCAAGAAGAACTCAAGAGGAGCGGCAAGTGAAGATTTGGCTTCACAATTTGAACTTGAATTCACCCTCATTACATGCATGGAAAGCACAGTGATGGGAAGTTTTTGGTATAACAAAGATTTTTTTAGTGACTTGCAGGAGAAATATCTCTAGATGCACATCAATATTGGAGATGATGGAAGGTACAATGTGACTCAGATCAACACAATCACCTTTTAGAGGGAGTCGAGCTCCCCTCTTAGGCTCAAGGATGTGACGTTTGTGCCAAGTCTAAAGAATAAATTTTTTTCCGTCGTGGTGTTGGAAGATGGTGGCTACGATGTGATATTCAACAAAGGAAAGGCATTCCTGAGACACATTGCCACGATACAAGTGAAGCAGATCGGGGTTAGAGTGAAGAATCTATACATGATAGATGTAGAAGACTCTGTTGATTTTAGCACAAAGGCAAAGAAGGTGTAAAGTCTAGATGTCGTCTAATTATGGCAAAGAAGACTTGGCCATTTTCATCATGGATCTTTGAATATCATGCAGCAAATCACCAAAGGCCTCCCCAAAGGAGCACTAGAGCAACAGAATACACGCAAAGGGTGTACCTTAGAGAAGTACACAAAATCCACCTTCAATGATCGGGATAGAAGGGTGCATGTGATCCTTGAAAAGTGTAGAAATTATACAATATGCATGTATATCTTGGATTCACCCGATCTAACAATATGCTAAAGTTAAATACAGAATCTCTTCTACAAATATTTGCAAAATTAAAAACACAATCGCCAATTACATAAGCATGAATAAAGATCAATCACACACAACACAGATAATTTCTCGGGGAAAGATTACTGCTAAAAACGCCTCTATCATATATTGTATATTCCACAAGGAATCGTGAAAATATTACATACAAACTCTTCTCACAAGATCCCTCAGTACATCAGATAATTGTCTCACACTTTCATACAAAAATTGGCAAATCCCTTGCTCAATTTACTGTCTCCAGAAAGACTGCCTTGCTCACGCAGTTCCTGATGAATACAATCCTTAATCACAAAGAATTTCAGCCTTCCTCAACCGCGCTAAGTATCATGGGCATCCTGTGGTGTCTTAACTACACTTGGGTAGCCTGCTAATATCAAAACTAATAGTTACACTTCCCTTTCACCTAAATCTCAACTGGGTCTCCACTAGAACTGACTTGCATGCAGTTAATAATAGTAAAAACATAGTTGCATGTGAGATCACTACATGTGAATTAATTAATATTTAATTCACTTGATCTCTCACTAGTGTATCTGCAGTTACAACTAGTACAACTGACTTTAACTCACTTAACTAAGTTAAACTGATTTACAACTTGCACAACTCATGCACCACTGCACTTCCAACTCTGTTACAATTAGAATCACTCTGTTACAACTAACGTCAACCTGCATGTCCCACCAACCAACCTCTTAACTCGAAATTCACTTAGTTAATTGATTTTCCACTTCATTTAACTATTTTCAAGTCCACGTTGAGAATATATTATATTTTAGTGTCCATCTATATTAAGGGATAATAAAAATAGACATTCATCTAAAAATATGCATTCACCTAAAAAATAGCCTGTGTGGGCTCCACCCTAGTGTAGGTGCTTAATTTTCACTAGGATCATGGATGTTGTTTTCGGATGCCAATTTCATTGTTTCTTGTTGCAAACTTCAACACTCCCTCTCAACAAGAAAGGAATGTCCTTGCATGCGATGTAATATCCCAAAATGGAATAATGCATTGATACACAAACACAATATTTGTAACACAAAAGATGTACATGTAAAGATTTAACAATCATAGAATATAAAAAATAGGTAAGCCTTTTATTATCGATGGAGATGGATAAACAGTACAACAGTGCTCAAATAGATGCACTCAATCCAAATACATAGGCTAGAATGACCTTGAAAACATGCCACAACTAGCACTGTGTAACTGGAGAGCTATAGGAAGCAATAATGCATTGTCCCTTCAGTAGATAATGAACATGTGACTGTTGGCTGAATAGGGAAATGTATATCTATGCAAATTTGTAGCTCTGATGATGCCAAGATTCTAGATCTAGGCTCTATGATGGCAACCCAAGATAACCTAGAAAGGAAATTCCAGATCTATGAGATTAGAAATTTACCCTCTTGGGGTTTGATCCCTAGTCTACTAGGTTATGCATATCTAAAGCTATATATGAAAAATAGATGGCTGCAATATGTCATGAGATCAGATATAATCTTGAAGGTTTGATCCCTTCACTAGATCCTCAAGCTAGGAGCTCAAGATCTAGCTCCTCAATCCTCCTCTGAATATTGCAGCTGCTGCTACACAACTACTCACAAAAATTGCGCTGTCAAGGATGGAGGCTCTCTAGCCTGCTGCAGAAATATGAAATGTAGCTCAAGAATGATGGAAATAATGAATACAAGGTGAAGTAATGGTCCTCCACTGAATTACTAGCTGAAATGCTAGCAACTTGCCTTCTCCCTTGGATCTACAGGAATGTATTGCGCAATTCCTTATGGAAATGTTGCTGCTGGGAGGTGAATAATAGATCGGCTGATGCCTGATATAGATTTGAAGCACTGGAAGGCTGATCTTGAAGTCCAAGGTGATAGGATCAATCCTTCACCGTTTCCTCAGCTGAAATACTGAATGACAACCTCCTCCTCTCAAACCCTGATGAAGAAATGCTTTATTTCTGAAGATGTATGGGCTGCAGAAAGTAGGAACAATATGGCACCAATTCCTGATGATGAATGTAGCTCAATAGAAAACCTTCCCAGAGTAGGCACACAAGTCCCCCGTGGGTAAGGGTGGGATTTCCACTCAGAAACGCCCTATGCTAAATAGCACTACATACTTAGCTAAATAGCTCAAGCATGCTTGGAATGTCAAATGACAAATCTAGATCTAAACAGATCATACATCAATAATAATCTCAAGCCTTCCTTTAATGTTACATTCATCTTCATTATATATTTTGTGAACCTTCCCATGCCTTGGCCCACCTCATAACTGCATTGTACATGTGGACATAGGTCTCCGTGTTAACTGTGTTGTCTCTTCATGATCTCCATCATGTGTGCATGTAATGATCACCCTCTCCATCATGTGTGCATGTAATGATCACCCTCTCCATCATGTGTGCATTAATGCACCACTTCCTCCATCATCTCATCATTAATGATCTATGATCTTACATTTTATTTATTCCATGGTCTTAGTTGACTGCTTCAACCTCCATGATCTATCTCATTAATGAGACATGATCTCCACTCCTTTCACATTAAGAAGTTGCTCCACTACTCCATAATGTAGATCTAGATCTAAAATATCCACATACACACATAAAAAAGTGGATCTTATTCACCATTTAGGATTATGGTTCCCTCCACCCATTTATTTACTTAATTAAATAAGTTTATTAAGAACTCTAATATTCCAAATATCATGTGAAAATTTAGGAATATTATATTCCTCCCCAGAAAAATGTTGCTTGTCCTCAAGCAACTGAAAAATTAGTTTCAAAATCCATCTATCCCCCTCCAAATGGCATCCACATAAGGAAGGCGTCCCCATCTGCTGCAATTTGTTATGCATTTTTGGTTCCAAAGTTGTCTCCCAAGAATGCATAGAGTGAATTCCAACTATGTAGTTAGATGTCCCACCTTCTCCAAAAAGTACCAAGTGACAACCATATGATGTCCAACATCATCATCAATACATGAGATACATAAAAAAAAGTGGTTCTTCAAAAAGTACCAAGTGACAACCATATGATGTCCAACATCATCATCAATACATGAGATACATAAAAAAAAGTGGTTCTTCTCAAAAAGGAAAAGTCCCATCTCACAAAGCATTTCTACATCACATGTTTCATGAAGTACATTGAGCATTGGCATGTCCTCATCATTGGCCCTGTTGGCCTTGTTGGATCCAAGCATCAATACAACATTGTGCAAAAGAATTAATAGAGACATATGGGTAGAAAAACATGTCAAACCATATTCTCCCAATAGTAACCACCAGAGTAAGGCCTCTTGCTTCCATCCTCCATCTCCACCATGCACTATGGACAAGCCAAACTCCCCCAAAATCAACCAAAGCAACAAGAGATCTTGTTGCCTTCTCACCTCCTCATGTGCATCATGGAGTAAAAACATATTGATAGACATGTGTAATGTCACATCAGGCCAATACAAACAAACCCCATCATTACACATCATGAGATTACCATGCCAAGTTCTACACAATAAAAAACATATACACATAGGAGCTATCATGTGATGGCCAAACTCTCTCAAAAACAACCAAAACAACCATGCCTTTTTCTTATTCATTCTTCTAGTGATGTGCAAGGCATGAATCAGAAAAATATGAATCATTGGGTGGTAACCATACTCACCCAAGAGCAGCCAGTGTAACCATGCCTCCTTCTTCATTACATGAGTGTTATTCAAGGCATGGATCAAAGAAATAGGAGCTTTTGGGTAGTAACAAAACTCACCCAAGATAAACCAATGTAACCAAGCTTCTTGCTATCCCATGTCATATATCTAAACGTGATCATGCAAACCCTTGCTTATCATCCTCACCCACTCATCCCAATGTGGATGATGAATGATGTTTTGCATAAACATGGTATCCTCCCATTGTAGAATACCATCCCCCTACAAATGATGAAGAACTTTTCACTCAATGATATATTGAAGTGCACCTCCAACGATATATCTCCATGAGACCTTATTCTCATCAATGGCCCTCCAAAAACAATAAGGTTTTGGATCTACTGCAGGTAGAAGTTTCTCTTTGAGCTGTGAGATGCTCATTGAGAAAGAGTCATCATGAAAGGGGAAAATATTTCCCATCTCAATATGTCTAGCATTTATCATCTTCTTCTCCATTGCTTCATGAATGAAGCTTCCATGTGATTTCCCCCATAAGGAATGGGTCCTCTTCTTCTCACTGCTACTCATTAACAGCGTTTTAGATCTGCAAGATAAAACATTTGTTGTCTCAAAGGAAGGCACAATTTTGAACTCATAGCCAGCCATTGTACATACGATCATGCTCATCCCATTTTATGAAAATATACACTTCAAATCAAAGGGTTGAATGTAGTCCATCAATTAAAAACTAGGATGTTTCTTCCTTCCTTCCTTGATTAGATCAAAGGACCTCTGCACAGTGATATGATGCTGCTCCAAATCAGCATGTTTTTCTAACCCTTGGTCATGCAATAGCCCTGATGGCATGTCCCCATAAGTTTCAATAAGAGGTACTGAAACAATATAAGATGAAAGTGGTCACATACCTTGGATCAACTAATGTGTGGGAACCTCTTGCAAGACCACAAGAGTTCCTCCAACCGGAACAGTGGTGTCTCCAACTACTGGTAGTGATTATGACTCCATCTCTACAACTATATCAGCACTAGTATATGTCTCCTCCTCATCATGCATCTCATAAATCATGCACGGGGCTCCAAATTTCAAGAACTCGAGACCATCTTGCAAGGATGCAAGTGATCCTCCTCTTGATGTAAGCACATCTGCAGCTGGTGGTGGTAGAGGCTCCTCATCCTTAGTGATAATGAGGACATATTATTTTGGATCTTCATGTACTATCTCCTTGATGACGGGAGATGTCACTGTGTGAGATCTCTCTAGTTTCTTCCTTCCATACCTCTTATTTAGTCTCTGAATGAAATCTGCATAAGTAGACACTTTGATATGGGACAAGTGACTGAACCACCAATCTCTTGCTTCACCTTCTAGGTGCAGCGCTGCAAACTCCACAACATCTCTTTTTGATATAGGATATTTCAGAAAGAATGAAAATAATTCTTCCCTCCAAGCCCTCAAGTTTCTTGTGGAAGATCCATAAAATGTAGGCAAGAAGAATATATGCCTCTTTCTTCTATTGTTGCTTCTAGATCTCCTCTCTTCTTTGATTTGCAAAAACTGTTGGAGAGAGAGATTATCCTTCAAAGCTCTAGGTTGTGCTTTGCATTCAGACAGATATTTACTTAGTGTCTCATGTCCCAATTCTTCTACATATTCAGACCAGTCCTCGTTTTCATCAAAGGAAGTGGATCTAGTGGAATAATGTGAAGCCCTTTGCTTCTCCGGTCTTCTTTGCCGATAAGAAGTATTGGGACCTTCTTCTTTTTTAAACCCGCTTGAGTTTCTCTTTGCCTTTCTCTCCTTGTTTCATTGATCTCTTTGGAGAGATACTTCATAGCTCTAAATAAAGTGCTCAAATAGATGCACTAAAGCCAAATACATAGGCTAGAATGACCCTGAAAACATGCCACAACTAGCACTGTGTAATTAGAGAGATGTGAGAAGCAATAATGTGTTGTCCCTTCAGCAGATAATGAACATGTGATTGTTAGCTGAATAGGGAAATGCATATATATGGAAATCTAGAGCTTTGATGACGCCAAGATTCTAGATCTAGGCTCTATGACGGCAACCCAAGATAACCCAGAAAGGAAATTCCAGATCTATGAGATTGGAAATTTACCCTCTTGGGTTTGAACCCTGGTTTGTTGGGTTATGCAGATCTGAAGCTAGATCTAACGAATATATTGCTGCAATATGTCACACGATCATATCTAAGCTTGAAGGTTTGATCCCTTCACTATATCTTCAAGCTAGGAGCTCAAGATCTAGCTCCTCAATCCTCCTCTAAAGATTGCAGTTGCTGCTACACAACTACTCACAAAAACTGTGATGTCAAGGATGGAGGCTCTCTAGCCTACTACTAAAATATGCAATGTAGCTCAAGAATGATGGAAATAATTAATACAAGGTGAAGTAATGGTCCTCCATTGGATTACTAGTTGAAATTCTAGCAACTTCCCTTCTCCCTTAGATCTACAGGAATGGACTGTGCAATTCCTGAGGGAAATGCTACTGCTGGGAGGTTAATAATATATGGCCTGATGCCTGATATAGATCTGAATCACTGGAAGGCTGATCTTGAATTCCAAGGTGATAGGATGAATCCTTCACCGCTTCCTCAACTGAAATACTGAAGGACGACCTCCTCCTCTCAAACCCCAATGTAGAAATGTGTTATTTCTTAAGATGTATGGGTTGCAGAAAGTAGGAAAAATATGGCACCAATTCCTGATTATGAATTTAGCTCAATAGAAAACCTTCCCAAAGTAGGAACACAAGTCCCCCTTGGGTAAGGGTGGGATTTCCGCTCGGAAACACCATGTGCTAAACAGCACTGCAGACTTAGCTAAACAGCTCAAGCATGCTTGGAATGTCAAATGACAAATCTAGAGCTAAACAGATCATACATCAATAATAATCTCAAGCCTGCCTCTAATGTTGCCTTCATCTTAATTATATATTTTGTGAACCTTTCCATGCCTTGGCCCACCTCATAATTGTGTTGTACATGTGGAAATAGGTCTCCATGTTGACTGCATTGTCTCTCCATGATCTTCATCATGTGTGCATGTAATGAACACCCTCTCCATCATGTGTGCATGAATGCACCACTTCCTCCATCATCTCATCATGAATGCTCTATGATCTTACATTTGATTTCTTCCATGATCTTAGTTGACTACTTCAACCTCCATGATCTATCTCATTAATGAGGCATGATCTCCACTCCTTTCACATTAAGAAGTTTCTCCACTACTCCATAATGTAGATCTAGATCTAAAATATCCACATACACACATCAAAAAGTGGATCGTATTCATCTTTGAGGATTATGGGTCCCTCCACCCTTTTATTTACTTAATTAAATAAGTTTATTAAGAACCCTAATATTCCAAATATCATGTGAAAATTTAGGAATATTACATGCAACATGCAACTCCATGCATGTGACATGTAACTCCATGCATGCGACATGAAACTCCATGCATGCGACATGTAACTCATGCATGCAAAACTTATCTAGTGTTTCTCGCACATGCAACACTTTCAAAAGTGAATAGCCTCCAAACAACTAAATTAGTATAATGCATCTGTCATCAAAGTCTTCTGACTTACTACTAGCTACTGCACATGTCTACTAGATCCTTTGTGCTACTGACACCTACGTCCATGCACTCTGCACTCGCTGCGAACTCTGATCTGCACTCCAATATCCGACAATGTCACTTTGATTTCATGTCCTCATGACATATGACTGCATCAACCCAACTAATCATGCTACTGCTGCTCTGTGGGCTCCTAGTAGCAAGGTTCTATTCATGAGATCCACACCATCTCAATGAATCTTGCCCAAAATTTCTTCTTGGGATTATTGATGCATGTCGCCCCACCTCTCACCTAGTGGTATAGGTGCATGCACTCCCTCTGCCCATCTGGCTCAAAATTTCTCTGCATGATTGGTTTCTCCCACTCCATGATCCTCCGCATGTGGCTGCTCCACATATTGAGGTTCATTCTTACCTACATGCAAATACAGCTCCCTCTCAAGGGTCATGGAGTCTATGTGGAAGCTCACACATCCCAATGGTTGGAAGCTCTGTAGAAATCACATCTACATCAAGTCTATAGAGATTCTTCACACGAATCCCAATCTTCTTGACTTGTACTATTTCTTTGGGTTTAAGGAACGCCTTTCCTTTTCCAACTTGCGCACATTGTAATTGTCCCGCCATCGAAAAATTTTCTAACAAAAGAGTTGATTTTAAATCGACAATATCTCCCTCATCCGAGCTCCGATTCGACCAATTTATTTTTTTAATTTGGGTATTTTTTCGCAATGAATCCAAATATGCTATTTTTTCTGAAAATTTTGCATGAAAATTTTCAGATATTCACTACAAACTCGGGCACCCAAATAATTCCTACTCTCATACCATGTAGAAAATTTATAACACAACTCTGATACCATGTAGAAATTATACAATATGCATGTATATCTTGGATTCACCCAATCTAGCAATATTATAAAGTTAAATACTGAATCACTTCTACAAATATTTACGGAATTAAAAACACAAACACCAATTACATAAGCATGAAGAAAGATCAATCACACACAACACAGATAATTTCCCGAGGAAAGCTTACTTCTTAAAACCTCTCTATTATATATCATATATTCCACAAGAAATCATGAAACAATCACATACAAAACTCTTCTCACAAGATCCCTCAGTACATCAGCTAATTTTCTTACACTGTCATACAAAAATTGGCAAATACCTTGTTCAATTTACTCTCTCCAGACAGCCTGCCTTACTCATGCAGTTCCTGATGAATGTAATCCTTAATCACAAAGAATTTCAGCCTTCCTCAACTACGTTGAGTATCATGGGAATCCTGTGGTCTCTTAACTACACCTGGGTAGCCTGATAATATCACAACTGATAGTTACACTTCCATTTCACCTAGATCTCAATTGGTTCTCCACTAGAACTGACATGCATGCAGCTAATAATAGTAAAAACATCAGTTTCATGTGAGATCACTACATGTGAATTAATTAATATTTAATTCACTTGATCTCTCACTAGTGTATCTGTAGTTATAACTAGCACAACTGACTTTAACTCACTTAGATAATTGAAACTGATTTATAACTTTCACAACTCATGCACCACTAACTTCCAACTTTTTTACAACTAAAGTCAACTTGCATGTCCCACCAACCAACCTCTTAACTCAAAATTTACTTAGCTAACTGATTTTCCACTTCAGTTAACTATTTTCAAGTCCACATTGAGAATATATTATATTTTAGTGTCCAACTATATTAAGGGATAATAAAAATAGAAATTCATCTAAAAATAGGCATTCACCTAAAAATAGCCTGTGTGGGCCCCACCATAGTGCAGGTGCTTAATTTTCACTAGGATCATGGATGTTGTTTTCGGATGTAAATTTTAGTGTTTCTTGTTGCAAAATTAAACAAAAGGATCCACTATGATGTCTGTGAAACTTTCTTGATAGCCTCCACTGCCAAGCACGGGTATTACATATGATTTTTCAAGGAAGTGCTAGATTTTCTTCATGCAAAAGAAAAACTAGACATTCTCCAAGTTTGTTGAATTTAAAGCACTTGTTTAGAAATAAACTGGAAATAAAGTGAAGGCTCTCATGAGTGATAATGGAGATGAATACGTGTCGAATGAGTTTTAAAAAATTTGTGTGAAGGAAGGAATTTGACAGGAGTTGACAGCGCCCCACAACGTTGTTGATCGGTGGTTGTCATTGACGTCAACCCAAGCCGCACCTAGGGCTACCCCGATCTTGCACAGGGATTTTGACTTGAAAATTTACTCTATTCCAAGTCAAGGATATTGTTATAGGTCAATTTGGGCATCATTCCCCAAGACCTGTTCAAATTGGGAATCACCCCCCAAGACCAATGAATAGGGTCTATCATTCCCTTAATTCAGTTTCTATATGCCCTAAGTGAAGACATTCCTTTCATGGCTTCAATTGTGAGATTTCCAAGGTTTGAAGTATATATTATATGACCCATTGACTAATCGACGCTGCTCTTCAAGGGCCTAATTTTGTTGCAGTGCACTTACCTACATGCAAAGGTGCAATGGAGTGTACTTCCCGCCATTCAAGGGTGTGTTGGTCTCCTGGGAGCGAAATTATCATTGTTTCGAGAATCTCCACATATCCAGTGCCTTCTAGAAGAGCTCATAGGTGTCATAATTCGAATACAAGTGTCCATCCACCACCTTTGAACTTGGAAACATGTCTCACCTATTATTAGAAATCCATTTAATTCCATTTAATGAGAAACTACCTTTAGTTTCCCTATAAATTGAGAACTCATCTAAGTGTTAGGGAGGAAGAATTTTGTGAAAATTTATGTTGTTGGATTCTCATTTGATAAGAGATTGGAAGTACTGATATGCTTCTGAGATGATGTTGGATGTGATGAGGCTGGAATGAAGTTGGAGCAGGTTGACGACAAATCGATCTATTTGTTGTAATTTTCTCCTCCTACTGTCTTAATAAATATATATGTTCATTTTCTCAATGCATATGTCTATATCTTGTGAAATGTATTCTTTATGATGTATGTATTCTCAGATCTAATCGGTTTTATTTGATTAAGATAAGTAGATACTTGTATATTGTATGTTGTTTTTTGTTCCTTATCTTTAATTGCAAGAATCGATCTAGCGGCTTAAGTTGGATTAAGAGCGATGGAAATAGCGACAGAAAGAGAAGGAGAGAGAAAGTCTCAAACATAGGCTTATTTTCCTTTCTATATATATATTTGTCTTAGAGAAAATAGTAGTTGTCTTTCTTCTGTTGTTCTAAGTGAAGGAACACCACACTTAGGGAATTTAGTTTATCTAGATATTTAAATTATGTATAACAAATTGACGACTCCACTGAGGATAATATCATCATTCCTTGTGTTTCTACCTCTGTTTACCATCATCATTAGCATCTACTCTCTTTTATCAGTCATTTGAATGAAAAAATTGCATTAGAAGTGTGTTTAGCTGCTTGTTTTTCAAACTTAGTTGTGCCCAACGCACTGTTGGTAAGGGTACAGTGCATTGTGTTCCATTCAGGGGTGCACTACAATGCACTGTCTCCCCTTAGAGGTTGTGTTTCCCCCTCAACCAACAAAATTCAATCAAAATTTTCCATTGCTTTCAATTTCAGCCAATTGTCTGATGTATTCTCAGATGTCTCAATTCTCTAGAGACTAGTAAACTTTCATGTTCTCCCTCCTTTGAAAAGTAATTTGTTCAATGTTTCATTACTTGTTTTATTTATCATTGGAAAATAAAATTCAAAGTAGTTAATTTTTTCATTAGATCAATTCTATTTTATAAAAGTAAATTATTTTTTCATTCCTCGTTTCCTGTAGGAAAATTGTAGTTTCATTCTTCATTTTCCTAAGAGAAATTTCCGTTTCATTCCTCATTTCTCAAAAGAAAACATTTGTTTGATTGATTTCTGCATTTAGTTTCCTTTCTCTCATTCATATTAAAGGGAGATGAAAAGAAAAACATGAATGTGCATCTAGAAAATTGTGTGTGTTGCATAGGAACAAGTTAGGGAAATCTTCATTTAGTTTGTGCTCTTTGTTGTATGCTTAAAATATGATTGTTATTTTCCCTTAGTAGCGAGGATTTTCATTGAAAAAGCTAAATTGAAAATTTTCCTTATCATTTAGTTTTCACTTTTAGGAATTTCCATTACATCATGCAGTGAACCTCAATGACAAAATTTTAAAGAAGATAAACATTAAATTTACATCAATCAACCTAAGACAGCATTGTAACATTAACGATAACATTTAGAAGGTCTAGGCTAGAGACATGTTTCGGTGTCGTTAAACATAGAATTTGTCGCTAACTCGTCTATGATAAATTCTGAGTGTGATACCTCATTCCACGTATGTAAGTATACTGGAGCTCTTCCACGTACCTTTGGGTATATAGGGCGGTGTTCTAGTACAAAAAGTATAAGGGGTGCTCTCATTGTGCGGTTTCAGATTAGACAGATCTAATACGGACTTGGGCCTCCACGTACCTTCGAGTTTATTTGGGGGGGCAAATTTAGGTTGATTAGCATCCATAGGTAACTAAGTCGACCTCCTTGTAACTTTTGATACACCGAACACATCATTCGGGGAGATTGCCTACCCGTACTTCTTGGTTCGCCAAGAGGTATTCTGCAGTTCACAATTACTTGGTAAACCTTTTGCCAAGAATTACCCTTTTATTATGTTTATTTGTTTTTGTAATAAAATCAATCATTCATCATGGAAGAAGAACATCCATTTCCCTGTCATTCGCGTATAATAGCACTTAAACCACCTTTACCACTGGAAGCCATTTCTAGTCGGCGAAGGCGACATCGTTCTACCAAAACCAGTAACATCAATACCTCTGGTGCATCATATTCATCACATATACCAGAGTTGTCTCAAGTCATTTCTACACATCTTGGTTCATCCACTGTCGTTGAAATGGAGTCCTCACAACTACCTGTGGACACAATCCATGCAATCAGTGAGACCATACCTCCCGAACTCGACATTTTTCAACTGGAATTTGATCTGGATCCCATCGTTCTTTTAAAATAACATCTAGATCCCAAAGTCGAACAACCAGAATTTGTTCCTGCATCAGTCTCTCCTCAGTTGATTGTAGCCATTGAGTCTCCCATATCGCGTAGTCAACCACCTGAAATATATCTCGGGCCTGACGGTGAAATCCTTCCACCTGGGTTCATTTTGATTGAGGAAGAACCTCAACAAGACACGCGCCCTCCAACTGTAACCCATTTTGGACCAAGTCTTTATATTTACGAGATTATTCCTATGTTGACTTACACTGCTTCTTTTGATCCTGTTTCAATTTGCGTTCCCATAAATCCTAAAGGGTATACACTAGGTTGTATGACCATGGTTGAGTCAACATCTCCGGCTGTACCGTCTGTTACAATTGCGACAACATCTACTATTGCTACTCCGTCGATGTTTACCACATCACCAAAGTCACATTTATATGGTGGTCCTTTCGTTCCACCGGGTTACCAATCATTATTTGAAACCTACTCTAGTGCATCCTCAAATCCATGGAACTAACCCATGTCATCTTCTAATATTCTATCTGGTACATCTCTAATGAGTATTGAATGGCTTGATCCTTTATATACTTCTTCAGTGCAACATCAAGCTAGTCCATCTGGGTATATTCCATCCAGTACAATCTCAACTAGACTTCCACCATTTGGAGAACAATATATTCCATATTATTATACTCCTCATGTTTTGGGGCAACCTATGGTCACCCATTTTGATAGTACTCCATCATTTTATGGTCACCCTAATGTTTGAATTATTGTTTGTCAGCGGCAGCTTATTATGCTCGTTCAACCACAAACAGTTGTGCATTCATATCAATTGGTTCAACATGTTGCATCCACATCTACTCCACTTATTAATACTTCATTACCCCTGTTACAGGCTCATATTGTTGTATCTCAACTGTCTCAGGCACGTCCTTCAACCCATTACCCTCAAGTTTTGAGCCCTCAGACTCCAACTCCTTCGACCGGTTTACAACAACCACCTATATCCGGAATCTTTTATTCACAAGATGGATTACTCTTTTATGGGATGTCACGGGCACAACCAAGTCTTACCTATTCACAATCGGGTCGAATCTATTTTGGTTTGGGCTATAATCATAGTGGGCAGTCTCCTTGGCAGCCACAATCGCAAATGCCACAACAATCATTCCAACAACAAGTAGCTTACCCAATTTTTGGTCAACATAATCCTCAAGCGTTTGGTCATCAAAACAACCCCTATATGGGTTACCAACAACAAATTCCTTATGTTGGTGCTCAAAGTCTTGTTTCCCAATAAATTTCATCTATCTTGGTTATGCTCAACCTGACTTGAATCAATAGTTTCCCTTTGTCGCAACTTTAGAATTACCTGATTTAAACCAGCTTACTAATGACCCCATCAGCTATTCTCCTTGGTGGCTGGTGATACCACATAAATTACCCTCCAACATTCTAAATTCAATGGCAACCCTGGAGAAGAAATGGCAATGCATGTTATGACTTATCATTTGTGGTGCTCATCCAACTCCTAAAACTATGACTCTATTCGACTTCATCTTTTCCAGTGTATGCTCACTGGTCCAGCTGCGAAGTGCTACATTGAATTACCATGAGCTTCATTTGAAAATTTCACTGCCTTAGCTACTACCTTTTTGACTCACTTCCAATTACCCATACGGTATGAAACTGGAACAGAACTGTTAACCAATTTTAAACAAACAAATGCTAGTCACATTTCTGATCATATTCATGAGTGGCGTCATCGTCATAGAATGGTCAAAACATTTGTTCCTGATCAGCTCCTTGTTGATTGGTTCATTAATTCCTTGCTGCCATCCATCACCGAGGATGTGGCTAAAGGTGGTTTCGTCACTAAAGATCAAGTCATTGCTTGTGCCCAGTACTTAGATTTGATTTATACTCAGTTTGTCACGCTCTATGATAAAATTCCCAATGCGTCGCGATCTAATTTTATTGTTCCTCCTCCATCTAAGGACTCTCATGCCACCGATGGTATGATCGGTACTGCAAGCACACAAAAATTTACTGCATATGATCATGCACCTTCTTCCGAAATTAATGCTATGTCATCTAACAAAGGAAAAAGTGACAAGCAACCCAAAAGTAAGAAAAAGGGGAAAGCAAAGAAAAAGAAAAATTCAACCCTGCAGCAACGATCATCTGATCAACAAACTGGAAATAATTGGAAACCTTGTTACCTTCGCATAATATGTAATGAGGAGCACTTTTTTTGCGAGTGTCCTCACTGTGCTGAAGTCTCAAAATTTCTTAAGACCTCGACTGCATATGTTGTGTTGACAAATCCATTTCCAAATTCAGACACAAACATGGTTGCTAAGGATCCATCTTTTAGTTCCAAAGTGCTTATGCTATCTGTCACAAAGCCAAAAATTGATGTTTTGGTGTCAATGCAAAACAAATATTATGGTAGTCAGGCTATTGATCAACCTACTACCTCAACCACGAATCCGTCCATGGAATCATTTCTGCCAACTGTTATTCCAGAGTTAACAATAAAGCCACCGAAGGGAGTCTTCCACAAATCGACATTCAATCCTCGAGCCCGAGTTTCTCAAAATTATAATATAGTTGAATATTTGGCTCAATCCCCTTCATCTATGTCAACGCTTGAGGTACTTCAAAATTTTCCCTCCCAGAAACAGGCTTTGTTGTTGGAAATTGGTGGAATCGACCTGACAAATTCCAATCTTGTAGTCTTTAATCATACGGGCTATGTGCCACAATTACCAGCAAACTTAGCATTCTCCATCCAAGTAAATGTTCTCAATCACCTCGTTTATTGTACTATTATTTATGAGGGAGCATCTACTTGCATTATGTCTCTAAACTACTGGAATTCACTTGGCTCTCGTGCTTATCTCAATCGCCTACGACATTGAAATATTTTGACCGTCGTACCTATAAGCCTTGCGGTATCATCAATAACCTGCATGTCGAACTAGGGGGGGGAATTGTAGCTGTTAAAATTGAGGTCATTAACGGACCCCTTGATTACAAAATTTTACTCGGAAGGCCATGGGTTTACTCTATGACCATGATCGTATCTACTTACTTTAGGATGATCGCCTTCCCTCACAAAGGTGTTATCATAGTCATCAATCAACTCTCCTTTCTCTCCAGTTCCGAGGTATCTGGAATTGTTCCTTTAGTTCACGCACCCCAGCCAGCACTTCAAAACATTGGTGTAGGGCTCTTAAATGTTTCTTCCCTAATCGGCACCTTTGCATTACCACCGCCTGCGACGTCGATAGAAATCTCAAGAATAGAGACCTACTGCATGATTTATTCCACTTCATCTAACTTAAGGAATATTACCAATGATTCTGAAGCTGTTACATTGGATGAATTCCTGTAGCTAGCCGAATTGAGTTGTCATAGAAATCAATCAACATGGCTTGGGCGGAAAATCATAAATCATCATTGTTGATCATTTGGGTTGATTTTTCATTATATTTTGGTACTCCATCTCATCCTTTTTCATCCACTTTCTTGACTGATGAGAGAATTGTGGAATCCATGATGCCAAAAGAAGAACCATGGGAAGATCATCATCATCGTTCCCATCTTCAGGATTATGAAGAAGATAATCTTATCGAACTATATCACTCTTCGATCAAAATTTTCTTTTCGAATTCTATTCCAATTAATGTTATCGAATCCGAGCAAAAATTACCAAATATTGAAGAAACCATTTCTATCGATATATCGACCAAACCCAGCATTGTAGAAAACATTCATGTCAGCGTGTCTTGTTCTCCATCCAAACTCGAAACATATTTCTCTCTTTTTCGTGAATTCTAAGATATATTTGCTTGGTCTTATGAGTAAATTCCATGCATAGATACTAGTATCATTTAACACACCATTAAAATGTACCCTAATGTCAGATCGGTATGTCAACGCCTTTGTCTTGTTCATCCGAAGAAGGTTGCTTCCATTAAAGAAGAAGTTGAAAAAATTTTGTGTGTTAGTTTCATTTACCATGTTCTTCTTACTGATTGGGTTTCCAAGATTGTTCCTATCATGAAGAAACATTAAGGGACAATCAGAGTGTGCATCGATTATTGGGATTTCAATCTTTCTTTTCCAAAAGACAACTATCCTGCTCCCTTTATCGACCAAATTATTAACAAATGTGTCAAATGTGAAATATTTTCATTCATGGATGGATTCTCCAATTACAATCAAATCAATATCCGCCCAGAGGACCAATATAAGACATCATTCATCTATCCCTGGGGCACATTTGCTTATCATAAAATCCCATTTTGTTTAAAGAACACAGGGGAAACATTTCATAGAGCAATGGATTATGCTTTCAATGACATCAAGCACATTTTTCAACCTTATCTAGATGATTTACCCACACATTCAAGAAATCGGAACAATCACCTGACGCATCTGAGAGGTATATTTCTATGTTGCTGTCAGTACAAAATACTCCTCAATCCACACAAATGTGTGTTTTGTATTTGTTCTGGACATTTTATAGGATTCATTGTTTCAAAATATGGAATTCGAATCGACCCACTGAAGGTCCAGACCATTCTTGATTTTCCTGCGCCATCAAATTTACTTTAGTTACAAAAACTTCAAGGAAAGGCTAAATTCCTAGGGAGGTTCATACCCAACTATGCCGAAATGACTAATGGATTTACTTTTCTCTTGAAAAATGGGATTCCCTTCCATTGGGATAAGGTTGAGCAAGCTTCTTTTGATGTTGTAAGGGATACACTGGTCTGGGTATCATTAATATATCCCCCCAATTCTCAGAGTGATTATTTCTTATATATTTTCATGGTAGATACAACCATTGCTATGGTATTGGTCCAAGAATAACATGGGATATAACATCCAATATATTATTCGAGACGTAATCTCAATGATACGGAAGTGAAGTATTCATATGTCGAAAAGCTCGCCTTGGCATCTGTTCAAGTTGTCCAAATATTTTTCCATTATATCCTGTTCCGGAAGACCATTATCATTTTGGATTGCAACCCCATGACATACATTCGATCATGTCAATTGTTGGGGGGGAATATTCAAAATGGATCGTCATTTTACATGAATTTGATTTGGAATTCATCAAATTCAAGTCAAAGAAGTCTTTAGTTTTGGCTTAGCTTCTCTGTGACCTTCCCTTGGATAGTATTAAAACTACATCGAAACCATCAATTCCTGATGATTCTCTATTTCTGATCGGGTCATCAGACCCTTGGTATGGATATTTTATCATTTATCTCCAAACCCAGACTTTGTGTCTCGATACCTCTCTCTCTCAACAGCAACGTATTCGATACCAAGCCAAAGATTAGTTGATCGTCAGCGATATACTTTATCGTCATGGTGTCAATACGATTTTAATGAGGTGCCTCACTCATGAGGAGGCCGAGAAGGTTCTAAATTATTATCATGCTGGGGCTTGTGGTGGAAATTTGTCTAGATACGCTACCGCGCAGAATATTCTCCGCATTGTTTACTTTTGGCCTACCATATTTCATGACTGCATCCTCGTGGTTAATTTATCATGTGTGCCAGATATTTTATCATAAAATCCACAAATCTCCAGCGTCAATGCATCTTGTTATTATTGTGGGACCATATTCAAAATGGGGCATTGACTTCATGACCTGCAACCCTCGTTCATCCGGAGGGCATGGTTATATTATTGTCGGAGTAGACTACTTTACCAAGTGGGCCGAAGTGATGCATACATTCAATAACACAGGAAAAACAGTTGCATTGTTCTTTTTCAATCATGTCATCTCATGGTTTGGTGTTCCATAAGCTATAGTCACAGATCATGGTAAGCATTTTTGCAATCACATGATGAATGAGTTGACTGCCAAATTAGGATTGTCGCATGATAATTCTACTCCTTATTATCCACAATCCAATGGACAAGTTGAAGCTATTAACAAGATCCTTAATTGAATGCTTCAACGAATGATAGGAGTTCATAAACAAAATTTTCATTTACTTATGTACTTGGCTTTGTGGGAATATCAAACCTCGATGAGAAATGCAACTGGATTTACCCCCTTTCAATTGGTGTATGGTCTAGAAGCTATCTTTCCTATCCAATGTGAAATAATGTCATTAAAACTCGTTTTTGACTAGTTACCTGACACCTCTACTAAAGAAGCATGTCTTTTTAACCTCATCCATCTAGATGAAATGCATCGTGAAGCCGCATTGTCCAACAAAGCGCATAAGAGACAAATTAAGGCGCAATATTATCAACATGTCCAGCCTTGCATCTTCTCTGAGGGTGACCTGGTCTTACTTTATGATCAGGAAGCTAATTTGATAAGTACAATAAAATTTGAGCCACTAGAGCATGGCCCCTACATTTTCAAAAGAGTTCGGGCTAAGGGCGGCTACGAGTTAGTAGATTATGATGGAATTCCATTGATGCAGCCTCGAAATGGGTTGTATCTTAAAATTTACTATGCTTAGTTAAGCATAGTAAACTTTTGTATTATATTATATATATGCTTTTGATTTCCATTTATTGTCTTAGTTTGATTTTCTATAGTTTTCCCTAAGTTATTAATCCACTTTACATTTCATCGCAGATGTCTGAATCTTTGGAACCCTTCATTGGATACACAGATGGTGCTAGTCGTAGTACGCAGAACCTATCCTCTACAGCATGGGCCATTTTTGCTCCAAGTGGTGAGTTAGTGAGTTTTCAACGAATTTGTATCAGTTGATATACAAACAATATCATTGAGTATATCACGTTGATCGAACTTCTCTCAGATTCCATTTCATTTGGTATTAACCGCATCATCATTAGGTTAGACTCACAACTTGTCGTACTGCAACTTACTAGCGTTTATACTATCTGAAATCCAACACTACATCATATGTTCCTAAGAGTTTGACTTTTGGAAAGACATTTTGATTACATCCAATATCAACACATTTCCATAAATTTGAACACATTAATTGTTTCCTTGGAAAATTATGTTTTAAACAGACATTTGCAACACATGTAAAGACATATTTTCAATTCACGTCACATAATTTAATAGGATTGTGCAATAAACATAGGAAATATTTTCAATTCACATCACATAATTGAATAGGATTGCGCAATAAACATAGGAAAACACTGAAAACAAATAGATAGATAGTTATAGGTTTTTACAAAAAATTGTGCCATGGTCATATGACCTCAAAATGTATACAAAATGTCAAAATTAAACTAGTGATTCTCGTGATAACAAGCTACTGATCTGGCTATCCTACTCAATAACCACATCAAACGGTTAGGAACGGCAATAGTGTGGTGCTGCAGTCTCATGGGTAAATATTTGATCCGGAAATTCGGAATCCCAAGAGTCAATCCCTCCACATGTTGCTATAGCTCAGCAAGAGTCTCGGTCATATCTAAATCCCGAAGGAATTCTCTCTCGGCAGCCCTCTCTGATGGCTCATCTGCTCCCTACTCTAGCTGACCCACTGGTTGAACTCGACCCACATTGGTGTACATCAAAACTTTAGTTTAGTCTTGGAAAACATAAAAATACAAAAACATGTAGAAACCTTAGAAAAAAAAAAACATGGTCAAAACATTCTCACCTATTGCACCCCATTGAGCGTCGCCTGGTAGAATCAAGTCTGGATCTCCATGGAAATCTATGCCTGCATATGCATACTGATCTATGGAAACCATCTGTAATCTGAACCAGGTGAAGAATATAGTGGAGAATATGATGGTCGGTTGACCAGCATGTCTAGCCATCAATTAAACCCATCTCTGCATATGTGGATCTCTAGGGCCAGATATGCCCAGTGTAACATGTTGTGGCTGCATCAATGGAATCCTCTCTAAGGCGAAGGAAATCAGGATCGATCCCTAGTTTAAATTCTTCTTCCTTCCACCCTTTTCTTTACTCAGTTTTTCTTTCATCTGAAAGATTACAGCTTCATCCCAGTTAAATATTGTTGGTTTTAAACACTAAAGTGCATACTGCATGTATGATCTATTTGCAACATGTAGTGTCGCAGAACTGGCAATATTTGTGATAGTAAAAAATATGGTCCTCAAAGGTAGATCGTGCACATCACGAATATTTATTTTCCCATACTTACTCGGTTCAGTACCTGGATGAAAATGTTGGCTTATGTAATCCCTCACTGACTCTCCTCCAAGAGCAGATCTAGCAAGGGAAATGGGATAACCTCACCTCAATAATCCAGTGAGAAAGTAAATGTCCTCAACCAATATTGGTAGCACTTTTTCCCCAAAGTGAAAATAATGCAATATCAGATCCCATGAATGGACGAGGAACTCCAATAGTTCCATTTGCTGCCTCAACCCTGACAATCTGAAGTATTTAAGCAACCTGCAATCTCTAAGGGCTCTTATTGTATCCGGATCGTTTAGGGAAATCATATTGTGTTCTCCATGTTCTCTTTCTTGCCATGTAATTGTCATTTTGATCTAATGAATACCTGAAACACAATCATAAGCTTCATTAGGATCCATTTCGTGCAAAAAACTTGGGAAATTTTGGGCACACAGCAAGAAAAAAAATGAGAAATGCACCCAACACACTCTAGGTCAAGGGAAAAAGCATTGCAGTGCATCTGGACTTCAATTTCAGTGCACTGCAATGCACCTTTCGACATTCAAGGGTGTGTTTCCCTCAGAGCGTGATATATTTACCTAAGGGGCTCAAAACCCAAAAAATTGACCATGAAATGCAATAAAAATGATACTAAAAGAAAGATAAGGTTCATAGCTCCAACCTAGATCAAACAGCAAGAGAAATGGTCCTCTGAAATTGTCGCAATTGACCACTGAAGTACGAAGGAAAAAATGATTCAGAGCTTGTAATTTTCAAATGGTAACGTTGGAATGGTAAAAATAAATGGTAAAAATTGTTTTAATTAGTTAATTTGATTATTTTAAATCATATTTAATGTTGTGACTATGGTTTTTATTCATTTTTGCTATGAAACAGGTATTTTTGATTCGTTTTATGGTTTTATGAACAGGTTTTACAGCTGATACAGTGAGTTTAGCATGCACACTTATTCAAGAATGATTTGACCATAAAGCATAGTTTTATCTTTCTTTTTCAAGTTTTGATAAAAATTAAAAAGGATTTAAAGAGAATTTTATCTCTTTTTTGAGCTTTGATAACTGCGAAAAAGGAACCCCTTGGAGTCTTCTTTTAGCTCTTTTCAAACTCCGATAATGTGAAAATATTGTTGAGCACGTGTCTTTTTGAGCTCGTAAAAGTAAATGAAACGACATATGCTCAGTATAAGTTTAACCCTTTTTCTGGAATGAGATAGATTATTTATGAAAAAGGAAAACCTTAGTCGAACATGGCTAAGAGGTTTTCTCAATTATCATCTTACACTTTTTTGAACTTGAGCGACAAATTTACGAAAAAGGACTCATGGAGTTTTCTTTTTGTACTCTTTTTCAAACTCTATAACATGAAAAAGGATTGGGTTTTCACTATCGTTAGGCTCGTTAAAACATAAAATGGCAACAGAATTGTCAATCATGGCAAGATCAAGTTTCATTTATCGCTAAACTCGTTAAATTATTAAATAGCGATGGATTCACCCGAAGGGTCGAATTATAGATCAAGCATATGTTACCCTCCTCAATCTTGTTAAAAAAATAAAGAGATACTGGCTAGCAATGACTGGGGAAAATTTGGGAAAAAGAACAGAATACTTTATGGTAGCAGGTCGCTCTTGAAAATTACACTTTCACTCCATTACCATGATTTTTGGTTTGGGTAATCTTCTTGATGGTTCATCATACCTATGGTTCATCATATCATCACTTCGGTTTTGGATCAATGTTGCCAACTCATTTCAATTTCATCAATATGTTCAAGAGAAGTCATCTAGTAAATCCTCATCTTTCTCCAATACTCATAAACCTTCATTTTCATGACAGTCATCCCTAAACATTTCTATATCAACTCACATTTTGTCTCTGAAATCATTAGTCTCGTTTCGCGATAAATTTTCTTTCTGTCGACATCAGATCATCATCCAGGAAGTTTACTTAGAAACATCTTCTAGTACGGTGAGGCTTTCTACATCATCATCAAGGGCCTAACTTCATTGCAGTGCACTTACCTCCATGCAAAGGTGCATTGCAGTGCACTTCTCGACATTCAAGGGTGCGTTGGTCTCCTCGGAGTGAAATCATCATTGTTCTAGGAATCTCCATATGGCCAGTGCCTTCTAGAAGAGATCATAGGTGTCATACTTTGAATACAAGTGTCCATCCACCACCTTTGAACTTGAAAACATGTCTCACCTATTGTTAGAAATCCATTCAATTCCACTTAATGAGAAACTACCTTCAGTTTCCCTATAAATTGAGCACTCATCTAAGTGCTGGGGAGGAAGAATTTTGTGCAAAGTTATGTTGTTGGATTCTAATTTGATAATAGATTGGAAGTATTGATATGCTACTGAGATGATGTTGGATATGATGAGGCTGGAATGAAGTTGGATCAGGTTGACAACAAACCGATTTATTGGTTGTTATATTCTCCTCCTACTCTCGTAATAAAGATATCTGTTCATTTTCTCAATACATGTGTATATATCTTGTGAAATTTATTCTTGATGATGTATGTATTCTCAGATCTAATTGGTTTGATTTGATTAAAATAAGTAGATACTTGTATATTGTATGTTATTTGTTGTTCTATTTATTTGATTGCAGGAATCGATCTAGTGGCTTGAGTTGGATTGAGAGCGACAGCAACAGTGACAGATGGAGACGGAGAGCGAAAGTATCACATGTGGGCTTATTTCCCTTTCTGTATATCTATTTGTCTTAGAGAAAATAGTAGGTGTCTTTATTCTTTTGTTCTGAGTGAAGGAACAGCACACTCAAGGAATTTAGTTTATCCATATATTAAAATCTCATATAACATATATTTTGGATGGTTTCTACTTGTCAATATGTTTCTGTTCATATATGGCATGCCACATAATTCTTCACGGTTTGAGAGATATTCGTGTTTGAAGTTAGTAACCCCAGTTAGTGGGGTAAATCCCATGGGGTTGTGGCATGACAATAATAAATGGTTGTGGTCATTTAATTTTCAATAATTAATAATTTTTTAATCCCATAAAATCCCTCCAACATTCAATTTTTGAATACCCTCTCAACCTAATTATTTCTATAAATTGTGACCCTCATATCCTCCTCATGTAAGGATTTTTCTACCCATAACAAGCCATTGTGGAATTTTTGCTATAAATTTTTTTTGTGAAGCTTCAGATGCTGAAACCAAAAATTCAATTGGGCGAAATCCTAATGAAGCTTGTGTCCGAATTTCATATATTGGTTCACTATATTTTCGGAGATATGATCTGAGGAAGTTATGGTTTTTGCAGGCTCTCGAATTTCATGTCAAACAGGTGACCTTGGGAAAATCATCATAACTTTCTCTCTTAGAATTGGATTCAAATTTTGTAAAAAGTGACAGAAAGAGGACGGGTGGTATTTTTTTTTGTATCACTTTCAGGACCAAAGGTTGAAACAGTGACACGTGGAACTTCGTATAAGTTCTCTCTACTGAAATAGTCTATAATCAGGTCATCTTAGGAGATTGGGCATAAATATTTCTTGAAAATCCAATGTTGATCAGACCTATGGGATTGGAAAGAGGACTCAAAGGGATACAACAGGACAAAATATTAGACCTTGGAGATCTGAAATTACACAGATATAGAAGATTCAATATCAAGCTTCTAGAAAGCAAGAGAAAATATTCATTAAAGGATCACTCCAGTAAGGAAAACACATCAACAGTCAAGGGTAAGTCTACTACAACAAGGTATGTATGATTAGTGTTTGAATTTTAATTTGAATATCATCTCTGACATGTGTTTTTTTAGGACAGTGTAAGTATTTTGTATGTATGTTTGATTTGGTTTTGTTCATAAATTTTGAACATATTTACATTTGAATTTTGAATATTTCTCTGACATATGGTTTGCAGGACAATGTAATTATTTTGTTTGTATATTGGTTTGGGTCTTGCATGTGCAAGAATGAGGACACAATAGGATAAATTATACACGTACCAGAAGAACAATGCAATGCCAAAGTACCATTACTTGAATCAAGGACAACAATACCTCAGCAGCTACTAGTGTTCAAAGAAGCAGTGTCAAGTCAAGTATCAAGTCGTGTCAGAATTCAATATTGTAAAAATCATCATTTAAAATTGTAAAAGTCTCAATATTCCTAGAGTTGGAGAGGCATTGTTGGCATGTATAAGTGTCATTGTTGGATAATGTTATGGTTGGGTTGCAGGTCATAGTGTGATTGGGTAATTGGTCTAGTTCAAGAAAATCATTGTGAAACATATTGTATCGTGGATCATTGTCCCCGGTATAGGATTCCACACTCTTGTCTTATTTATAATCATTATGGGGTGGCAGGGAGGTGCTAGGTTGGTGCATGAAGTCACCTACAAGTTGGAGCCTGTGAGCACTTCAGGGTGGTAGGTTGGTCTAGGATGTCGAGGCATCCATTCAGTTGACTACTCAAGAAACCAGGGCGTTGGGGTGTTCTTCCAGTGGGAGCTGGAGAAGAATTCTTTTCTAGAATTCTCGGAAGTTGTACCTTTCATTTCAGTTGGGGCTGAAGATTAAAGAATTTATTAGAAAATCATTCGATGGTTTTTGACATGGAGGGGGTTTTCCACCTAAAATTCATGTGCCTATTGTGTTCTATTTTTTACTGTTGTTACTAGATAAACATCAATAATAATTTAATATTAACTAATGCTCTGGAAAGATTTAAAAAGTAATAATTGATAATAAATATTGATTAAGCCTCCCTCTTAGTATTTCCAATAATTGGTATCAAAACTTGGTTCCTTCAATAGCAGTCTAACAACTTGAAGGAGTTAATGGAGTATACTAAGAATAGGTTCCTATGTTCAATGGAAATAACTACGCACTTTGGAGTGGAATAATGTAGGTTCATCTGCTGGCGCAAGGATACGAAGTATGGGAAATTGTTGAAAAATGCTTTACAGTGACCCAGGATGAACAAGGAAAGTAAAATATGGTATATGATGAAAGGGATAAATATATCATTATCGGTGGGCTTATCGAATCTGTCTATCTTAAGGTACTGAGTTGCAAAACTGCTAAAGAAGTATGGAGCAATCTTGAGAATATATATGCAGGTGACTCAAACGTGAAAGAAGCAAAAATTCAAATTTACAGGGAAAAATTTGAGCAACTCAAAATGAAGGAATATGAAAATATTGATGCATACTTACAGTGTGTTGATGAAATAATAAATGCATTGGAAGGTTTGGGAGAACCTGTCGACACGAAAATTGTTGTCCGAAATATCCTTAGAACCTTGCCAGCAACATTCAACCCAAAGGCATCTGTCTTGGAATATAGTTCGAATCTATCCAATCTCAGCAAATATGAATTGCATGGAGTGCTTACAGCATATGAAATGAGGATTGTAGAAGAGGATGACACATCTCACCTAGAAACAACATTCATTGCATCCAAGAAAACTAGTAAGGACAAGCATACTATGAAAGTGAAAACTTGTAGTTGTAAGGAAGAAGAAAAGGAAGAAGAAGAAGAAGAATTTTCAGATAAATAATTTTCCTACTTCACATAAAAAATGAGAACATGTACAGGAAAATTAAAAGGTAAAATTCCATTGATATGTTTCGATTGTGGCTATTTTGTGGAAATCTATGTTACAGGTGTCCACGAAGGAAACGAGCCACATGGGCAGGCTAGGAATGACAAGGACATGGTTCGTGTCCTATTGGTTCAAGTAAATTCGTCAAAGAAAGCCGCGGTCAAAGCTATCCACGTGGAAGTCAACTATGGAGTTCTATGTCGGCTGGACTCTGTTTCGTGGCATATAAACATCCATACGGCCGTTTCCAAGCTTGCGGAGGTTAATTGACATCTGTGCAAAGTTCTGGAGTTGAATTCAAGCGCCCACCTTCCATAGATCCGTTTTCCAACATGGCCATACTCCTATATCCGGGGCCTTAGTGGTCTACGTGCTGGCTGCTATCATAAACTTCAGGAGACAGTTACATTTTATTGTTTTATAAAGAGCGTTTGCATACGCACGTAGAGTTAGTTGTTAGTAGATCATAGTTGTTGAGTTGTTAATTGATAGTTGATGTGCGTACTCTGTTATGTAGTGATTACGCTGCCTTGAGCCGTAATACTACCAGTCTGTAATGAACTGCTTCTTAATGCGAAAAGACTCTGTTTTCAATTTAATTTGACTATGGACCGACTGTAGCCGTGTAGAGGCCCCCCGCTTCACTCGAGGTGGCCTGTGTATTAATGTATATATATTTCATTTTATTTCTTTTAAAAGTCATTGTATCATAATCCATTACATGTTCATATTTCATAGTTGCTTCATTTATGTTCATACATTTCTATAATTTCCATTGCATTCTTGTCTTTCATGTTTTTATGATTGTTAAATCACTGATCAGTTTTCTTGTGCAGGTTTTAGGTAGACAGCCCGGGGCATTTTCATAGTATTTTAGCTAATGATATGAAACTGACATTATTCTGCTACTAGTTTCCTTTTTCATAGCTTTCGTTTAACTTCAGTCTTGTTTTGTTCATTTTAGTTTTGTTTATCTGATTCAGTAGTTAAATTTAAATATATTAAGCTACTCATAGTGTCTTCGGTTACCTCCGAAAGCCACAGCTGGACTGATGGTGAGGGGCTGCATGATGAAATGTGTAGTTTAGTATTAGTTTCCTTTCTGCAAAATTAGATATATTAAACTGCTCATAGCGTCTTCAGTTACCTCCGAAAGCCACAGCTGGACTGATGGTGAGGGGCTGCATGATGAAATGTGTAGTTTAGTATTAGTTCCTTTTCCGCAAATTTAGATATATTAAATCATGTATGACATCTTCAGTTGCCTCCGAAAGCCACAACTGGACTGATGGCGAGGGATTGAATTATGTGTGTATGGTTTAGTATTAGTTTACTTTCTACAAATTAAATAATCAGTTACACAAGTTGTTTATGATTACTTCCGCAAGTCATAGCTGGTCTAATGATGAAGGGTCAGAAAATGAATTGATGTAATCTGATTTAGATTTATTTCATTGAAATTTTGAATTTCCATAAGCATAGTTTCTTTTATGTTCAGTTGGCAGCAAGAATAGTTTAGTTTTCATGTTCACTAGTTTCTTATTTTGATTCATTAGATTAGCAGCACTTTTCATTTCAGCAGTACACTTTTACTTTCTTTTGTCATTGTAATTTCAATTTGCTTTTAAAGTTTCGAGATTGGTAAATCATTATAGGGGATATCACTTCCTTGAATAAATATAACCAAGCTTGCTTTTCACTTTAGAATTTCCATTTTACCTTAGAAAGACCACAAACGACAAAAAGTTAAGAAAGAGGTTATCTTGCACATATATTGCGCCGCACTTCATCAGCTTACGATTCCCGGATTGACAATTAAATGCAGCAATTTAGGACACACTAAATTGACCAAACATTTTGGCGCCGTTGCCGGGGAAGTGTAACTAGGTAGCCAATTTCTTAAAAAAAAACATAAAATCATAAAAGAAGGGAAAAACTTTATAACTTCTTGAAGTATGCTCTCCTCTTGCACCTAGTGTGATCTGGAGGATCAAAAAAGAGAGTTATTGGTTTAGTAATTTCTTAAGTATGCTCTCTTCTTGCACCTAGTGTGATCTGGAAGATCAGAAAGAGAATTATTAGCCCAACTTTTTTTTTAAAAATAAAAAAATGACATGCATAGAGCAAGAGATTCTAGGGGAAGGTTTATAGCTAAAGCCAAGAGTTCGATTTTCACAACTCCATCTTATTCAAGGCATAGACCAGATTCACCACCATCTACCCCTAGCCTTAAGATTTTTGGAAGTCAAAGAACAGCTGAATTAGAGGATTCTCCTATACCACCTACTAAAACCCACTTAGAAAACAAAGAAACTTTCTCTCATCCTTCCTTGGTAGAAGAACTAGAGGACCATAAGGACTCTAAAGAAACTATCATGGCAGAGGAAGTAATAAATAGAGGTGGAGGTAGAGGAGGAGGAGATAATGAAGATAACAATGGTGAAGGAAATAATGGTAGTAATAGGGACGATTTTCTTGGATTCCCTATAGTTGATGAGGAAACTCATGCAACAATGAAAAATATTTCACCATCTGTTCTCCCTAACTTTTATGGATTACTAAGTGAAGATCCTGAAACATTTCTGTTTGAGTTTGAAGTAGTGTGCCGAACTTATGACTATATGGAAGATTCTCAAAAACTCAAATTGTTTCCTTCAACTTTGAAGGGATCTGCTTTGAAATGGTTCATGGGATTAGCCACTCAATCTATTAGGACTTGGAATGATATGAAACAAACATTTTTGGATAGATACTTGGACTATTGTATGCACACCAATCACAAGGATGAGGTATTCAAAATGATGCAAAAAGAAGATGAAAATTTGGAAGACCTAATTGAAAGATTTCAATACAACTTGAAAAGAGCAAAGATGAGCAACTTAGATAATGAAACCTTGAAAGCCCTCCTATTAAAAGCCATTAGAGATGAATGGATAGAAATTTTAAACATGATGGGGAAAGGAGACATTTCTCAACTCCCATTTCATGATATAACAAAACTATGTATCCAATTCTCAAGGGGAAGATCTAAAACTGGAAAAGGGCCTAGGGATTCTTCTCTTATTAGGGCTAACAAATCTGCAACTGGATCAGTAAGTAGGGCAGAGATTGGTAATATGCTTGATGAGTTTAAAACTGATATCTTAGGGGGTCTTAGTGAACAACTAGACACCCTTACAATCCAAAACAAGCAGAAAGCAGAAACAGATGCTTTAGCCATCTTTTGTCCGAAATGTAGAAAGAAACATGCTTTAAGGGAATGTCCCTTGGATGCAAAAGTTGTAGAAACATGTACGATTTGCTCAGAAAATCATGAGATCAAGGATTGTCCTTCAATCCCTGGACTCAAAGCTGTTTTTCAAGAAGATCCAAATTCAATAGAATCTCTCTGTTTTGTCGCAAGGAGACCTTGGCAGGGACAACAATCTCAAGGGTTTAATAACCCTATGAATCTTCAAACCCCACCAAATTGGACTCTTTGGCAACAATCTTGGCCCCAACATCAAAATTCATATCAGCCATGGGTACAAGGGATGCAAAATCCTTATGGGAGATTTGCTCAATTTTATCAATATCCTCCATCTTTTCAAAATCAACAAGCTCTACAATTTCCAAGCCAAAATCCACAACAAATTTCATTACCATTTCCACAACAAAAACCTTCTCAAAAAAATACAAATCCTCAACTCATGCTTCCATACCAACAGAAGACAAATCAACTTCCAGCTCAGCCATTGCCAAATCCTAACAATAAGAATCCTCAAACTACTTATATGGTAGAAGGACAACAATTTCCTACCTATATGATTGTTCCTCTCAACGATGTACAACTCGGATCTGGTAGAGTTTTAGAAAAACCTTCTATAGACATTCAAGAGCAAGATACCTCTGAAGAGGACTCTCTTCAAGTCAATAAGGGTTTTGAGGAAGAATCTCTTCAAAATTCAAAAATTCAAAAAGAAAAAGAAAAGCTAACATCCACAACTCCTATAGTTGAGCAACTTGTATCTTCATCTACACCTCCTTTCCCGGAAAGACTACAAATTGATAAGGGGGTGGAAAAACAAATCTTGTTGCCTAACTATGACTTTCTAGATGAATTGAAGAATGTTTGTATCAAGATTCCATTGCTACAAGCCATTCGAGAAATTCCTATTCTAGCAAAAAACCATAAAGGAGTTGAGTTTCAAAAGACCAGGAAGGAAGCTAAAGGACACAAGAAGAATCCACCTGGTAGGAAAGATTGCAGACATTATGATGGGAAAAATTGCCATGCAGAAGTATGTAGATCCAGGAAGTCCAATTGTCAAGACACATATAAATGGGATAGAAATTCCAAACACATTGATTGACTTAGGGGCTGCTATCAACATTATGAGTAGACAAACTATGGACCAGCTAAAACTTCCTAACCTTCTTTTTACACCTACTTTACTGCAACTTGCAGATCGATCAATTATTAAACCATATGGTGTATTAGAAGATATTTTAGTCTCCTTAGATTCTTGGGAATATCCAGTAGATTTTATGATTTTGACTCCCAAGAGTAATCTAGGAGGGCACCCACTTATCCTAGGAAGACCTTGGCTAGCCACAACTGATGCTTTTATTAGTTGTAGATCTGGGGATATGTACATTTCTAATGGTAATTCGATAAAGAAATTCAATTTGTATCCTCCAGCAAAAGCAATTACAGAAGTAGGAGACAATGAATGGGTCGATGATGAGGACATTATACAACCTGTCTTTACCATTTCGGAAATTAGTGAGGATAGTCAAATTCTGAACACATTAGAAAATTTTGAGACATCTTCAGAATATGACCCCACACAATTTTAGTTGGAATCTGACATAGAATATTTATCATCAAGACAAATGTCTCTTTACTCTATGGAAGAGTTTTGTAGTTCTACCATTGAGATTTTTCCAGGAAAAACATTGAATATCAACAAACATTTGGAAAAGTCACAACAAGAAGAACTAATCAAAATCTTGCAAAAACATTCTACTGCATTTGCATGGGAGTATACTGACATGAAGGTATTGATCCTAAGACTTGCATCCATCATATCTATATTGAGGAAAACAGTAGACCAATCAGACAACCTCAAAGAAGGATGAATCCAAATCTTAGGGAGATAGTGAAGGAAGAGCTCCAAAAACTTCTCAATGTAAACTTCATTTATCCAATTTCATATAGCCGATGGGTTTCTCCTTTGGTTATAGTACCTAAAAAGAATGGTAAATGGAGAGTATGCATTGATTACAGGGAGTTGAACAAAGCAACTTTGAAGGATCACTTTCCTTTGCTTTTTATTGATCAGGTATTAGATACATTAGCAGGTAAAAAGTACTTTTCATTTTTGGATGGTTTTAGTGGCTATAATCAAATTCAGGTAGCACCTGAAGATCAAGATAAGACCACATTTACTTGTCCATGGGGAACTTTTGCTTATCGAGTGCTTCCTTTTGGGTTATGTAATGCACCCGCAACATTCCAAAGAGCAGTACTAGGAATTTTTTCTGATCTAATCCATGATTGTGCAGAGGTTTATATGGATGATTTTACAGTTTATGGTAATTCATTTGAAGAGGCATTAGAAAATTTGGAAAAAGTTCTCATAAGATGTAAAGAAACAAACCTTTCATTAAGCCATGAAAAATGCTTTTTGATGTTTACTGAAGGGATTGTTTTAGGACATCATATTTCAGGAGATGGAATTAAGGTTGATAGATCAAAAGTTGAAGTCATCTCCAAGTTGCCTATTCCAAATTGTCAAAGAGATGCTAGAAGTTTTCTAGGATTTACTGGTTACTATAGAAGATTTATAGAAAACTTCACTAAAATAGCATCTCCACTCTTCAAGTTGCTTACAAAAGACCGTGAATTTAAATGGGATCCTGATTGTCAATCAGCTTTTGAAACTTTGAAAACAAGAATATCTGAAGCACCTATCTTGAGAGGACCAAATTGGAAACTTCCTTTCCATATTTCTACAGATGCTTCAGATACAGCTCTTGGAGCCGTGTTGGGTCAAAAAGATTTAATTCCTTATGCCATTTATTACACCAGTAAAAATTTGACTCCCACAGAGTTGAACTATACTGTGACTGAAAAAGAGTTCTTAGCCGTTGTTCATGCAATTAATAAGTTTAGACATTACATAACAGGCTATGAAACTTTTATTCATACTGACCATTCTGCAATTAGATATTTAATGAACAAACTTGTTACTAATGGCAGAGTGACAAGATGGCTCTTACTTTTGCAAGAATTCAATATTACTGTGTTGGATAGACCAGGAAAACAAAATACAGTAGCTGATTTCTTGTCTAGGATTCAGAATACTAAAGAAGATTCTCCCGTAGAGGATAAGTTTCCTGATGAATACTTGTTTGCAGTAACTATTAAGACTCCTTGGTATGCAGATATTGCTAACTATTTGGTTACAGGGAAACTACCTTCACATTTATTTCCAAGTGAAAAACGAAAAATTATTCAGGAGAGTTCAAAATATTCATGGATTTCTAACGAATTGTTTAAAACAGGGCCAGATCTTGTGATCAGAAGATGTGTCGGGGAAGATGAAATGCCTGATATTCTTAAGGCATGTCATGATGAACCATGCGGCGGACACTTTGCGGACAAAAGGACGGCCTATAAAATCCTTTCCTTGGGATATTATTGGCCTTCTCTCTTCAAAGATGCAAAACAATATTTCAAAAGGTGTGATAGCTGCCAAAGAGTAGGGAAACCTACCCTTTCAAATGAAATGCCATTGCAAACACAGGTACTCATTGAACCCTTTGAAAAATGGGCTTTAGATTTCATTGGACCGATTAATCCACCATCTAAGAAAAAGAAGTATATATTGGTTTGCACTGATTATGTTACTAAATGAGTAGAAGCTAAAGCATTAGTGTCTGCTACTGAAAATTCAGTTGTTCATTTTCTTTATGAGGATATTTTTACTCGCTTTGGTGTTCCAAGAGAAATTGTAACAGATCAGGGGAGCCAATTCACATCAAATTTGGTGGAGAAGTTGATGGAAGTATACAAAATCAAGCACAGAAGATCTACTCCTTACCATCCACAAGAAAATGGTCAAGTGGAGTCCACAAACAAAGTTCTTGAAAGTATCATCACCAAAACTGTTCATCTACATAGAAGAGATTGGGCAGAAAGGCTTCTAGAAGCCTTGTGGGCCTACAGAACTACATGGAGGAATACAACAGGACATTCTCCCTATGAACTTGTTTATGGGAAAGAAGTCTTGTTCCCCATTGAGTTCCAAGTCAAGACCTTCAAGATAGCAGTTCAATTGGGAATGGACTTATCGGAAGCCCAAAAGCATAGAATGGAGCAGTTGAATGAGCTAGATGAGATCAGACAAGAAGCAATTCTAAGAACTGATCTAGTTCAATATCAAAGAACTAAATGGCATGACAAATATATCAAAGAGAAGAAGTTTCAAGAAGGAGATTGGGCATTGGTATTTGACTCCAAGTTTAAAGATTTTCAAGGGAAATTTCAGACTCATTGGCTTGGGCCATATGAGATTGACAAGATCTTTAATAATGGAGCTGTAAGAATCAAGACCATTGATGAGTTTCAAACTCCTCTTTTAGTGAATGGCCATAGATTGAAAGTTTATCATAAGCCACTTTCTAAAGAGGATTTTGTCAAGTTGTTTCAAGAAAGTTCTGCAATTAGGCTGGTACAGAAGAATTCTTCTTCTTCACCAGCCTAGCTTTTGTTTTTCAAGTTTAAAAAAAAAAAAAAAAAAAAAAAAATGGTATAAGCCTGAAAACCAATCATTGATTGGCAGTCTTATACAGAAAATATGGGGTGAAAATCAGGGACACCTGACACTCTATATTTTCCAACAAAAAAAAATCTGTCTTTCATTTCATTTCATCTCACCACCCACTCCATTTCATTCCACTTCATTTCATTTCATTTCATTTCATTTCACTTCATTCCACTTCATTTCATCCATTCCATCAATAAAAATCTTTTTATGGCCATTTCCACCTGGTCATTTGTCATTTTTTCATTTCTATTTCAGCCAAGTAATAGCTGTGTTAGTTTCCGCAGCTGACATCTGTTTCCGCAGCTGACTCCAGTTTCCGCAGCCAGAAGTAGATTCCGCAGCTACTACTACTCTGTTTTCAAAAAGAATGTACAGTTAGTTGTTATTTTCATAAATTATGAAATAAAATGCAGGAGAGGATCAATGGGACATTCAAGACACTAATGAAGATCAATCAGTTGAAGACCAAGGGAAAAAGCAAGGATTCCAAAGGTATGAATAAAGTTTATTTCAAATAGTATCGAAAAACACATTTTTATGTAATTTTAAACTATGAGCTCCACCCATAACGCGCAATGATTATATTGACAGTCCGTAACCTTCACGATCTCTATGTTATCCTCTTGCATTTATTCACAAACGGTTTCATCATTGAAATTCCGACTCTCACTCATGATCAAATATCCCACCGTAGATAATGATACGTATTTGAGTTGACAAAGGACTCTTACAAGCCGCATAACTTCATAATCATTGATTGAAACGTGTTCATATTTATGACACAGCCACCAAAATTCAAAATGCGGCCGAATGCATTATACTTTGTTAACCCCTTTGTCGTGTCTCTGTCGAGTTTACAAAACCCCACTCTACTCATTCTCACTCCCTGTTTCATTTCATTCCGTTCCTTTTGCTCACTCTCATTCCCGTATATCCACCCACAGTCTTATTCCATTCTGTTTATGGTGCTCATTTCCGTTTTGTGATAACATCCCCACAGTATTGTGCTAGATTCTGTGTATTCCATCTTTCCATTTCCGCTTAAACCCTCACAAAGGCAAGCCTGTGAAGCACAGAGAAGTAAAATGGGAAAATTATTAAGGGCAGAGCCGGAAGGACAGAAATTTATAGAGGGATTTCCACAAGAAAAAGAGATGTTGAGGAAAGCTAAATGGCTGCGTTTTATTCAGAAATTCAGGGGTTACCATAGAGAAGTTACCAAAGCGTTTGCAAGATCATTTGATGGCTCGGAAGCAGAAGTGGGAGACCTCAAGTTTTTAGTCAATGAAGCATCAATAGCAGCAGCCACAGAGCTTCTTCAAGAAGGAGAACGTTGGTTCAAAAACAAAAGTATCAGTGATGAGGCATGGAGAACAATCCTCCGAAATCAAGGTATGGATATCACTGTTTTCAAAAGAGGAATCCCTGTGCATGCAATAAAAGATGAATGGGCCACTTTACTACTCATTGTTCAGAAATTTATCACATGTGAAGGCCGTTTTGGCTCCATGTAAATGTATCATACTAGGCTATTGATGAATTTTCTTGAAAACCAAACTCTCAATCTTCCTTATTTCCTATTCAATAGCTTGAAGAAAATGGCTGTCATTGTGCAAAAACACCTAAGAGATGTAGAGCCTCATTTATATCATCATGGGTTTATAAAAATTCTGATTGAAAAGGAGCTAAAAGAAAGAAAAGATACATGGGAACAATTCCTAGTTAGAAACTTCTTTGAAGAACCTCAGGAAATTCCTGAAGGTAATCCAATTAGAAGGAGTAGAAGAAAGAAAATGGATGTTGAAACCCAAGTTTCTCCTACACAGGAAATTTCCGCAGCTAGCACAGCAAAAAGAAGTAGAAGGAAAAGAACAGTAGATGAAATCCATACTTCTATTATTACTATGAAGAAAAATGATAGGGAAGAGAGATTGGTAAAAAGGAAGAAGAAGGAAATCAAAACTAAGAAGCCAATAATACCAAAAGGGAAAGAAATTATTGAGGCTGTCCATAAAACTTCTTCTTCTGAAGAAGAAGATCACCAAATTCTATCTGAAAGATTAATTTTTCTTCAAAAACAGTCATCTCTATCCAAGAAGGCAAAAACAGGAAAACAAGAACAAAAGGGTAGTGAACCACAGCATGTGAGGAGAAGCAGCAGGCTTAAGGGAAAACTGAGAAAAACACAAATTAAAGGTCCTCATTTCATTGATTTGGGTGAGGAGACATCTGAACAGTCTCCAACTGACCATAGTCCATTTCAGCCAGTTAGTGAACCTGACTCCTTTCACTCCCAATCAGACAATGAGCGTACTCCATCTTACTCTCAGCAAAATATTGATGAAAGTTCTCCTCAGCCAAATTTTGAACATAATTCTCCCTTGCAGCATTTTGAGGACAGCCCAATGAAAAAGACACTGGAAGTAGACCCCAAACAGCAGGAGGTGTATGATTATATAGAATCCTTGGAGAAGGCAGCCACATGCCCAAGTACCTCTTCTATTCAGCCTCATACATTGCAGGATGATTTGGTTCAGTCATTAAAACAAGAGATTTTTGAGCTTGAGCTTTTGAATCGGCATATCAAAAATGAAAATGAAACACTCAAAGAGCAAGGCAAACTGGACAAGATTATCCATGATAATACTATGTTACATTTGGGTATTTGGCAAAAGAAGAATAAGAAGCTAAAAAGGAAATGCCAAAAATTGAGCAGAGCACTTGTGAATATCAAATTCAGGTGCCTCATGAAGAAACCCAGAATGATGGCAGTACCAAAGAAGAAGAGAAGGGGGTTAGATGTGTTGGCTGAAGTATCAAGGCACATGAATTGAACAGAGAGTGTCAAAATTTTTGGTTGCATGAGGACATGCAACACCTTCACAGTGGGGGTATGTTGAGTCCCGAATTTGTCTCTTTTCCATACACTTTTCCATATCTCTTTCACTCACCTAAACCTCCAAAATTGTCAATATCATGTGCAAAAGGGTATCTAACATGGTTTTTAATTATGTTTGTGTGTTTTCTATTTGATTTAGATTTTGTTCATACAACTGCGGAAACTTGCCACTTTCCGCAGCTGCTGCAACTTTCCGCAGCTATTTTGTGGAAATCTATGCTACAGGTGTCTACGAAGGAAACGAGCCACATGGGCAGGCTAGGAATGACGAGGACATGGTTCGTGTCCTATTGGTTCAAGTAAATTCGTCAAAGAAAGCCGCGGTCAAAGCCATCCATGTGGAAGTCAACTATGGAGTTCTATGTCGGCTGGACTCTGTTTCGTGGCATATAAACATCCATACGGCCGTTTCCAAGCTTGCGGAGGTTAATTGACATCTGTGAAAAGTTCTCGAGTTGAATTCAAGCGCCCACCTTCCATAGATCCATTTTCCAACATGGCCATACTCCTATATCCGTGGCCTTAGTGGTCTACGTGCTGGCTGCTATCATAAACTTCAGGAGACAATTACATTTTATTGCTTTATAAAGAGCGTTTGCATACGCAAGTAGAGTTAGTTGATAGTTGTTAGTTGATCATAGCTGTTGAGTTGATGTGCGTACTCTGTTATGTAGTGATTACGCTGCCTTGAGCCGTAATACTACCAGTCTGTAATGAACTGCTTCTTAATGTGAAAAGACTCTGTTTTCAATTTAATTCGTGATTGAGGATCGTACCAGAGCTGTGTAGAGGGCCCCTGCTCAGCCGAGGTTTTGTGTATTAATGTATATATATTTCATTTTATTTCTTTTAAAAGTCATTGTATCATAATCCATTACATGTTCATATTTCATAGTTGCTTCATTTCTGTTCATACATTTTTATAATTTCCATTGCATTCTTGTCTTTCATGTTTTTATGATTGTAAATCACTGATCAGTTTTCTTGTGCAGGTTTTAGGTAGACAGCCCGGGGCATTTTCATAGTATTTTAGCTAATGATATGAGACTGACATTATTCTGCTGCTAGTTTCCTTTTCATAGCATTTGTTTAACTTCAGTCTTGCTTTGTACATTTCAGTTTTGTTTATCTGATTCAATAGTTAAATTTAAATATATTAAGCTACTCATAGTGTCTTCGGTTACCTCCGAAAGCCACAGCTGGACTGATGGTGAGGGGCTGCATGATGAAATGTGTAGTTTAGTATTAGTTTCCTTTCTGCAAAATTAGATATATTAAGCTACTCATAGCGTCTTCAGTTTCCTCCGAAAGCCACAGCTGGACTGATGGTGAGGGGCTGCATGATGAAGTGTGTAGTTTAGTATTAGTTTCTTTTCTGCAAACTTAAATATATTGAATCATGTATGACATCTTCAATTGCCTCCGAAAGCCACAGCTGGACTGATGGCGAGGGATTGAATCATGTGTGTATGGTTTAGTATTAGCTTACTTTCTGCAAATTAAATATCAGTTACACAAGTTGTTTATGATTACTTCCGCAAGTCATAGCTGGTCTAATGATGAAGGGTCAGAAAATGAATTGATGTAATTTGATTTAGATTTATTTCATTGCAATTTTGAATTTCCATAAGCATAGTTTCTTTTGTGTTCAGTTGGCAGCAAGAATAGTTTAGTTTTCATGTTCACTAGTTTCTTGTTTTGATTCATTAGATTAGCAGCACCTTTTCATTTCAGCAGTACACTTTTACTTTCTTTCAAGTTTTGTCATTGTAATTTCAATTTTCTTTTAAAGTTTCAAGATTGGTAAATCATTATAGGGGAAATCACTTCCTTGAAC
>JAXQQM020088645.1:0-33487 GCA_034641835.2 Pinus albicaulis
GAACCAAATAAAATTTTTTATGTCAGTGACAAATCTGAGTATGTTGTTGAATTATAAAGTGGGTTGTTGAGCTCATTGTTTTTCTTGCATTAGAACGTGTTTAATACTTCATTGTGCAAAAAAAAACATTAAAATAATCAAGGTGTAACATGGCACATTTCAGACCTTGCTGCAGAGTGAGTAAAATGACATACAAGAAATAAATCACATGCATTGAGGTGTTAAATGAATAACCAGGAAGTTGTTCATACCATGGATCATGCAATATCCACCAAAAACAAAATTAGATCTGAAGGCTTGAAGTTAACCCTATACATCAATCTCAAATGGCATGAATTGTTCCACTTATTATTAAGTAGGTTGTTCACCCTATTTTGACATTAATTAGTCTTCTTTGAGTGTTTAGATCATAAAGATATTTCAATATTGGCACAAGTCATTGTAAATTGACCTCAAATGATCAATACACATTCAATTTTCCCAAGCATGACAACGCAATTAAGTGCTTGTCTTAGATCCAAGATAAGTAAATGGGTGAAATAAAAATATAGAAAATTAAATAACCTTGGATCTAGTGACCTAGATTTAGAGATATAGAAAGCAAAACCCTCCAAAGAATTCAGAGCAATATTCCTTTTTCTAATGAACCATCAATAGGGTAGTTCATTCATGAACCCATTACATCTTCATGAATGGAACTAGAATTAGTTACTGACATTTCATGTACAACTGACTCCAGAGTATTATCCTATCCATAAGATAAGCCTTCCCAGGTAACACAACATCATCATTTTATAGTGTTTTGACAGTGGAGTTGGAAAAGGACGCTTGACCACTTTGTTCACAACCTGACCATTTTACACAGGAGTTCTTCGACATCATTCTCTACATCCTGGATCTCTTATGTAGTTGTACATAATCCCAATTCACCCTTGTTACATCTGAACATGCTATCCATTATAAGTCAATGTTGAGGAAGAATCCATTTTTTAGGCATGAACAAACTCTACAAATGGATGCATAGGAAGTGCATATTCCAGTTGTTGGAATGGTAGAATATTATACATGAATCAATAGAAAGTGAACACAACCTGTGAACCATCATATTTTGGAATAATGGAGATGGAAAATGAAGTTTTGACAATGACACTCTGATTGTACTTTGAACCTGTTATTGAATGCAACCACATTCACACGTAGGCGGTGGAACTATAATATTTCCAGTCGTTTATTGAGTACAAAATGCATTTATGTCCAACAAACTTGTTAGATTAAGACATGGAAAATCAACCAACAACTAACAATGAAATAGGTTGATCCCAAATGTTCTGGAATGCAGTTTGAATACCTTATTTTTAAGTTGGAAATTACCCAGCATTGAGTTCTATGCTTCTTCACTTTCATTTTTTTTTTTACAGGAACATATATTGGTTTATATTAAAGCCTTGGCATGAATTCCTCTAATCAGGTTACATAATATGAGGGCAAAGCCCAGTTTTCCTCTCCTCCCAGGAGCTCAATGGCTCGGACACTTATAAACCGGTGATTATTACATACAACAATCGAATCAATATCTGTAATTTTCCCAAGCTTGTGGATACAAACAAACTAATTCAGTAAAATGCAATAAAACATGTAAGCAAAAATTTTAAGGAATGAGATCCCATGCTTCGTCCCTATCTCTTAGAAGAGTGTTGACAAAGAGGAGGACTGCTTTATTGGCTTCCGAATCTGCATCCTTGTTATTCTCCCTCAACACATGGAAGAAGTTCAAACTCTGAAAATTTTTAACCAGTGTTTTGATTCTTGTCATCAATCTTGCAAACCTGAAATCTATAGGGGCAGAATTGTCCACTATAGTTTTTATAATGGACTGAGAATCACCAATTACATTTACCTCTTTGATGCCTAGGTCTTTGACTTGCTTGAGGCCTTGGAACAGAGCCAATGCTTTTGCTTGGATGCTAGTGTTGTGTCTCAAGCCCCAGGCATAACTATGCTCGATTATGCCTTCTATATTCTTTATGACACCTCCTACACCAGCTTTTGCTAGATTGGCTTTGGCAGCCCCATCAAAGAATAAGGAGTGTTTGGATTGCTTGTTAATCCAATCTGAGAAGTCTTTCTCATTGACTCTAATTTTCCATTCTTTGCTTGGATTGCTTAACCTTACTACTTCAGAAAACTGGAGGCCCATCATGACACCCCATTCAAAATCCTGCTGACTTAAATTTGTATCCTCAAGCTGATCGCCCAAGCTTTCTTTCAGCTGGCATTTGATCTTGATCATGACAATCTTTGCATCCTACACTTTATCTCTAAAAATTCTCTTGTTCCTCTCAAGCCAGATTTGCCAACAAATGATCTTTAGCAAGGAAAGACAGGCAGCCTTAAAACATTTGTTTTTTGGAATGACTCCTGGATATCTGTGCAGCCAATTGGCAAACAAATCAGTGATGGAGATGGGAAATGTGAAATTGATTCTCCAAGGGCCCAGAAGATCATGCCAAATCTCTGTTGCGAATTTGCATTCTAGCAATAGATAGTAGGCATTCTTTTAATTTTCTTTGCACATTATACGTCTGGAAGGCCCATGGAAGCCCCTTTTCTTCAATCTGTCTTCTGTCGAGATTTTGTTGTGGCACAAGAGCCAGCGGAAAAGATCATTTTTAGGAATGGACGTGTCGCTCCATATCCCTTTCCAAGGCGTGGGATTAGGAGGGACGTGGGGTTATTCCAACAGTTTTGTATATCCCTGCACCACAGAATAGTTGCCCGAATGAGAACCCCAACCGCATTTGTCAAGTCTCCTAGCGTGGATTGGGGCCATGCCTTTTAGATGAGTGAATAATTCAGCGCAGTCCAGCTTCAACTCCATTGGCACCTGAAGCTGCTTCCAACTCTGCCAATTACAGTTATCCAAACACAAGATGTCCCACAGAGTTACGAAGCCATCATTGGACATCCAAGACCGCAGCACATGCAGAGATCTGATTTCAGCAAGTGGAGGATTATTCATAATGTGATCCTCTCAGATATTAATTTGTTTGCCATTCCCCGAGATCCAGAACGCATGGTGGTTGATCAACGGAGTGGCTTTAGCATAGAGCTTGAGAAAGTGCGATCTGTTTTTTGGGAGGGGTCTATCAAGACAACATTTCCTTTGCCTGCAGAAGTATTTCTTACATAATGCAATTTGTGCCCAACCAAGATTAGGAGATATAATCCTCCTAATGACTTTTTCTCCCATAGCCACGTTTTGAGTGCAGAGGTCTTTGAAGTTCAAACCACCTTCCATCTGGGGCTTGGAGACTTTGTCCCAGCTAACAAACGGGATTCTCTTCTCATTCTGTTTACCCCCTTTCCAAAAATGCATTCGGATGAAATCCTCCATTTTCCTAAGAATGCAAGAAGGAGCCAGCAAAACAAAGAATTAAAAAATTGGGAGACTGCTGAGAACAGCCTTGATGAGCATTGACTTACCTGCAAGGTTGAGCCAAGAGAAACCCCAGGCCTAGATCTTGAGATTGAATTTTTCTAACAGAGGGATCCAATCTCTGCTGAAGGAAATCTTGTGGAAGATTGGGAGGCCAAGATACTTGAACGAAGACCAGTTGGAGGAGGTAGCAAAGCCCAAACATCTGGAAATGGCACTGAGAGTATTGGCCAAAATGTTCCAATAGTATATATGACAATTCCCCTTATTTAGTTTGTTGCCCATTTCATCACAGTAATCATCCAACACATCTTTGAACCTTGATGCCGAAAGCACAGAGGCTGCACCCAGCAATAGAGAATCGTCGGCCAACAAAGCATGATTTATATTTTTGACTCCTCTTGCAATGTTGAGACCCATAATCTCTTGGTCTTGCTACTTCTTGTCCAAATAAAAGCTAAGAACAGAAGCTTAAAGGACAAATAGGAGGGGGGAAAGAGGACACCCCTGCCGAAGCCCCCTCGTAGCTTTGAAGAAATCTGTTGCTCGCTCATTCACCAGAGGGGCGATCCAAGGCTCAAAGATACAAGCCCAAATCTAATTGGTAAAGTTAATCCCAAACCCAAGCTTATGCATAACATCCAAGAGAAAGTTGTGTCTAACACGATCAAAGACATTTGCTAGGTCTAGTTTGACAACCATACCCTTTTCTTTTCGAAGCGGGCTTGAATGGATCGCCTCTTGAACTAAGATGAAATTGTCCACAATCTGCCTTCCATGAACAAAACCACCTTGGTTCTCCGGGATAATACTAGGAAGGATACTTTTCAATCTATTGGCAATCACTTTGGTTATCAGCTTGTAGCCTATGTTGCATAGAGAAATAGGGCAAAATCTGTTGAAATTATTAGCTCCTTTTTCCTTAGGGATGAGGGCAAGAAAGGCAGAGTTAATGCTGCCCCCAATTTTCTGACAGGCTTGGGATTTCAAAACCATTTTGTACAAATCCTTTTCCACTATCTGCCAACAAGATTGAAGAAATCTGGCTGTAAAACTGTCTGGTCCAGGGGTTTTGTCGAGCTCCATAGCAAAGAGAGCAACCTTTATTACTTTTTTAGAGACCTTTGCTTCCAATAACTGATTCATCCTGGAGGTAATATTTGAAGGAACCACATCTAGGAATTTAGAATTCTGGACCATCACCCCTGCTTCACTGTAAAGATTTTTAAAATGAGAGAAGGTTTACCTTTTAATGCTAGTGAAATCATTGTGAGTTATGGTCTTGTTGTGACCAGCGACAACCCCCCTTTTTATTTAATATTAGTAATAATACTAAATAAATGGGGACCCTTAGTTTAAAAATCCAAAAAAATCAATTAGGATTTGTTTTCCTTTTCAAATAATACTTTCTATCATAAACTTATAGAAATCCCTTAGAAATAACATTAATAAACACTTAAGTTTATGATAGATTACGATAAAATTGCTCTTTAAACAAAATAGCGCATCCATAGCAAAATGGTATATATCTTTTATAAAACTGAAAATGTGATTTTGCGCTTTTGCGATAATGCGATCCCAAAAGCTTATACAATAAACGTATTGGTCGCAGATCGCATAGTGCAGAAAACAGAAGTGATTAATGAATACCTTTTGCGCTATTTTCAATTTTGTGCTTTTGCGAGATTTGCGATGTGCGCTTTTGCGCTATTGCGCAATTTCCGCTTTTGCGCTATTTTACATAACTACGACGGCTTCATTTTGCAATATTGCGATATTGCGACATTGCGATATTGCGATATTGCGCAGCAAATCGCAGATCACAATGTCACAGATTCATGTAGGCGCGTTGTCCAAAGGAAATCTTCCCATATATCAAATCTGTTATGCGCTTTAATGATTAAATTAAATGATTGGATTGATTATTAATGGTAAATGAGATTGTGTTTGGATTGAAAGTTGTTTCACGATTAAAATATTATATTTCATCCACTTTCACATTTAAAACAGTCTCATCACCTTTCTTATGACATTACTCTCATTTACTCGTAAAACGCAGGCACGAAGGAGAAAACGTCTATACAAAGCTTTCACGAAACACTATGGGTAAGAAGGAGAAGAGCTCGAGTTCTGAAAACAGATAAATGGCTTCGCTGTATGCAGACACCGCTTGTAATAAGGATGCCGGTATATCCACTTGGGAAGGGATGTATAATCTGTTAGAGGAAGAAAATCATGTGGTGATGAAAGTTGTAGCTACAGCAGGTTCCAATAATACGTCTGAGGCAACCCTTAGAGAACTGGCTTGTTCATTTCTGCATAGGATAGCGGCAAGACCAAGGATTCTCCCATATACGGACATGGTAAAATGGGTACTGGACAGCACTGATATTTCAGACAGGAAATTTAAAACTCCATCTGAAGAGCTAATCGGGTCATTCTCCACGGAAGACGTGAGGCTGATGTATAAGTTGCTGGAACCTCATGCGCCTTATAATAAGCAAGTTATGAAAGAATTTGCCAGAGAACATGCAAATTTGTCAGAATGCACACAAGAATGGACCAAAAGAGATGAGCCATTGAAGAAAAATAAACATGGGTGGACAGTACCAAAAAAGGATGTTTTAGACGTTGTTCACAAGTTCAAACATCCAAGTGGGAAAATTGACGCAGTTTCTACCACAAGATAAGGTATGTAAGTTTGCCAAAATTTATCCTCTATAGAGCTTTTAGAAGTTACTGAAGAAGCTGTTGGAGGTCAAAAGTTCTCAAAGAAACATAAAGCTCTTCTTGAGAAAAATCGGGAGTTGAAGAAGACTTGAAATAACTATAAGACAAAATGAGGAAACATTGACCAAATTCAAGGCACTTCATGCTGAGTAAGGAAAAAGATGTGGAGCGTGTTCGGCACAGAGGAAAATTACTGCGAAAGGTCAAATCGATAAAAAATGAAACTACTTTGGCTAAAGTATGATATGAGAAAATGGCGAAGCAAAATCAAGATAAAATTGCAAAATTAATAACAGAGCAATAAGCTCAAATAAAGGAAAATGCACAAATCAGAAGGGCAGAAAAGGCAGCAGAGGAGGCGGCTACAGCGGCAAACATTCTTACTGATTGTGTAAATGACAATTTACACAAAGCTAATTTGATTCCTGAAACTGTTCCAGGATATCTCCCATAGGCAAATCAACTGCAAACAAAATGGAGGCAAAAGGCAGAAGAAAGAGCAGAATCTATCCAAGGGCTGACAAGATTGAATTGGGACTCATACTGGATGTACTTGGTGAAGCCACGCAGTCAGCACAGTGCGCTTAATTGTATCATCAATGCTACAGAGAAGATTGCTCCTACACTTTCCGACTCTGTCTTTTCAGGACAGTTGAATTCTGAAGTCGGTCAACCGCATCTTCTCAAAACTATGCTAGATGCCTGCAAGTTTAAAGAACAAGTTCATAGATAGTTAGATTTAGTTTTAATTTTACTATATTTTAGCCTAGGAAAAGGACAGTCATTGAACCGAATCCTTAATTTTTGTAATAAGACTATTTTTAGATTTAGTTAAGTAGTATTTAAACCCTTCTCATGCATTTAGAGAAGGGTCCTGGATCTTAATATTTTTGACTTGGAGATTGCATTTCTGTACTCCATTGTCTTATATATTTTTAAAAAGGATCACATCTGGTGATTTTCATGCGGAATTATCTTTGAAGTGTTGCATTTGTGTACCTTGGAATTTGATTTTACATCAGAGCTACTGGATTAGAGTATCACATTGCATTTGAAAGTCTTCAATATGAATGAGGTATTTCTATCCTTTCACTGTTGATCTCTTTTGTCTTATGATATTTGCTTTAAAATTGCTATCATTTATATATATTTGTTTTCACAACGCTTCCTTTTATATATCATTTCTGAGTATAATTGAAACGTTATCTTTCATAAGTGTATATAGATGGTATACAATGATGAATGCAATATGTTAATACAACTCTGTTTAATTTCTTAAACAGAGTTATCTTTATCTGTTTCTTCACATTTCAATTTAAATAATAATACATTTTCATGGTTATTGTTAAATTGGAACAATCTTAAGTTGTATTCACATATAATTACCCGGGTTAGTGTTAGAATTTCTTTACCAGTATTTAGTTTAAATTAGATAGTTTTATTTCAGCTAATTTAGTCCCATTTCCACCCATCCAAACCAATCCATTTAGTTATAAGGAAACTGGTCCTTTAAATCCAGTCAGAGCCACCATACCAAATGGAAAAGGAGTTGTCTTAAGGTCCCGACCGGGTGGTTTTCCCCGATGTTTGAAGCAGAGATTTTCTAGGCTTCAACAGGTCTCTTCCTTGATTTATGAGATGGAGTTAAAGCTACTCCATGCTTGGGCTTGCTTGTGGAAGAAGGAGGAGTTCCTGTCTCTCACTTTAAGCCAAAGACTGCGAGATTTTTGTCTCCAATATTCTTCCTCTCACAGGCATGCCTTATGAAACTTCTGTTCTAAATCTGCCTCCCTATCTAGAACTTCTTTTGTAATTTCTGCATTTTCCGAATGCAAGTGATGGAGCTCCAGACTGTCTTGGGCTTGTTTTCTTTCAGTTGCAGGGTTAGGGAGGGATTTAGCCCAACTTTTCAAAACAGCTTTCACTCTTCTGAGCTTCTCCTCCCAAACGAAGAAGGAGGAGCCCTTGACAAGCAGCCTCCAACATTCCTTAACCTTATTCATGAAGTCCAACCCCTTGACCCATAAAGGACTAAATCTGAATGGAATAGGGTCGTGATCAATTTGGGCCAGCAGTTCAGGCTTGATAGGTTTATGATCTGAAATGCTGCAAGGGAGAATATGCATTCTAGCCTCTAATCCTAAAAGGAGAAAATAACTTTGAACGAGAAATCTATCTAGCCTTGCAGCAATATGCCCTGAACTGACTCTTTTGTTTGACCAGGTGTACTTACCATTAGAGGGCTTGATGTCGAGCAAGTCCCAATCCTACATGAGTTCCTCCACCCATTCCCTTGTTGGATCCCTTACAATGCTGCGTCCTCACTTCTCTGACAAGAGCAAGGTGAGATTAAGATCGCCAGCAATGATGGTGTTTTCCAGATTCTCCATTTTTTCCAAATTTCTGATGGAGTCCCAGCAAGCCTTTTTCTCCCCTGCATTTACTGGGACATACACATTGAAGAGACTAATGACCTCCTTTGTATCAAGATGTTGAAGTTTCAAGAACAACCAATGAGTATTTAGGATCTCAATGACTATCAAGAATTTGCTAATATTCCAAAGAGTGCCCGCCCACTCCAGGCTCCTCGAGCAGAGACTATCTGTCCTCCACCTTTATTCCAAAATTTCTTACTTATTTAGAGGAAGTATTTGTTCTCCATTTTTGTCTCCTAAATAAGAAGTCTGTCTGGGGCTTCTATCCTTAGAAGACTTCTTATTGCTTCTTCTTTCACTCTGCTCCCCATACCTCTGCAATTCTAGGAGACAACCTTCATCATTTACTTTTTTGGGTGTGATGAGCTCCCTTGGAGCCCTGTGTCTAGTTTCTTTTCATCTTCAGAGTTTTTTCCAAGAGTTTCTCGAGGGTTGGTTAACTGCCCTGGAGCTTATCTTTATAGGTTTCCTGTTCTCTCTTTTCTCGGGCAGACTTACGACCTCTTGTCGATCTTCTAGCCGAAGTTTGTGAAAACCCTATTTCTCCTTCCTCCTTTGATTCCTCCCGAGACTTGTTCTTCCTCTTCAGCTTCTGCATGTTTTTCTTTAGGTTTATCTGAGGCACTTTCTCCTTACCTCGAGCCTAAAGGGGTCCCTTTGTCTGGGGTCACTTTCTTTTGCATCTCGACCTCCTGGGTGTCCTCTAAAGCTGAGCTTAAGGGCCCGAATTTGTTTTCTTGACCATTCGAGGGAGGGGTTTGTTGAACAGTAGCCAGCTGAGGGCCTTTACCATTTGGGACCCCGGATTTGGGGGTTTTATGGGAGGTCTTTGACTGCTTGATCTGGTTCCAACCCTCCTCCTTCCCTTTCTCCGCCTCTCCATTTCTCGGGCAACCCCTAGCAAAGTGACCGTAAACGGGGCATTTTCGGCACTTGAAGGGAAGTTGCTCATCGTCTAGCTTTTGCACATGAGTCCAACTACCGACATTGATTTTTATTGCCTCCGGAAGGCCCACCTCTAGATCTACCTCAATGCATATTCGAGCACAGTTGTATTGATCCTTGTTATTTTCTTGGTCAATAAATTTACCTAGGGCGTTACCTATGTGCTTCAAAGAATCCCATTTCTAGCAATGCACTGGGAGATTCAGCAACCTAACCCACACAAGAACAGCCATTGGTACATCCACTGCTGGGTCAAAATTCAGCATCCACTTATTGAGATACAAGCCCTGAGGTCCCATGAAGTAGGGGCCATTTCAAAAGATCAGGTCTTTATCCTCTTTTGAGATGAATTCGAACAGAAAATAGCCTCTCCACAAGAAATACGAGGTTACACTGTTCTTGATCAACGGTGTCCAGTTTTTGACAACCCAGTTCACTGTTGTTTTTGGGGAGGACCAAAGACCCGTGAACTGTCCCACGAGAGCGCGATCTGCCACGGACAAATCTACCTGGATCTGACCCTCAAGGGGAAGGGAGATTTCTGGAATAACAACTTTTTCACAAACTTGGTTTCTTCAGTTTTCTTATTCTTCGGCAGCATAGCCAGCAACGAGTTGAACGCATCCTCAGCGAATGGAGGAGGCGGGGGAGGAGGAACCTGGAGCGATCCCATAACCTCCATGGCAGCGTGGAGAAGCCCTATCTTCGAGCGTGCGCTAGCTCATAGGCATCTATAGCAGTAGCACAAATCTTGATCAAAATCCCTTATTCACTTTCATGATTTCCTCATCCCACACCAATTATCAGCCCTAACATTTTCTTTTGAATTTAATCCCAAACTAGTGTTTTCTACTACACATGTGGAAATAGAGAAAACAATTTTTTCAATGTCCACAAATGACCAAAATAGGTCAATGGGACAACTATCTCAAATCCTTCACAAGGTGATAAGCCCAGTGGAAAAGGGAATTGTCACCACTATTCCCGAGGCAACAACTTTCCTCATTTTAGTGAAACTCTACCTATGCCCTTTCTCCTAGGCCTATGCATCTGCACAATATCCATATCCAGCTCCCTTGCTACCATTCGCATCAATACAACCTCCCTACCCATCACCCTGTATCTCCTACTGTCATTCTTGTTCCCCATCACTCTCCCCCAATACATACCCTTGCAGAAAAACTCCAAATATATGGACAATTTACTTGTTTCATTCATTGATTTTAATTTATTTATCACACATATTTAATTGTTATTCTCACAGATCAATCAAAATTTAATGAACATGTTGGTAGATTTATTGCATATTTTTGAAGGATTTAAGACTAGATCCATGCTTCTGATTCACTAATTTGGAAGGTTAAGTGATAGATTTTAGATTCTAGATCAACCAATTATCCAAGATACATGCCCTAGAACTAGCATTCACTAGCTTTGACGTGAGGATTATTGTCGGCACTAGTTGCAGCTTTCCTAAACTGTCCAATCAAACCCCATGGGATTTATTCAAGGGGAAAAAGTGATTGACAATACTACCTGTCTGAATTTGGATTAGGAGCAGAGAAAAATTCACTTTGAGAGACCATGGATTCTTATACAAATCAACAAAGAAGAATGCCCACTGAAGATGATGAAGCCCACAACTAAGAAAAAGTAGTGTTCTGAGTTTTGACATTTACATTAAGGAAAATCCTAGTTTTGATATTTTATAGCTATAAATTGCTAATATCTTTCCATTGAGAAATTATACTTTCAATTATTGCTATCTTTGAATATATATCTAGCTTAAAGTTAAAAAACAATTTAAATAATTTCTCCAATATGCCTACGATTTACCAACATCACAATGGATCCATAATGACACTCATTCTATGTTTAAGATTCTAAATGATATGCAGTTTCAAAACAAACCTGTGACGCCCATGGGGAAAATTTTTGATGCACTTCACTCACTAGATCTCCCTTTATAACTGACTGTATAACCTGTCCATTCATAAAAGTTGTTAAAAGTCACCACTTGTTAGCAACACTAAAATTAAGATGGGGAGATCCATGCCTTAAAATTACCCATTTCGAGAGGTAAAGTATATTTCATTTAGTTTTGAAAGCATTTTCAAAGTTCAAGCTGCAACTGCATACATAAAATACACTTCTAGTTGGAACTTAGTTTAGATCGTATATGATTGTGAATATTCTATTGTATAAGAAAGAACGCACCTAACTCATCCTCCCAGTGCATGTTATCCTAGATGATGCAACATTTCTTCTACTTAAATGTTGTTGATGTACCAATGAAAGGGTCAAATCTCACAGCTCTACTTGCTAGAAGTCCCAATAGGGAATCATCTTGAACTATTAGGACCAAAAACATAAGCTCCAAAAAGCTGCAAGCAAAGTCATTAAAGTAGATTATAAGGATTGTTTCCCTTATTGGTAGAGAGAAACATTTAAAAAATATAAACACGTAATAATTAAACATATTTGAAAAATGAAACTTCCTTCTATGAATCATTACTCTTAACCAACCATATCCTATTCATCATAAACAAAATATCAGAGAAGGAACTAAATCCTAGCAAGAGGATATAATGTCATTCTAAATTATTTATTAAGTACAACAATCCTAGCTTATATTGCTTTAAGTTTTGATTTTAAAAGTAAATTTTGACAAGATCCTGGTGCATCGGTGTTCAATAATGACTTTTTATTCATATTAGTTCCATATTACCTTGAGCTCTTACATTACCTTGAGTTCTCGTTTTTCTAGTATTTAGAAGACGACCAACATGTGAGAATGAATGGCATACATTACTGAAATGCCTTTTTTATGAGAGTATAGTTGCAATTAGAAGTGTAGCATATGTAACTCAATCCAAGAAGTCTAAAAAAGTTCAAATTCTTCAAAAATAATGCATGTTGGTGAAAAAAGTTCAAATTCAATATAATTCGAAATACATAACAGAAAACTCTAAAACAAAGAGAGGTTTAAAGAGGATATAAGTAAAGCACAAAAGCATTCATGAGCCTTACAACACAAACCATCCCTAATCCTTGAATATATTTTTAACATAATTTTGGGATTATCTGGACTTATTATTTACTATTGTTTGCTATGTTTTTTACTCATCCAGGCCTCATTAAAGCAATATGTTTGTAGTCTGGTGCTTTCATTTGGTCACATATTGAGACCAAATGAGAAGTTGTAAATTGTAGGAGTCTGTAGAGTTAGGTAAAGTAGACCATTAGGAGGTTGTAGAGCTTGAGTGGGCCTGACAGTAATGAACATGTGTTTCATAAGAGGCCAAAGGATCAAATCCAGAGTGAGGTAGAATATATACACCTCAGTAGACTTTTGCAGTCAAATCACTAGGTGGAGGTGGGTCCTTTGTCCCTTGCCTCAGAGAGAAGTAGAATTGATGAAATATAAAGTTCTCTCAAATTTATAGCTTATCACTCATGCGAAACCTACCCAAATTTGATTTCTCAAGTAGTCTAAGGCAAGTAGTCACTGTACAATGATCTATGTTTCCAACTGCCTTTTTGCAATACCTTTTATATTTCTAATACAGATAACAAGGGCTTGACTAATCTGACTGATAGCTTGCACAGAGGTAGTTCTTTATTTTACACCATGTTCGTTGTCTTTGATCTTGAAATCCTGTGTACTGTCCAAAGATTCCTACAATGCAAGAAAACTATGTCATGGACTAAATCTGGTAAGTATCTCATAGCCGACATCTGCTTTGCCACTACTGATAAACATTTTATTTTGTTCTGAGCTCAGTTTTTCTTAAGTTTGCAACCTCAACACTACTTCAATTTCATATGATACGCTTTGGTATGGGTGTTGTTGTGAGTTTGCTACAACTGATCCTGGATGTATATTTTTGTCCCATTTAACGAAGTATTAAGGAATATATCAAGGATATTCACTAAGCTTACAATTCAAAATTACCAGGTAACAATCCAACTAAGAAATATTATAAATATAGACATTACCCACATTCTGATAAAACATAACAACCCTCAGAGGCATAAAGTTCTGAATATGAGAAGCACTTTGGATTTTGGACTGCAACCTGAATGCACCGGATTGACAAGATAATAATAATTCATACTAAAATGAATAAACACGGACTGGAAAAGTTTTCGGATCATATTTCCAAATGGACAAGCATACCCACTCTACAGATATGTTCATTTTAGTTAGAGTACAACATTCTGTTTTCGAACTAAAACACATATTTTGACTAGGGGATCCTTGGCAACATGTTCCACACATATGTTGCAAACATCTCTAACAAAGAAACAGTCCTTGATATCATTTTTTTGGTGCTCTAATGAATTACTTGCTCTCTCCACTTGTAACCATAATTACGATTGCAACAACTGAAAAAAGTCAAAAGTAATGCCTTCGTCTCCTCTGATTGTAGCTTGCAAAATATATTTTGATTAAATGACGTGATCGATGAAATTTCATGCATATGCAAGAAATTAATATTATTTCTACATCCAAGATTTCAATATCAAATTCGATAATCGTTTGAAAAGTCTGCAATATTTCAAAATCAGTTGTTGCAAGTCGTATGCTCAACACTTTGCAGTTAGGCTATATATCAATATCTTGAGCTTCCCTTTCATTCATATCTGAAAGGGAATTTAGTTCCCCCTGTATTCAAGAAACTAATTAAAACCATTTAGCTTGAACCTGTATTACAAATTGCCTAAGTATTTTGTTGAAGAGCGGTATTTTATAATACAAAAGTTAGGGACTGCAAGAGGCGGCAAAATCAAATGCATAATGCTAGAAACCATAAAATTTGACACGTAATGAAGATTCAAATGCTTGGAATAAAGGTGAAGCTTACATTATATAAATACTTTGGGTTTCTTTTTGTATGAGCTTGAACTGTCTACATGATTACACAACAATGAATGCCCAAGCCTCATCTTCTTCAATACAAGATGACTGCAAGTGGAATGGAGCCATAAACTGCAAGAATTACTTTCTTTTTGTTTTAATCATCCTATCAAATCCAGCTTTAGTTCTTGGAAGGAATGAAAAGGTATATCTTTAATGTTTATTTTCATATAAACATCAGATCACAAGAGGACAGATAGATAGAAGAATACATAGGCATCATTTTGTTTATGCTGAGATGTTAAATTAGAAATTTAAACTCAGATTATTTCAGAGGGAATAGGGTGAATGGATAGCAAAGGATATATATACCTTAGGAAATACTATGCAATTAGACTGATGTTGGAGAAATTGTAACCCATAGTTGGGAACTCCCATGTTATATTCAAACTCATACAGAGTCAGAGGTAGAGTCAGAGTCAGAGCTTGAACAAAATCCAGAGAGCCCAGGAAAGAGCTAGAGTCAGGACCTAAAAAAGAGCCAAAGTTCGATAAAAGGAAATAATTATTTAGAAGTATAAAATAACACCACGTGGGCTTCATATCATGTTAGCAGCACAGTAACCCATAAAAATTTTCTTCCATTAGGGTTTGTTGGGTAAGCTAAAAGGTAGATGGATAGTGGGTGTTGAAGAGAATGTAGTCAAGAGGACGCATCACGGGAAGTTAGAGTCAGAACAAAGAGGAAGTCTGTTATTATTGCAAGATGTAGAAAAAACAGGAATAAGAGCGAAGCATCAAATATTTGTTGCCATGCCAGAGCACAAGATGAATTATGATGCGATCTGAGAAGGACTAGATCAAGTCATCTTAAACTTCTCTTTCTATATGCAAAGCCCCACGTCCAATTTCATGATCTTTTATTAATCACATGGCTCTCTGATTCATCTAATCCAACCAAAAAATAAATTACACAACGGATTTCATCACGGCTACTATGTCTGATCATCTATTGTAGCTATATTATCAGTAAACAGTTTCTTAAATGCTTACCTTTTGAAACCGAGTAATTGCTTCATCATCATTTCTTGAGTTGAAATCTCCAATGCATTACCAGTATCGATGGATCCCCTCTGTAAATATTCTCTACTGTGTTGGTAACGCTGTTTTCATATCAAACGGCGGTTTTTCTCTCTTCGAAAAAAAAAAAAACATAATATTATTTTTGTAAAGTCTTCCCGCCAATCTTCCATGGAATAGTGGGAAAATGATATTCAAATGAGTGAAATAATTTTAATCGAAGGCCAAAAACTTTTATCGTAGTGTAAAATAAAGGTTATTCGAATATAATAAATATTTTTTTAAAGTTATTTCAATATTATAAATATTTTATGCTTTTTAAAAGAAAGGTGGAAATTAGGTTGACTTTGTAAGCCATTTTGTGTTTTTATTTTTGTATTCTTTTTATTGTATTTTTTTTATTCTTTTCATTGTATATGATCAATTTAGATTTATTTTAACTTCTGATTTACCAAAATCTAGATCCATTTTAAATTTGATTCCTCTCTCTCATTTGGACGTAGATAGAGTTAAGATAGATCTAGATTGATTTAATTATTAATTATAATTATTGATTTTACGTTTTTTTAATTTTAGTATTGTTATTTTATTTTGACGGAGTTAAAATGTTAAAGTTGACATTACAACATCTCTACCATGACAGAGGAATTCAACACTGGAGAAACCCTAAAGGCCCACAGAGAAATTGCAGGTGAAGAAAGGGTCGTGGAGTTTCAAACTAAAGAAGGGCATAGTTTTGACGAAGACTAAATGAGCTCTGGACAATGTCAAGCTATGATATCCTTGTCGAAACACAAATTAAGATTAAATTGTAATCATGACTTTTTTATCCATGTAATATATAGTTTTGAAGTACAGAGATGGTTGCCATGATAAACCCTTTAAAGACACAAAACCACGCGTCAAATGTTCTTTTCGGATGAGATGTCGGTTTCTTACTATTGGAACCACATGGAGGAGGGGGAGTTAGTGGAATATGAACCGAAGGGGGGGAGGGGGGTGGGGTTCAAAAAAATTGAGCTAGTCCCATGGATTTTATACATTCACATTTGGAAGTCATGTTAGAAGGTTATCATATTGCGATTTCTAGGCCTATCAGGTCTTTAGAAAGAAAAGTTAAGAATTCAATAGGAGACCATCTTGAAATTTGGAGGCCCTAACCCTTGCTCTGGCCACACACTATTCGGGTCCTTTAGTTTTGGTCAACCTAGGGCCCAAGGAAATTTTCCAGGGGCTGGAGAACTCTTCTTGGGGTTCTTTGGCTCTGAGTTTAGTTTCCCTACCATCCTAGAGATTAAAGGAACACATACAATGTGTTATGACTTCCTTAGGGTTTTCATTATTTTTTGAACACATTAGGGATTCTTCGCTCTCATAAGCCTCTCTGATTTGTTTTATTGTCTGTCCTTAATCTCATGAAGTATCATTGGCCTCGCTCTCCTTGGGTGAACTAGTGAAGGAGATCCTTGCCTTGACAACAGAGGAAGGTTGAACTAATGTCGCAAATGGTGCTATGGTTTTTTAGGATAAACACTCTTGTGAATAAAAAGGAATTGTGATTCAGAAGGAATTTTAGAAAGAAAGGAAGAGGAAAAGAAATTGTAGTGTCAAGAATAAGAACAAATTCATCCTTTCTCTGTTGTTGGGAGTCGACATCGCCAATCAGGAGATTGAGGAAATTTCCCAAAAATCTCTAGTGGGGTGAGTAAGGGGTCGAAAATTCAAGTCCTCAACCCTAAAAGCATGGGCAGACAAGGAAACCTCGCCCATTGTTAAATTTACTCCAAAGGTTTCACTACTAGCCCAAGGTTGGATTTATTTGTGCTTCAAAGATGCGGTTGACACCCAAAAGGTACATTAGATGGTTTGGAAAATTGATTCATTTCCTATCATTTTTAGTTTTTGGATGCCCCTCTTCGATGCAAAGTAGGAGAGGCCACATATGTCCCCAATATAGCTGGTTCATCTTCCAGGTCTCCCTCCTAACTATTGGGATGCCATAATTTTCAAAGATAGAGGTAACTCAATGGGATCCTATCTGTCCCATGAATTTATCTCGACCATGAATTTTCATATTTGGAGATGGAGATTAAGACGTACTCTCACACTTTTGCTAATATGGACCTTAGGGAAGTGCTTCTAGAAGACATGGATTTCAAGATTGGGGTGGAGTGTATTTAGATACTTGATTATGAAGGAATTTATTTCATGTGTAGGCATTTCCATAGGTTTTGAACCTAGCTAAAAACTATGAGCTTCCCTTTTCTGCGAAGGACCATATATCCAAAGGCAAGGACTCGGTGCAAGGACATATTGGGTCAAAAAAGGGTTATGGATTGGAGGTTTTGGATGCCAAGGAAAAGAAATTTCTAATAGATATTTAAACTTTGCTTTCAATATCCGTGATGAGAGTTGGGTTAGGCACTCACTATTTCAAAATCATTTGTCATAAATTAAATTTCACCTTGCCATCTCCCCCACAAAGCCTTGCATCACACCAAGCATATTGTGCACACTTGAACAACCAATATGTTGGCTAGATCAATGTAAAATAAATACCATGACCTGGAAACTTGTGCTTCTCTCCTTTATCCTCAATCACAACATTAGGGCCCTTAAAAAATCAAGACGAGTAAATACCTCCCCACCCATCTATCATCCATTATCTATTGTTTGACTTTGTTGTTGTCTTTGGAATTTCAGGATGTTCCAGGAATTTATAACAATTTGGATAAGTAATTGTTTGATCTCGATGTTGTTCTTAAGTTTTCAGAATATTCGCTAAATCTACCATTGAAATGAGTTCAACAACTTTAGGTTGGCCAGGAATTGTAACTTCTTCCACCAAATTGTAAATGGATTAATTTTATAGAATTCATGATTTAAGGGTGGAAACTAAACCTCTTTATCATTTGTAGAAAATATATCATTAGTGACCTTAATTTGTCCCACATATTATCTGATAAACACCAAAGGGCGAAAGCAGAGAGATTGGTGTTATAATGATCTCTTCATGCACATGGAGGGGTCCCTAGTCAAGTTGGTCCCAAAATGTTTGTAGCAGTACTATCTATATCCTATCAATCCATTGTAGCCTCACGCTCTCTGTAGTTTTATATATACACATCCAAATCAACATGTTACATAGATGGATGTATTGTGTGAAGTTTACCATCAACTCAAATTGAAATTGCTCATCATCAATCTGTGATGGGCCACATAATATTGATATGGTCGGTTTGTAGCTAAGATTATAGGGCATGAGAGCTTGCACTGGATTGGATACCTAGATTCCCAAATAATTCTAATCCTCTATTGGTAGAAAACCGTAATGTTTGTTTGTAACCTCAATTCCATTGTGCCATCAATCATTTGTTTGAAGGCCTAAATTTATGCAGGGTTGAAAAACAAATCAATTAAGCTGCGAAATTGTGTTTTGAATTTGCAAATCGTTAGAAAGATTAATGCATTATCCAAAACAAACTTGTTTAAAACTAATTGACACTTCCTCTGAAGATGATCAAGTTTTAATGGATAAGAGAACTGAAATTCAATGGCTCTAGCAAGCACCGTGGGTAATCACAATGCTACTTCCCCATTGGCACAATTCTTAGATTTTTCAGACACCATCGACGACACACCTCTTTATATATTTGTGAGACAGTTGATTTGTTTGTTGCGAAAGTAGGGAATTGAGTGGAGGCCCATATGGGGATTTTGTCTTTGGATTTTATAAATAAATACAAGGAAAGTTCCATATCAATCATTATCCTCTTCTGATCATTATCCTCTTCTAATCCCTTTAGAGACCCCTTTGTCTCTAAATGTTACACTTTGGTATCAAAATTGCAATTTTCCATTTATGGAGTGACACAATTAAAAATTACTAACATAAATGACTAATTCATATACTTGTTGTACTTGTTATTTGGTCATATTTTTATTCTTGGACTATAATACTCATTTACATTAATCATTATTAATTTTGTCACTTATTATCTAGTCATATATTTTAATCCTCACTAAATTAGTCATTTAAGTTAGTCACTTTTAGTTTAGTAACTTATTATTTAGTCATATATTTTATCCCTAGATTAAATTAGTCATTTAAGTTAGTCGTTTTGAAGCTTAGTCACTTATTATCTAGTCATTTTATTCCAAGACTAAATTACTACTTAAGCTAGTCATTTTAGTTCCTACTACTTAAATTGCTCAAATTTAGTAATTCACTTGAATAATTGCAGTGACTAACATTTTTAGTCACCTCGTCATTAATTTCATCATTTTTTACTAGTGCCTCCAAATACATTTGTAAAAGTTCAGCTAACTATGCCAACAAAACCTGCCATATCATTCAAGGCTAAAGGACAAACTATCTATTGAAGTAAGCTGAATTTCAAGATGTACATATGGACATAAGGACCTTCAAGATCTAATAATCAGTGGAGAATCATATCATGATAATAATCGATGATTTTTCGAGATTAACATGGGTGGCATTTCTTAGATAAAAATCTGAAGCGTTTGAGAAATTTAAGATATTCAAGGCACTGGTAGAAAATCAAACTGGATGTAAATTAAAATGCGTCAGATCAGACAAAGGATGTGAATTCACAGGTGATGTGTTTGCAGACATGTGCAAATAATGTGGGATAAAGCAAAATTTTACCGTTGCAGATACACCTCAAAAGAATGGAGTGGCAGAGAGGAAAAACAAGTATGTACAATAGATTTCTAGATTCATGATGCAAGAAAGAAACATTCCCCAAACCTACTGGGCAGAAGTAGTACACACAGTTGTTTATATTCTCAACAAAGCTCATCTCAGACCAAATTGTGACAAGACTTATATGAATTATGGCATGGAATCCTGGATCAATTAATCACTTTAAAGTATTCATGCTAGCCGTTTCATAAATAATAATGATGAAAAATTGGGGAAGTATGATGCAAGAGCTGATGAAGAAATATTTTTTGGATATGCATCCAAGAGTAAGGGATATAGGTCATACAATAAAATGCTACATAAAATTGTGGAAAGAATTGATGTGAGATTCGATGAAGATCTACCAAACAGAACCAGAAGCACAAACTGCGCCAATCCTCCAGATAATCATGAAGATGAGAATCAAGAAAATGAAGAACAGAGTAAGACAACAAAATAGATTGAATTAAACTCAAAAGGACCCTCGAGACACACTCAGAAGAACCATATAGAAGATCAAATCATTGGAGACAAGAGTGCAGGAGTCCAAACTAGAAGACAACTAGCTAAACAAACCAAGGAAGTGTACCTAGCCATGTTGTCACAAATAGAACCAAAGAATTTCGCTGAAGCCAGCAAGGACAAAATTTGGGTAAATTCTATGAATGAAGAACTAGACCAAATCGAAAAGAACAAGCCGTGGGAGTTAAAGCCAAGACCCACTGGGAAAAATGTCATTGGCACAAAATGGATTTTCAAGAATAAGATGAATGAACAACGTTAGGTAATCAGAAATAAATCCAGACTTGTATGCAAGGGATGTTCTAAAAAGGACTTGATTATGATGAAACCTTTTCCGCTGTAGCAAGAATGGAAGCAATCATAATGTTTTTGGACTTTGCATGCTATCGTATGCTCTAGACACAGCCTAGAGTTGTGATACACCAGTGCCTAGGACATCATATATAGCAAAAAGAATATGGTATAACAGAGGGAATCATCAATAACAAGCTCTCATGCTATCTCCTGTAAAACAAGGAAAATTAATCTGAATGGGACCAAGACCTTCAGAGACTGACACAGAGAAAGGGATATTGCAGAGGCAATATGCAAAACTCCAATATAAAGCAACAGACAATTCAGAGACAGCTCACTGTAAAGCGGGTCGATTCAGAGATACCTCACAGAAATAATTTATCAGAAGGTGTATGTAGTGAATGAAATATTGAGAAGATACTAGTTAACATTGAGTTGATATCCAGATACACAATACCACCATGCATGGGCTTACCAATCTAAGAATCCATACATAACAATAGCGTTTTAAAAACACCCTCCCAAAGAAACTAATATAGCGGAAATACGGTTTAGATGAATAATGGAATAGAATATCATGCATGAGCCATATTTAAAGCGCTTGACTAATCAGAGAGCATGGGTATCAACTGGATAAATCCTTTTAAGAAAATGTTAGACCACTCATTCCCAAACATGATACCAGAAAATGGGTGGGTAGACGATATATTTAAATAGCACATAGAGAAGTTACGGACTATGAAATGCCAAAGACAGGAATCCTCTTTAGCATAGTTAGCAGACTCCTCCTTTTGAACCCACTGGGCTCTGAGCCTTCATCTGAAGTTACACAAGAATGTATACAAAAGAGCCTTTCACTGTCATTTTCGATAAAATCACAATTTGAGGACCTAAATGCTGTTCTTCGGGAGCTTTATAGGAGAAAAAGAAAGCTCGAAAAGGGAGTAGGTGATGAATATTTAATTTGCCTCATTAAGACAAGATGGCGAAAACTTGCACGCCCATACTACTTGATGACTCTGTAATGTTGTTTGTACCTTGTGGCCTGCTTACTAAAATAAATGCACTAGGTAGAAGTCTCTTCAGGAACACAGCAAAGAAGTAAAATCACATAGACATTTCGTCCTTTCCTGAAAGAAAATGGTGTTGAAAAGAAAACTTTAGGGTATTGTTTTCTGCGAATGGTACCCTCTGCCTTCTAACTCTGAATTATGGTTTTAAGATCTTCAATGTTGAACGTTGAATTCCTCGATCATTTGCTGATATTTCTCTGTTGCTCCATTAATATCTCCATCTGCGCAATCTGTGCTTTGAATGACTCTAGAGGGTTTGACAGATTTGAACCCTTCTTCTTTAATAGAAGTCTTGTTGATCTACCTCCCCAAGCCTTTCTCCATAATTACAGCCTCTAAGAGATGGTACTTTGATGTGCTCTGCTACCGCAATCAAGACTGTAAATCATGGCAGTTTTCTGTTGTTGTAAACCTACAAAACCCGCAAACTCGTCAAGAAAACAAATGCATGGGGACGACGATGCAGTGGGGATGACTGTGTAGCAACGTGACATGGTGAAATGGTGGAAGTATGTGGGGTGGCGATGGAAAATGCAGTGGAAAAATGGTGGATGGACTGGGCGGATATTTTTAATGTGAAACCATGAAAATTTGATTTATGACTGTAATATATAACGGGAGAAGGAAACATGTGACACACACATGGAACAGATGACGTGGAGGAAGACCGAGTCAACGGCGAAGCATGTAGATGGTCTGGACCATTCGATCTCAAGACGAGATGAATGGCTGAAACTATGTCGGAGTGCGATGGACTGTGGGCCAGGGGCACTGTACATTTGGATTAACACCTGTGCATCTCCGTAGTGTGATGACCATTGGATGGAGACCCCCAGATTGAACGGTGGATATGAATATCGCGCTGTATCTTTTGCTAAACAATAACATGCGATGGAGAGTGGTTTTTGAGCCGTATGCTGAGACACACGGCAAGCAATGTATGGAATCGCTCCGATTTGAGGAATATCGCCTGCCTTAGAAAGGTGGTGCAATAGATACCGGGCAGGTTTTCATAGTGAGCGGGTATGGGGACCACCGAGACAGATAGACTCTGGGCCGTTGATTTTATGGTTTGATTGGACGGTAGTCAGGCGGGCTATGGGCGCGGCGGAGATGAACGAACATCGTCCGATCTGTATATATTGATGGCTCAAAATGCGTCCGATATACATTTGATAAGCACCTTTCGGGCTGGCGCCTGGTCTAGTGCCCGAATTAGGTGGAGGAAAAGATTAAAAGGGCTAGGGCTGAAGGGGCTAGGCCTTATATATTTTTCAAATGTGGATTTTTGGCCTTTTATAACACAATGTGGGGATATAGGAATGCAACGATAAGTAGAAAATGGATTTCTCAAGGAAAACTGAGGGGTTCTGAAAGGTTCAAGCACAGATGCTTATCAAAATTTCAATAGGATGTTGATATGATCAACATTGGCTCCACCTGGGGGCGGCACGTTCATCCCTGAGCGTGTCGAGAACTTCGCATACCCTCTGGTAATCTTCTATGCAAACTCCGCTCTTCAGCATTTCTATCTTTTGTTTTCATAATTCATCATGATACCCACATTATTTCAAACAAGAGTGAAAACAAACTAATATACAGTATAATACATCTGGCCATCTCTGCCTGAATTAGAACTGGAAGTGGGGTTTAAAAAACTGACCATTTACAGGGGCATCAAGAAAATCTCCCTGTAAATTTTCCAACTTGAAAGTATTGTTACCTCCCTGTTCCACAATCTTGAAAGGACCGAACCAAAGTGGGTCGAATTTACAATTTTTTCCTTTTTCAGCCCTTCGGATGTCCCATCTGAGCACTAGATCACCAATCTGCATATTCCTGTCTTTAGCATGTTGATAAAAAATTTATTTCATCTTCTCCTGATATTCTGTTAGCCTTTGATTCACCTGATTGCGTGTTTCTTCCAATTCCACCAGCTGGTTTATTCTCCTGATCATATCATCAGGCTCTTCTTGAATTTCCTGCATTAATCGGGCTACTGGTAGGGCTAATTGAATAGGAAATATTGCTGCCTTCCCATAGACCAACTCATATGGGTATTTTCCAGTTGCTCTTTTGCTGGTAACTCTATTTGCCCATAGAGAAAATTTTAACTGGGAATCCCAATTTTTCTGGTTTTCATTTATAGCCTTCTTCAATGCTCTCACCAGGGTTTTATTAGAAGACTCTGCCAAGCCATTTCCCTATGGATAATAAGTTGTAGAGTGACTTAGTGTGATGTTATACTGCTGGCAGAAACTCACAAACTTTGCAGAATTGAAATATAGTGCGTTATCAGTCACTATTCTGGCAGGATAGCCAAACCTGGATATGATGTTTTCTTCCATGAACTTTATTATCACAGTGTCTGTGGCGTTCCTCGCAGGTATAGCTTCCACCAATTTTGTGAAATAATCAGTGGCAGTTAATATCCATTTATGCTGACCACTTGATGGAGGATGTATTTCACCTATAAAATCAATTCCCCATTGTCGGAATGGTTCATCCACGTGTACAGGAATCATGGGCAGAGGTGCCAACTTCTGTCTTTCAGCAAATTTCTGACACTTCTCACAAGCTCTAACCTGGGCAAAAACATTTCCAAAAAGCTTGGGCCAGTAAAAACCAGCCTTAAGGATTTTGTGAGCAGTGGCCCTCCAGCTGTAGTGACCTCCACAGATTCCTTCATGAAATTCAGCTATAATACTCTCTACCTCATCCTCTGTGAGACACAAGAGTAGGATGCCTTAGGGATCTCGCCAGTATAGCCGGCCATTGGCGACTATGTACTTTTGTGATTTCAATCTTAGCGTTCTGTATTTAGCTTTATCACAGCTTGGAGGGAAACTGAGTGTGAGGAGATATTATACTATCTCTTTGTACCACTGACTGGTGAGGTACTTTATATGTGTTTCTCGAGTAGCTACTCCAATTCCCTATCGCTCTTATTTCTCCTTAGATACATCACTTGCTATTATGGAAAAATTTATACCTAAAGCTTGATAGTTTGATTCAGATAGGATCTTGGCCAACCCTTGTCCTTTGATCAGCTTAGTAGGATGGATGTCTAAGTCATACTCCTGTATCTTGGCAATCCACTTCCCCCTTTTTCCTTCACTATCCCCCTGAATAAGAATATCTTTTACAGCAGCTGTAGGCACAAATGCAGTGATATGGGACTGTAAGATATATACACGGAATGCTTTGAGGTATTTCACTAGGGCATATGCTTGCTTTTCTAATATGTTGTACTTTAATTCTGCATCACAGAGCACCTGACTAAAGAAAGATATGGGCTGCTTATACCCCTCCTCATTTTTCTGCAATAAAACTCCTGCTATTGTATGAGGTGATGCAAAAGAAAAGATCATGAAAGGTTTAGCATAATCTGGTCCAGCTAGCACAGGGGCTTCTGAAAAAGCATTTTTTATCTTGGTAAATGCCTCTCGTGATTCCTGGGACCATTTAACTTCATTATTCTTTTTCAGCATGTCAGTTATATGTCTAACTATTTCAGCATAGTTAGGGATAAACCTTCTCAGGAAATTGATGCGCCTTAGGAATACTTGTACATCTTTCTTATTTCTGGGAAAAACAATACCATTTATAACCTCTACCTTCTTAGGATCTATCTTCACCCCATCTTTAGTCACAATGTGTCCCAAAAGTTTACCCTCTTCTAATGAAAATAAAGACTTCTGAGGGTTTAGAGAGAGACCATACCTTCTACATTTCTCAAAGGTTCTACGCAGATGTTCAATATTCTCAGTATCATTCTTTGAAAATACAGTGATATCATCAAGGTAGACTACCAGAAATTTATCTTTCTCCCCAAAAAAAGCAATGTCCATCTCCCTCTGAAAGGTGGCCCCTGCATTAATCAATCCAAAAGGCATCCTGGCATACATGAATGTACCCCATGGTGTGGTGAAAGCGGTCTTCTTTTGATCTTCTGGAAGTACAACCACCTGGTTATAGCCAGAGAATCCATCCATCATTGACATCCTAGAAGCTCCAACCACTTTCTGTAGGATATGATCCATCTTAGGTAGTGGATAATTATCCTTTAAGGATGCTCTGTTTAAATTTCTGAAATCCATACACAGCCTTATTTCCCCATTCTTCTTCCGGACAGGGACTAGGTTTGCCACCCATTCAAAGTACCTCAATGGCACAATTATTTTGGCCTTTAATAGCTTCTTGATTTCCTTCTCAATAGAGGGAAGCAACAAGGGATTTATTTGTCTGAGCTTCTACTTGTGAGGCTTTGCATCTCCCTTTAGTGGAATTTTGTGTTACATTATATTGGTGTCAAAAGTTTTCAAATCCTGATAGGACCATGCAAACACATCGACTGAAATAATTTCTGATATAGCCCTTTATATTCTTCTGGGACTTTCTTGGACAGTTTTACAATTTTGTGGTCAGCATCAGTACCCAAATTCAGGTCCTCTACCTGATTTTCTTCTACCACTTTGCTTGGCTGCAACGGGACATCATTTTTGTCAAATAATCCTTCTAGAGTTACCAACCCTCTAGGTATAATGTTTCCCTTTAACTGCAACACTTTATTACCTGCCACTTTCTTCTCCCAATTTCTTTCTGAAGTATCTTCAGACTCAACCTCTTCATCAAAATCAATCTCCATATTAGAGAATTCCCCTACTGTTTCCAGGAATCTCTTCATCTGTTATTCATCTTCAAATACCTGCCAGTGTTTGATGTTTTCTGGGATTGATGGCCGATAACGCACCTCAACTTCATATCTTAAAAGAGGGTTATGCGGTGGTCGAAATGTACTAGCAGCCACAGCGAGGGAATCGGCCATCCTATTCTGTTCTCAGGGCATGAACTGGATATTGAATGCCAAGAAGAAATTTTCTACCATGTCCCAAACTTCATTCCTATAAGCCCTCAGTCGTGGATGTTTGGTTTGACACTAATTCCTGACTTGTCTAACCACTAGTTCTGAATCTCCCAAAACTTTTAAACTTTGTATGTTCATGTTCCTGGCTGTCTGCAATCCTAACAGAAGTGCTTCATATTCAGCCACATTATTTGTAGCTTCATATTCTAGCTTGAAAGACAATGGAACCCATTTTCCTGTAGGAGAAATCAATAATATTCCAGCTCCGTTACCTTCTTTTGAATTTGCTCCATCAAAATGAAGTGTCCAGATTCTTGTTTCATGGCTCTCTGAGGGCTGCTCAGTCTTGATCTGGCAGAAGGATGGTTCATGAGCATAATCTTGATCTTCTTCCAGCATCAAGCATGAGAAATATCCTTCTTTACTATAGACTGGTGAATCAACAGAGTTGTCAGCCTTAGTCACCATCTTGACAAATCTAGTATCCCTGTACAACCTCCTCTCTTGGCCACCAAAAACTGGGATAGTGGTATATGTTAAATCCAACTTAATTGACCCACCAATTTTTGTCCCCCAGGACCTCGATAGTAACATGCCAAAGCGAGCTGGGATGTCAGCCACCACGATGTCCATTACCACACTTTTTGCTAGGATTTGGGCCAAATTGACCACCAAATCCTTGATCATCCCCAAGCATTTAACTCTTTTGGAATCAAATGAATAGAGGTCTTTGTATGGACGGGTAATTTGTAATCCTAGTTGTTCCATGACTGACAAAGGTAGTAGATTATGGGAAGCTCCAGAATCTAACATACAGTTATGTAATAGCAGGTCATGAATCACTAGAGACACATAGAAAGGAGGAGTAGAAGCATCTAATTCCTCAACATGTGGACCAAAGACAACCATGGGTCTTTCTTCTTGAAGGTTGAGACTATCTGGAGTGAGTGTAGCTTCTGGAGGGAGCATGAAAGAGGTGACTTGAGATTGATATGCAGGTTGCTTTAATAGTTCAGTCAAGGGGACTGGGATTTTGACTTTCTCAAGTTCCTTTTGCAGACTGAAAACAAGAGAAGATTTTTCTATTACAACCTCTTTTGACTCTTTATTTTCAGCTGAGGGTTTGAATTCTTTTGACATAGACTTGGTATTAGGGGGAATGACTACTTTTGAAGAAGAAGGAATTTGATCATTAGACTGCAAAGGTTTGTTTAGAGGGCCCTTACCTTTGTCTGTGACTTTCTTCATTGTAGACTCCTTCTGAGCAGGTGCTTCCTTCTGGGGTAACTCCTCTTCTTGATCTTGAGTACGAGTCCTCTTCCTAGAAGATCTGAGATCATATCTTCTATTGAACTGTGCTTGCATGAAATCAACAAATTGTTTACAATAATGATCGATTTCTGCTTCTTATGTGTCTCTGGTCTTTTCTTCTTCTTGCAATGAGCACTCAGCTCCATCATTTCCTTGCAAAGGGCATTCTTCTCCATCACTATTTGAAAAGGCAAGATTTTCATCTTCCAGTCCATAGGCAGTGTCTTCAGTAGAATCATCTACTGGACCTTCTAGGTACAATGGGTGTGGTACCTGATCCTGTTGCTCCTTTGCTTCCCTTGGAAATATTTTCAGGGGTGGTTTCCTATACTGAGGATTGTAACCTCTGTTTTGAGCATTGTGGAAATTCTTGGGGGCTGAATTATTGGTCTCCAATTCAAGCTTAACCAGTTTACCAGAAAGGTTCTTGATCATTCTGCTCATTTCTTCAATTCTGTCATTGGCTGAATCTTTGTCTTGATAAGAGGTGGACACCTCCTCTTTTCCCCTTCTTCTGGTATCTTGTTCAGATTTTCCCTTTGATTTTCCAGCGGAGGAAAAGTTAGCTTCCAACTCTAGTGCATCTGACTGAGCATCATCCAAAGTAGCAGGCTTTCTTTCTCTGAGAGAGAAACCAAATTCTGAATCAAAAGCTGCTACAAAAACAACTTTAGCAGCAGTTTGGTGAGGTTTCATCTCAGCAGGAAGACTCAAATACAATTTATTAAATCTCTTGATAAATTCTGACACCCCTTCATTATGTCTTTTCTTGAGTGTATTGAACTCAGTAAGACAATGTCCATGGTCTTTCTTCTCTCCCCATTTTCTGAGAAAAGTATCTTCCATTATTTCCCAAGTGGTAATAGAACGACTTGCCAATGTCTTAAACCATTTTCGAGCTTCACCATCAAGAGATTGGACAAAAAGCCTTAAGACCACATCTAAATGTTCCACATTAAAATTCTCTGCAAAAGCACAGAAGACCTCAAGATGTTTTTGAGCATCAATCTCATTTTCCCCATTGAATCGGGGTAAAATCTTCAAATAATCCTGTGGCAAATCATTCAACACTTGGGGTAATGCCAGAGGGGCATATTTATTTAGCAAGAAGCCTGGAACATTTGCCATTGGAGGGGGTGGAGGTAGTGCAATAGTTTGATGAGTAAGAGGAGGAGGAGGAGGTGGAAGTGGAGTATGAATAATAATAGGAATGTAATGAACAGAAGGCTGAGGTGTTGAGGGGAGTAATGGTCTGTTAATAGTTGATACTTCAGTGACTTCTTTAACCTCTTCAACCTCAGGAGTAGGGTGAAAACAATCTTTACTTTTGACACCTCCTCGGGGTGGGCTATCTGAATAGTAATAATCGGTATCTCCCACAGTGGAGTCGGGATTTGGCACTTGAGCTTCTTGAGAAGAAGAGGATGGAAAGTCTTCTATAGATAATTCAGGGATTTCAGAGTGGACTGATTTTATTTCCCTCCAATTTCTTCTATGTATGATCTTTTCAGGGTCAGACACTGAAGGTGTCTTTGGCTTAGACGTATCTGAACTCAAGTGTGGCTTTTGAGGAGCCAGGACTGCAAATAGATTTATCAAATAAACAAATGTGGAGTCGCCAAGGTGAGGGATCTACAACTCTCAAATCTTCATACTCACCTACTTGAAGAGTGAATTAGATTTTTTCGAGGCCCAGGGATTTAAAATTTCTCAAATTTTTCCCCAGCAATGGTGCCAAAAAGATGTTGTCGTTCCTAGAGACAACCTAGAGTTGTGATAGACCAGTGCCTAGGACATCTTATATAGCAAGGAGCATATGGTATAACAGAGGGAGTTATCAATAACAAGCTCTCATGCTATCTATTGTAAAACAAGGAAAATTAATCTGAATGGGACCAAGACCTTCAAAAACTGACACAGAGAAAGGGATATTGCAGAGGCAATATACAAAACTCCAATATAAAAGCAACAGACAATTCAGAGATAGCTTACTGTAAAGCGGGTCGATTCAGAGATACCTCACAGAAATAAGTTATCAGAAGGTGTATGTAGTGAATGAAATATTGAGAAGATACTAGTTAACATTGAGCTGATATCCAGATACATAATACCACCATGCATGGGCTTACCAATCTAAGAATCCATACATGACAATAGAGTTTTAAAAACACCCTCCCAAAGAAACTAATATAGCAGAAATACGGTTTAGATGAATAGTGGAACAGAATATCATGCATGAGCCATATTTAAAGTGCTTGACTAATCCAAGCATGGGTATCAACTAGGATAAATCCATACCAAAAATCAGTGAGCCACTCGCATTCCAAAACATGATACAGGAAAGATGGATGAAATGAAATGATCTATTTAAATAACACATAAGAGAAAGTTATAGACTGTGAAATACTAAAGACCAGAATCCTCTTTAACAGATGGAATTCCTCCTCACTGAAACCCTATGGGCTCTGAGCCTTCATACAAGAGCTCTACAAAATGTATACAAAAAGCCTTTCACTGCGTAATGTTTTGATAAAATCTGGAACCCTCAATAATCTGTTCATTGGCAGCTTTATAGGAGAAAAGAAAACTAGTAAAAGTGGTAGGTGATGATCATTTAATTTGCTTCATAAGGACGGGATGGCTAAAACGTGCACGCCCATACTGTTGGATGAATCTGTAGTGCTGTGTGTACTCTGTGGTCTTCTTTATGAAATAAATGCACTGGGCAGAAGTCTCTTCAAGAACATGGTAGAGAGATAAAAACCTCATGGATAGTCTGTCCTTCCCTGGAGAGAAAATTCTGCTGAAATAAAACCTTGAGGGTATCGTTTTCTGTGAATGGTACCCTCTGCCTTCTAAACCCTGGATTAAGGCTTAAAATATTTAATGTTGAATGTTGAATTCCTCTGATCTCCCACTGATACTCTTTGCCGCAACATTAATGTCTCCGATTGCAAAATATGTGCTTTGAATGACTCCAGAGGGTTTGAAAGATTTTAACTCTGTTACTTCAATGGAGGTCTTGTCGACATACCTTCCCAGGCCTTTCTTCATAATTCAGCTCTGAAAAATGGTCCTTTGAAGTGCTCTCTATCACAGTAATAGAGACTGTGAATCATGATAGTTTTCCGCCGATGTAAACCTGCAAAACCCACAAAATCGTCAAGAAAAAAAATGAATGGGGATGACGATGTAGTGGGGATGACTGTGTAGCAACGCGGAATGATGAAATGGCGGAAGTATGTAGGGTGGCGATGAAAAATGCAGTGGAACAATGGTGGATGGACTGGCCAAAGTTATAACGTAAAACATTAAAATATGACATATGAATGGAATATATAAGTGGCAGAGGAAAAATGCGATAAACATGTGGGATGGTGACGTGGAGGAAGACCGGGTTAAGGCGGGGGCGATCAAATCTGGACCGTCTGATCTCAGGAGGAGATCGATGGTTGTGAATGCATCGGAGGCAATGGGCAGTGGGCCAGGGGCACTGTACACTTGGAATAACACCCGTGCATCTCCGTAGTGCAATGACCGTTGGATGGAGACCCCTAGATCGGACGGCTATAATGCATATCGCTCCGTATCCTCAGTCGAATGATAACGCGTGATGAGGTAGCGGTTTTGGAATAGTGACGGAGCCACATGTCACTCGATGTATGGAATTTCTCCGAATTGAGAAATACCGCCCGCCTATGAAAGGCGGTGCGATAGATACCGGGAAATTTTGAACAGTGGACGCGGGGTGGGGACCATCAGGACAGATAGACTCCGGGCCGTTGATTTTACGGTTTCATCAGAAGGTAGGCAGGTAGGCCACGGGCACAACAGAGATGAACGAACGCCGTCCGATCTGTACAGATCGATGGTTATGAACACGCCTGATATTCATTTGATAAGCGCCTTTCGGGCTGCGGCTTGGTCTAACACCTAGGTTACATGAAGAAAAAGACTGAGGGGCTAGGGCCGAAAGGTGCCAGACCATATATTTTTTCAAGTGTGGGTTTTTTCCCTTTTTTCTGCCATTTTGAGTTTAGAAAAGGGGAACGATAGGTGGAAAAATGATTTTTTAGGCCAAACAGAGGGGGTTTAAAGGGGATTGTTTGTCAGAATTTAACAGAATATAACGGAATGCTGACATGATCAACAGAAGAGATTGAAGGAAAATATCGAAGAGGTGTAGGAGGTTAATTTTTAATATTATAACAAAATATGGAAAAATCTTTTCCTCAGCACTGATCGAAACCCTAGCCGTGGAGGCTTACAATCGGCATGTCTAGATCCCCCTCTAACGTGATAGGTCACAAGGGTACCAACGTGGCTTAGAGGTGTAACTTGGAGGTTTTACTCCATAATATTTCTAAAGGTGCAAGAAAGGGAGAGTCTGGATTGAGCACCAGGATAACATGGCAACCATCGGTGTTGACATTCATTGGAGGGATGGCCCACAGTCCATGTAAGCCATAAGTCTAGCATAGAAAAATGAAAGGTAGGCGCATTAGAAAGATATGAGAACACAAAGGAGGGATGAATTCACATTGAATGTCTCACCCTAGAACATTAAAGTGGGGAGTTAATAGTAAGTGTTGGGAAAATACTATCGGGATGATGTATTCATATGATGCTTCCAAAACATGCACTCAATTGGTGGAAAAGGGGTCCTACCTGCCAGGTCAACCCAATGCCATGATCCCCGAAAGGATTAAAGTGGTGTCACAAGGGAGGATTTAGGCTAGAGAAAGTGGGATGATGTGAGGTTTCATGCATGGAAGTAAGAGTGGGATGATGAACCAATGGGAGAGGAAGCCATACAACCCCACCATCTATGCAATCCCAGTAGTAGAGCCCTAACAGTTGGCAAAGGGTGCTCACTAGAATGTGCTAGGAGGGACCTAATGGGATGACATAGGTTGGAATCACTGGCCATACACACAAGCCCAACAATGATCTCATTGGTGGGAGGAGGACCACAACCAAGTCAACCCGAGTGACCTTGGAGAAATAAAATGGCGCCATAAGGGAAGGTGCCGGTGTAATATTCCCAAATGGGGAATGCAACAATACAATGCATAAAGATAGGAAAATAATGCAGATAATATTTTAGAAGGCAGAAGGCCAATTTGGAGACCTTTCATTTGTTATTACAACAAAAAAATAGATGTAAAAAGTGGCCCATAAGATGCATAACAAGAAAATATAGCCTCCAATGAAATAAATCCCTCAAA
>JAXQQM020074169.1:0-12605 GCA_034641835.2 Pinus albicaulis
TTAGTCTCTATTAATCTGTGTTAACTTTTATTAGTCTGCTCTGTAATGTAATTACGCTGCACTTGTGCCGTAACATCACCATTCTGTAATGACTGCATTTTAATATAAGAAGACTCTGTTTTCAACCGAAATTCGTATTTGAAGATCGTTGCCAAGGCTGGTGTAGAGGGCCCCTGCACTTGCCAAGGTTCTGTGCATTATTGTATAGTTCTTGTTTTATTTCCTTAAAGCTCATTGTGCCATAATCCATTCATATGTTTATACATTGCATCTTTCATAGTATATATGCTTCATTTCTGTTTTGTGAATCCATACATGCTTTCCATTTTTATCAGTTTCCTTCATGTTTTATGTTATTAATCACCGATCAAATAATTTCGTTTCGAAATATGACAGTACCCGGCATTCGCATAGCTTTTCGATTAATGACATGGAATTTTGTTTGTTCCTCGGCTAATTTTTTTTCTTAGTTTCGTTTTCAGTTTCGCATTGCTTTGTTTAATTCGGGCTCGTTTATTTGCTTCGCAGTTAAATTTAGATATATTAAACTCGCTCATAACATCTTCGCTGCTCTCCGAAAGCCAAGCTGGATCGATGGTGAGGGATTGTATTATGGATGTGTAGTTTGATATTAGTTTCCTTTCTGCAAGTTAGATATATTAAATCGCTCATAACATCTTCAGTTGCCTCCGAAAGCCACAGCTGGACTGATGGTGAGGGATTGAATTATGGATGTGTAGTTTGATATTAGTTTCCTTTCTGCAAGCTAGAAATATTAAATTGTGCATGACATCTTCAGTTACCTCCGAAAGCCACAGCTGGACTGATGGTGAGGGATTGAATTATGAATGTGTGGTTTGATATTAGTTTACTTTCTGCAAGTTAAATATCAGTTACTCAAGTTGTTTATGGTTACTTCCGAAAATCATAATTGGACTAATGATGAGGGATCAGAAGACAAGTTGATGTAATTTGATTTAGATTTACTTTATTGCAACTTTTGGATTTCTTTCAGCATAGTTTCTTTTGTGTTTAGACAGCAGCAAGAATAGTTTGGTTTCATGCTCACTAGTTCATTGTTTTGATTTATTAGATTAGTAGCACCTTTCCATTTCAGCAGCACATTTTCATTTCCTTTCAAGTTTTGTCATTGTAAATTTCAAATTCCTTTTTAAGTTCCAAGTTGGTAAATCATTATAGAGGATATCATTTCCTTGAACAAACATAACCATACTTGTTTTTATTTTAGAATTTCCATCTCACCTTAGAAAACCAAAAATGACAAAAAGTTAAGAAATAGGTTATCTTGCACATATAGTGCACCGCACTTCATCAGCTTACGAATCCCGGATTGACAAATTAAATGCAGCAATTTAGGACATACTAAATTGACCAAACATTTTGGCGCCGTTGCCGGGGAAGTGTAAATAGGTAGCCAATTTCTTAAAAAAAAAAAACACAAAATCATAAAAGAAGGGAAAACTTGATAACTTCTTGAAGTATGGAGTTATTGGTTTAGTAATTTCTTAAGTATGCTCTCTTCTTGCACCTAGTGTGACCTGGAAGATCAGAAAAAGGATTATTAGCCCAACTTAAAAAAAATAAAAATAAAAAATGACATGCATAGAGCAAGAGATTCTAGGGGAAGGTTTATAGCTAAAGCCAAGAGTTCGATTTTTACAACTCCATCTTCTTCAAGGCATAGACCAGATTCACCACCATCTACCCCTAGCCTTAAGATTTTTGGAATTCAAGGAGCAGCTGAATTAGATGATTCTCCTATACCACCTACTAAATCCCATTTAGAAAACAAAGAGACTCTCTCTCATCCTTCCTTGGTAGAAGAACTAGAGGAATTTAAGGACTCTAAAGAAACTATCATGGCGGAGGAAGTAATAGATGGAGGTAGAGGTAGAGGTAGAAGAGGAGGAAACAATGGAGACAACAATGGTGAAGGAAATAATGGTAGAAATAGGGAAGGAGACAATTTGTTTGGATTCCCTATAGTTGATGAGGAAACTCATGCAACAATGAAAAATATCTCACCATCTGTTCTCCCTAACTTTTATGGATTGCGAAGTGAGGATCCTGAAACATTTTTGTTTGAGTTTGAAGTAGTGTGCCAAACTTATGACTATATGGAAGATTCTCAAAAACTCAAACTGTTTCCTTCAACATTGAAGGGATCTGCTTTGAAATGGTTCATGGGATTAGCCACTCAATCTATCAGGACTTGGAATGATATGAAACAAACATTTTTGGATAGATACTTGGACTATTGTATGCCCACCAATCACGAGGATGAGGTATTCAAAATGATGCAAAAAGAAGATGAAAATTTGGAAGACTTAATTGAAAGATTTCAATACAACTTGAAAAGAGAAAAGATGAGCAACTTAGATAATGAAACCTTGAAAGCCCTCCTATTAAAAACCATTAGAGATGAATGGATAGACATTTTAAACATGATGGGTAAAGGAGACATTTCTCAACTCCCATTTCATGATATAACAGAACTATGTATCCAATTCTCAAGGGGAAGATCTAAAACTGGAAAAGGGCCTAGGGATTCTTCTCTTATTAGGGCTAACAAATCTGCAACTGGATCGGTAAGTAGGGCAGAGATTGGTAATATGCTTGATGAGTTCAAAACTGATATCTTAGGGAGCCTTAGTGAACAACTAGACACCCTTAAAATCCAAAACAAGCAGAAAGCAGAAACAGACGCTTTAGCCATCTTTTGTCCGAAATGTAGGAAGAAACATGCTTTAGGGAATGTCCCTTGGATGCAAAAGTTGTAGAAACATGTATGATTTTCTCAGAGAATCATGAGATCAAGGATTGTCCTTCAATTCCTGGACTCAAAGCTGTTTTTCAAGAAGACCCAAATTCAGTAGAATCTCTCTGTTTTGTTGCAAGAAGACCTTGGCGGGGACAACAAACTCAAGGGTTTAACAACCCTATGAATCTTCAAACCCCACCAAATTGGAATCCTTGGCAACAACCTTGGCCCCAACATCAAAATCCATATCAGCCATGGGTACAAGGGATGCAAAATCCTTATGGGAGATTTGCTCAATTTTATCAATATCCTCCATCCTTTCAAAATCAACAAGCTCCACAACTTCCAAGCCCAAATCCACAATTTTCATTGCCATTTCCACAACAACAACCTTCTCAACAAAATCCAAATCCTCAACTCATGCTCCCATACCAACAAAAGACAAATCAACTTCCAGCTCAGCCATTGCCAAATCCTAACAATAAGAATCCTCAGAATACCTACATGGTAGAAGGACAACAATTTCCTACCTATATGATTGTTCCTCTCAACGATGTACAACTCAGATCTGGTAGAGTTTTAGAAAAACCTTCTATAGATATTCAAGAGCAAGATATTTCTGAGGAGGATTCTCTTCAAGTCAATAAAGGTTCTGAGAAAGAATCTCTTCAAAATTCAAGCATGCAAAAAGAAAAAGAAAAGTTAACACCCACAACTCCTATAGTTGAGCAACCCGCATCTTCATCTACACCTCCTTTTCCTGAAAGACTACAAATTGACAAGGGGGTGGAAAAACAAATCTTGTTGCCTAACTATGAATTTCTAGATGAATTGAAGAATGTTTGTATCAAGATTCCCTTGCTACAAGCCATTCAAGAGATTCCTATTCTAGCAAAAACCATAAAGGAGTTGAGTTTCAAAAGACCAGGAAGGAAACTAAAAGACACAAGAAGAATCCACCTGGTAGGAAAGATTGCGGATATTATGATGGGAAAAATTACCATGCAGAAGTATGTAGATCCAGGAAGTCCAATTGTCAAGACACATATAAATGGGATAGAAATTCCAAACACATTGATTGACTTAGGGGATGCTATCAACATTATGAGTAGACAGACTATGGACTAGCTAAAAATTCCTAACCTTCTTTTTACACCTACTTTACTGCAACTTGCAGATCGATCAATTATTAAACCAGATGGTGTATTAGAAGATATTTCAGTCTCCTTAGATTCTTGGGAATATCCGATAGATTTTATGATTTTGACTCCCAAGAGTAATCTAGGAGGGCATCCACTTATCTTAGGAAGACCTTGGCTAGCCACAGCTGATGCTTTTATTAGTTGTAGATCTGGGGACATGTATATTTCTAATGGTAATTCGACAAAGAAATTCAATTTGTATCCTCCAGCAAAAGCAATCACAGAAGTAGGAGACAATGAATGGGTCGATGATGAGGACATTATACAACCTGTCTTTACCATTTCGAAAATTAGTGAGGATAGTCAAATTCTGAACACATTAGAAAATTTTGAGACATCTTCAGAATATGACCCCACACAATTTCAGTTGGAATCTGACATAGAATATTTATCATCAAGACAAATGTCTCTTTACTCTATGGAAGAGTTTGGTAGCTCTACTATTGAGATTTTTCCAGGAAAAACATTGAATATCAACAAACATTTGGAAAAGTCACAACAAGAAGAACTAACCAAAATCTTGCAAAAACATTCTACTGCATTTTCATGGGAGTATACTGACATGAAAGGTATTGATCCTAATACTTGCATCCATCATATCTATATTGAGGAAAACGGTAGACCAATCAGACAACCTCAAAGAAGGATGAATCCAAATCTTAGGGAGATAGTGAAAGAAGAGCTCCAAAAACTACTCAATGTAAACTTCATTTATCCAATTTCAGATAGCCGATGGGTTTCTCCTTTGGTTATAGTACCTAAAAAGAATGGTAAATGGAGGGTATGCATTGCTTACAGGGAATTGAACAAAGCAACTTTGAAGGATCACTTTCCTTTGCCTTTTATTGATCAGGTATTAGATACATTAGCAGGTAAAAAGTACTTTTCATTCTTGGATGGTTTTAGTGGCTATAATCAAATTCAGGTAGCACCTGAAGATCAAGATAAGACCACATTTACTTGTCCATGAGGAAATTTTGCCTACCGAGTGCTTCCTTTTGGGTTATGTAATGCACCCGCAACATTCCAAAGAGTAGTACTAGGATTTTTTTCTGATCTAATCCATGATTGTGTAGAGGTTTATATGGATGATTTTACAGTTTATGGTAATTCATTTGAAGAGGCATTAGAAAATTTGGAAAAAGTTCTTATAAGATGTAAAGAAACAAACCTTTCATTAAGCCATGAAAAATTCTTTATGATGTTTTCTGAAGGGATTGTTTTAGGACATCATATTTCAGGAGATGGGATTAAGGTTGATAGATCAAAGGTTGAAGTCATCTCCAAGTTGCCTATTCCAAATTGTCAAAGAGATGTTAGAAGTTTTCTAGGATTTACTGGTTACTATAGAAGATTTATAGAAAACTTCACTAAAATAACATCTCCACTCTTCAAATTGCTTACAAAAGACTGTGAATTTAAATGGGATCCTGATTGTCAATCAACTTTTGAAACTTTGAAAACAAGAATATCTGAAGCACCTATCTTAAGAGGACCAAATTGGAAACTCCCTTTCCATATTTCTACGGATGCTTCAGATACAGCTCTAGGAGCTGTGTGGGGTCAAAAAGATTTAGTTCCTTATGCCATTTATTATACCAGTAAAAATTTGACTCCCACAGAGTTGAACTATACTGTGACTGAAAAAGAGTTTTTAGCTGTTGTTCATGCAATCAATAAGTTTAGACATTATATAACAGGCTATGAAACTTTAATTCATACTGACCATTCTGCAATTAGATATTTAATGAACAAACCTGTTACTAATGGCAGAGTGACAAGATGGCTCTTACTTTTGCAAGAATTCAATATTATTGTGTTGGATAGACTAGGAAAACAGAATACAGTAGCTGATTTCTTGTCTAGGATTCAGAATACTAAAGAAGATTCTCCTGTAGAGGATAAGTTTCCTAATGAATACTTGTTTGCAGTAACTATTAAGACTCCTTGGTATGCAGATATTGCTAACTATTTGGTTACAGGGAAACTACCTTCACATTTATTTCCAAGTGAAAAACGAAAAATTATTTAGGAGAGTTCAAAATATTCATGGATTTCTAACGAATTGTTTAAAACAGGGCCAGATCTTGTGATCAGAAGATGTGTCAGGGAAGATGAAATGCCTGATATTCTTAAGGCATGTCATGATGAACCATGCGGCGGACACTTTGCATACAAAAGGACGGCCTATAAAATCCTCTCTTTAGGATATTATTGGCCTTCCCTCTTCAAAGATGCAAAACAATATGTCAAAAGGTGTGACAGCTGCCAAAGAGTAGGGAAACCTACTCTTTCAAATGAAATGCCATTGCAAACACAGGTACTCATTGAACCCTTTGAAAAATGGGCTTTAGATTTCATTGGACCTATTAATCCACCATCTAAGCAAAATAAGTATATATTGGTTTGTACTGATTATGTTACTAAATGGGTAGAAGCTAAAGCATTAGTATCTGCTACTGAAAATTCAGTTGTTCATTTTCTTTATGAGGATATTTTTACTCGCTTTCGTGTTCCAAGAGAAATTGTGACAGATCAGGGGAGCCAATTCACATCCAATTTGGTGGAAAAGTTGATGGAAGAATACAAAATCAAGCACAGAAGATCTACTCCTTACCATCCACAAGAAAATGGTCAAGTGGAGTCCACAAACAAAGTTCTTGAGAGTATCATCACCAAAACTGTTCATCTACATAGAAGAGATTGGGCAGAAAGGCTTCCAGAAGCCTTGTGGGCCTACAGAACTACATGGAGGAATACAACAGGACATTCTCCCTATGAACTTGTTTATGGGAAAGAAGTCTTGCTCCCCATTGAGTTCCAAGTCAAGCCCTTCAAGATAGCAGTTCAGTTGGGGATGGACTTATCAGAAGCCCAAAAGCATAGAATGGAGCAGTTGAATGAGCTAGATGAGATCAGACAAGAAGCAATTTTAAGAACCGATCTAGTTCAATATCAAAGAGCTAAATGGCATGACAAGTACATCAAAGAGAAGAAGTTTCAAGAAGGAGATTGGGCATTGTTATTTGATTCCAAGTTTAAAGATTTTCAAGGAAAATTTCAAACTCATTGGCTTGGGCCATATGAGATTGACAAGATCTTTAACAATGGAGCGGTAAGAATCAAGACCATTGATGAGTTTCAAACTCCTCTTATTGTGAATGGCCATAGATTGAAAGTTTATCATAAGCCACTCTCAAAAGAGGATTTTGTCAAAGTGTTTCAATAGAATTCTGCAATCAGGCTGGTACAGAAGAATTCTTCTTCTCCACCAGCCTAGCTTTTGTTCTTTTCAATTAAAAAAAAAAAAAAATTGTATAAGCCTGAAAACCAATCACTGATTGGCAGTCTTATACAGAAAATATAGGGTGAAAATCAGGAACACCTGACACTCTATATTTTCCAAAAAAAAAATCTCTCTTTCATTTTACAAGTTTTGTCACCACCCACTCCATTCCATTCCACTTCATTCCATTTCATTTCACTTCATTTCACTCCATTACACTTCATTTCATCCATTTCATTCCATTTCATCAATAAAATTCTTTTTCATGACCATTTCCATCTGGTCATTTGTCATCTGTTCATCTCCATTCATCCAAATAATAGCTGTGTCAGTTTCCGCAGCTGACTCCAGTTTCCGCAGCCAGAAGCATATTCCGCAGCTACTACTCTGTTTTAAAAAAGAATGTACAGTCAGATGTTATTTCCATAATCATGAAATAAAATGCAGGTGAGAGGATCAAAAATGAAGACATGGAGCATTCAAGACACCAGTAAAGAGTAACTAATTGAAGATCAAGGAAAAAGGTAAAGATTCCAAAGGTATGAATAAAATTTATTTCAAATAGCATTGAAAAACACATTTTTATATAGTTCTAAACCATAAGCTCTATCCATGATGTGCAATGATTATATTGACAATTCTGTAACCTTTCACGATCTCCATATTATCCTCTCGCATTCATTCACAAACAGTTCCATCATTAAACCCCGATTTTCACTCATGATCCAATATCCCACCGGTGACAATGAGACGTATTTGATTTGACCACGGACTCTTACAGCCACATAAATCCATAACCGTTGTTGAAACGTGCTCACATTTATTTCACAGCCACCAAATTTCAAAACGCTGCCGAATGTGTTATACTCTGTCAATTTCACAGCCGTATTTCTGTTGTGCTCACGAAACCCCTTTCCATTATGTCTCACTCCATTTCGTTCATTGTGCTCATTTCTACTCTCTGATATCTACCCAAAGTCATTGTGTTCATCTCTGTGCATTCAGCCGTTCTATTTCCATTTGAATCCTCCACGCAGGCAAGTCTTTGAAGAGCAGAAAAAATGGGTAAATTGCTAAGAGCAGAACCGGAAGGACCCAAGTTCATGGAGGGATATCCGCAAGTAAGGGAGATATTGAAGAAAGCAAAGTGGCTGCGGTTTATCCAGAAGTTCAGAGGTTATCATAAAGAAGTGACAAAGGCATTCACAAGGTCATTCAATGGCTTGGAAGTAGAGATGGGAGACCTTAAGTTTGCAGTCAATGAAGCATCTATAGCATCTGCCACAGAACTTCTGCAAGAGGGTGAACGTTGGTTTAAGAATAAAAGCATCAGTGATGAAGCTTGGAGAAATTTTTTACGAAACCAAGGTATGGACATAACTATTTTTAAAAGAGGAATTCCTGTTCATGCATTGAAAGAGGAATGGGCTACTTTGCTGCTAGTTGTTCAGAAATTCATTACCTGTGAAGGCCGTTTTGGGTCCATGTATATGTACCATACCAGGTTGCTGATGAATTTTCTAGATAATCAAACTCTCAATCTCCCATATTTTCTATTCAATAGTTTGAAGAAAATGTCTGTGACTATTCAAAAGCACTTATAAGATGTAGAACCACATCTATATCACCACGGTCTTGTAAACATTTTGATTGAAAAAGAGTTAAAGGAGAAGAAAGATACATGGGAACAATTTCTGGTTAGAAATTTCTTTGAGGAACCTAAGGAAATTCCTGAAGGTAGAACAACAAGAAGGAGTAGGAGAAAAAGAATAAATTATGAAACTCAAATTACTCCTACTCAAGAAATTCCTGAAGGTAGCACAACAAGAAGAAGTAGGAGAAAAAGAACAATTGATGAAATCCAAAATACTCCTACTACTATAATTGAAAGAACTGATAAGGAAGAGAGACTGTCAAAGAGGAAGAAGAAAGAAATCAAGGGTAAGAAACCAATAACACCAAAAGAGAGAAAAACTATTGAAGCCATACATCAAACCCCTTCTTCTTCTGAAGAAGATCATCAAGTTTTATCTGAAAGATTAGTTTATCTTCAAAGACAGTCATCTATAGCCAAGAAGACAGAGAAAGGAAAACAAAAACAAAAGGATAGTATACCACAGTGTGTGAGAAGAAGCAGCAGACTTAAGGGGAAATTGAGGAAAACGCAAGTGAAGGGTCCTCATTTCATTGATTTGGGGGAGGAAACATCTGAACAGTCCCCAGCTGACCATAGTCCATCTCAGTCACTTAGTGAACCTGGTTCATTTCATTCTCAGTCAGACATTGAACATAGTCCATCTCATTCTCAGCAAGATGTTGATGTGAACCATTCTCAGCCAGATTTTGAAAATAACTCTCCTTCACGGCATTATGGGAACAGCCCAATAAAAATGACACCTGAAATAGACCCCAAGCAACAGGAAGTATATGACTATATAGAATCTCTGGAAAAAGCAGCTACCGGCCCCAGTACTTCGTCCATCCAGCCTCACACAGTACAGGATGATTTAGTCCAATCACTAAAACAAGAAATCTTTGAGCTAGAGCTTTTGAATAGACACATCAAAAATGAAAATGAGACATTGAAGGAACAAGGTAAATTGGACAAAATCATTCATGATAATACCATGCTACATTTGGGAATATGGCAGAAGAAAAACAAGAAATTGAAAAGGAAATGCCAAAAGTTAAGCAGAGCACTGGTTAATATCAAATTTAGGTGCTTAATGAAGAAACCCAGAATGTTGGTAGCACCAAGGAAGAGGAGGAGAGGATTGGATGTGCTGGCTGAAGTGTCAAGGCACATGAACTGAAGAGGAATTATCAAAATTTTGGTTGCATGAGGACATGCAACACCTTCACAGTGGGGGTATGTTGAGTCTCAAATCTGCATATTTTCCATACACTTTTCTATACCTTTTTCACTCACCTGAACCTCCCAAGTTGTCAATATCATTGTATATTAATTGCAAAAGAGCATCTACCATGGTTTTTAATTATATTTTTGTGTTTGCTATTTGATTTGGATTTTGTTCATTCAGCTGCGGAATCTTGCCACTTTCCGCAGCTCTTTTGTGAAACTCTATGCTACAGGTGTCTTCAGAGGAAACGAGCCGCATGGGCAAGTCAGGAATGATGTGGACATGGTTCGTGTCCTATTGGCTTGAGCAAATCCGTCTAAAGAGGCCGCGGTCAAAGGTGTCCACATGGAAGTCAACCATAGAGTCTCACGGTGGCAGGACTCTGTTTCGTGTCACGTGAAGGTTCATACGGCCGTTTCTAAGTTGCGGAGGACAAACCAACATCTGTACATGGCTCCATAGCTGAATTCAAACATCCACTCCTCATAGATTTACTTTTCAATACGGCCATGATCCTAGATCTGTGGACGTAATGGTCTACGTGTTCTACCACCAACATAAACATTAGGAATCAGTTAAATTTCCTCCGTTATAAATAACGCGTTTGTATACGCATATAGATTAGTCTCTATTAATCTGTGTTAGATTTTATTAGTATGCTCCGTAATGTAATTACGCTGCACTTGTGCCGTAACATCACCATTATGTAATGACTGCTTTTTAATATAAGAAGACTCTGTTTTCAACCGAAATTCGTATTTGAAGATCATTGCCAAGGCTGGTGTAGAGGGCCCCTGCACTTGCCAAGGTTCTGTGCATTATTGTATAGTTCTTGTTTTATTTCTTTAAAGCTCATTGTGCCATAATCCATTCACATGTTTATACATTGCATCTTTCATAGTATATATGCTTCATTTCTGTTTAGAATCTTACATGCTTTCCATTTTACTTCTGTCTTTCATGTTTTATGTTATTAATCACTGATCAGTGTTCTTGTTTCAGGTTATAGATAGGCAGCCCGGGCATTTGCATAGCTTTTTGACTAATGACATGGAATTAACATTGTTCTGCTGCTAATTTGTTTTTCTTAGTTTCTGTTTAATTTCAGTATTGCTTTATGTATTTCAGTTTTGCTCATTTTCTTCAGTAGCTAAATTTAGATATATTAAACTGCTCATAACATCTTCGGTTGCCTCCGAAAGCCACGGTGGGTAGTGGTGAAGAGGGATTATGTCTCAAAATGTAGTTTAATTGTCATTCCTTTACACTTGGTGAAGATATATTAAGCTATCCTGCATCTTGATTCTCAGAAATCTTACAAATTTGGGTGATGAGTGAGGGATTGTGATATGAAATGTAGTTTGGTAATAGTTTTACTTTACTTGGTTAAATATTAAGTGTGCATGGCTTATCTTGATTACCTCAATACAGTGAAATTTGATGATTAGGAAGGTTATCTAATACTGGTTGATATTAGTTTACTTTCTGCAAGTTAGATATCAGTTACTCAAGTTGTTTATGGTTACTTCTGAAAATCATAGCTGGACTAATGATGAGGGATCAGAAGACAAGTTGATGTAATTCGATTTAGATTTACTTTTTTGCAATTTTGGATTTCTTTAAGCATAGTTTCTTTTGTGTTTAGACAGCAGCAAGAATAGTTTGGTTTTCATGCTCAATAGTTCACTGTTTTGATTTATTAGACTAGCAGCACCTTTTCATTTCAGCAACACATTTTCATTTCCTTTCAAGTTTTGTCATTGTATGTTTCAAATTCCTTTTTAAGTTTCAAGTTGGTAAATCATTATAGAGGATATCATTTCCTTGAACAAACATAACCATACTTGTTTTCATTTTAGAATTTCCATTTCATCTTAGAAAACCAAAAACGACAAAAAGTTAAGAAATAGGTTATCTTGCACACATAGTGCGCCGCACTTCATCAGCTTACGAATCCCGGATTGACAAATTCATCAATGAGCTAGGACCATACTACTGAATTAAATAAAACAATGTCATCTTAATCATATTGAACTATAAAGTTCTTTGGTTGTACATTTCAGAAGGACCATTTTCGACCTCAAAGTTCTCCTAATGTCCTTGATAACCACTAGATAGCTCGTGGGTATGTGTTATATTTCTTTCCACAACTAGTCACCCTTGGAGAGTCCACAGGGGAAGCGACCTTCCTGTATGTGTAATACTAAGACGCAAATGGAGGAAATGCTCTTTTTCTCTAGGAAGAAACCCACACAGGCCTTAGCACTACCATTTGACAGGCCATACACTTAGCATGGTTTGAGCATGGGTTTGCACATGGTTGGGGCATGATGGTTTTTTAGCCTTGGTATTTGTAGATCAGGTCAAGAGACTGAATTTATGGTCTAATCCAGGGTTAATGGATTGGGGTTTATGTATGCTTTAGAATGTATATATATGTGTTGTAACACTAAAAGGAATATAATGAAAAATCA
>JAXQQM020070593.1:0-11378 GCA_034641835.2 Pinus albicaulis
TGTTTTTTTTTTTTGTAAATTCGGTGAGACCTTGCCATTTCTATTTATATTTTAAGACAGGTTATAAAAAATATAAAGTCATTCTTGACCTCAACCTGCCCGAGAGGGAAACCAGGTTTATTGGCCTTCTAAAAACATGATTTGCATCCCAAAATTGGAATTGTCTCTTGCGTCTATGGTTTGCTTGCACTACCTGATTCTCTACTTTAATATATACAAACATAACAGTTTCAAAAGTTTAAAATTAACAAAAGAACCCTAAAATCAGACATCTTCTACCCCTCAGATGAGGAGACTGGGGCAGGGTCTTTAACAGTAGACCCTGGCATTTCTGCTTGGTTAAGTTGCTGAAGAATCTTCTGGAGAATTTTCTCCATGCGTCCCATTTTTTCATCTAGTCTGCTAACCCTGTCTGCTGTCTGGTACTGAGTGATCTTTAGGTGTTGCTGATTGTCCTGAATCTCCAACAGTTGAGCCTGGGTGCGTGGTTCTGGTTGTATTGGTTCCGTCTTTACTTGGACTGGATGGTTGCTCTGGATTGCTTTTGCTATCAGGCATTTTACAATCCAATATGTATGGATTGTCTGATTAAACAATGTGAACCTGCCTCTTGTATGACCTGGATCAGTAATTAAATTAATGATCTCTGCCTTAGTCTCATTATCCTCTGGTTCCTGTTGAATTTCTTGTTCCCATCCACGGATATCATTTCTGACTACCGAAGGATTGCTCATGACATAATTTACTGCCAGTGTTTCCAGGTGTTCCAGATACGTTTTCCGTCCCCTTTTCTTAGGAGCATGTTCAGTCTGAGCAGGTTGCTTTCCCTTCTCCGTGGGTGCCCTGTGATGGCGCTTGCCCATTGCTAGGTGTGAAATTCGAACTAACTCTGGCATGCATAAGTAAACAGAATAAAAATAAGTATTAAGACACAGCATGCACCTTGTGGTGCCCTTGGACGATTGATTAACGGAATTGGCTAAGCGCCTCTGTTCCTTTTCATGATTTTACCTTTGGAACCTAAGAGGGGACGGGATGGTTTCGGCCAACTTCTTTTGAATGGAAAAGTTTCTACCCCGGGAGTTGGATTGACTCTGAGATTTAACAATATAATACAACAAGATTTGGTTATGAAGGCGCGAAACCTGCGCAGATGACCATAGCCACTCTATCATTCCTTTCATATAATAGTCATTAACAGTCATGTAATTGGGATTTGCTCCGCACAGACAAGAACTCTTACCAGGCCTGAACAGAAGGGGGTTTCTATTTAAGGTTTGACGCCCTATAAAAACTTGTCTATCATGGTGATTTGACATAAAGCTGAGGGTTTTACTCCCATACCTTCGCCCAGTGCCTGCATCAGGTGCTTGGGAGTGGCTGAGGGCCGAGGAACAAGGAGGGACCGGGTTCATTTCAGGTTCCTGACAGTTAACGAACAACAGAAACAATAAGACCAACATTATATCTAAACTATCATCTTCCCTATCGACGCTATCAGCTGTATTTAACATCAAAACATGGAAATAACAAGGGTCGCAGAAACATGGGGGGACCGGGTTCAATTCCGGCTCCAAACAGTCAACAATGAAAGGAAACGACGGAATTCCTAGACTATTATCATCACTGTAGGCCATGGCAGCAGCATTTAACATCAGAAGTGCTGAGGTTATTGTAAACACATACCCGGGCAGAATCTCGATGTATCCTGGATGCAAGGCTGTAGCTCTCCGGCTCTGCCTCCTCCAGTCTTTCGCATGCAAGGGATAATGCATGCAAGATTGAAAGGGCGAGTTTAATAAACTTACCAAGATCTTACCTGCCTTTTCGCTGGCCTGACAGCCACCCTGGCCATCATACGCCATCAAACCTATGCCGGCGCTCGCACACTCCACCTCTCTGTTCTGACAAACCATGTTTAATGATCGTTATGATTACTACTGGGAGCGCTTGCCAAGTTGCCGCCTCCTCTTATCATTATGGCATGTGTACACCCCGATCGGGGGGAGTGTGTTGCTAGTGTTATTTTATGCATGAATCAAATTTTTTGAAAATATAAGTAAAAATTGGTATAAATTGGACATAAGTCGCACTACTGATTCACCCCCCCTCTTAATATTGTTTGAGGTTTCTAACAAGTGGTCTTAGAGAGGGGATATTGGTTGCATATTAATCATTGGAGAATAGATCCGGGCATATTAGCTTCTTTGTGAAGGATGTGCTGAGGGTCCATCTTCATCTAGTGTATTGCAGTAGGATGCTCTAGTGAGATGCATCATGTATGCTAATCTCCATAATGTGCATGTGGAGAAAATAAGCGATTTAAAATATGATAAAGAAATATGGGACAAGTTTGAGTTCCTGATTGGTGGTGATAGTAGCAACAATAATGTATATTTAGAGAAGACAAGAAAAAAGAAAGGAAAGAAGAAGGGCCCAAAGAAGGCATAAAATCAGCCTAAAGGAATAACTCCTCCTAGTGTGAATGGTGTAAAAGATCAGAGTGACAAATCAGAAAGTGAATATTTAGTGGAACTAGCCGTGGTATAATAAATCAGATGAGAAGATAACAATATGAATGATATAATTTTGAGTTATGATTTTGATGGATCTGATGGTTTCCATAGTGAACATGAGAATTATTACATGCTCCTTAAGGAAGAATATAAATCATAAGTGATATTAATGGAGAAATTATCTATGGAAGTGAGTATGCTAAAAATTGCATGTACGAATCATGAAAATCCTTTGTAGATCTTTGATGAAAAGGATAATTCTCTTAGACAAGAGATCCTTAGCCTAAATATTCGGTTACAGGACTCCAAAATAATAGAGGATGTGTTTAAAAATCAAATAAAGGAGAAAGAAGGTTGTTGGAAATACTGAGAGGAGGAGGAGTGGGGGGGGGTGGGTGAATCAGTATTCCTTTCAATTAGAGAATAAGTTAATCTTCAATTATTATCAGTGTTTGTACAATGATAGCAGAAAAAAAGAGGAACACAAATGCACACAATTTTTAAGGTGGAAACCCACACCGGGAAAAAATCCACCTAATGCTTTTCTAATAATTATTTAATATTCAACTCCAATTGAAAATAAAGCTCCAACTTCCTAGAATCTAGAGAAACATTCTTCTCCATCTCCCACTGGATGGACGCTTCAGCACCCGAGATTCTTCAGTAGTCAACTGAATAGATGCCCCAACACCCAATGAGCTACAACTCACCCTAGCACCACCCTACCACCTTATAGAAGAATAAAAGAAGAATGGACTCTCGTACCAGGGAAAATGGTCCACTTTACAATGATATAGAATGATGTAGAAGAAGAAGATATGCTAGACCATAACCCCAACTTTGAAAAAACCACCTAATGGTGATCCTAGACCTCCCAACACTGCCTCTTCAACCCTTGGCAGATAGACACTAGTACAATTTTTACAATAATGTATTTACAATGACTTAGTACAATGATATTTTTATAATGATTGTATGCAGTGCTTCCCACTTGAAGACTTCATATGATGAACTTCTTGCTGCTGTTATGCACCTCGGTTGCTACTCTTTTCATGCTACCCTCTTCTGCACCTTGCTTTTCTTTTCTACCATAGAAAGTCTGGTCCTTTGCAACCCTTGACAACACATGATCTAGCTTTTTCTTGCCTTCTAGGAGCTCGATATTGAATCTGGTGTATCTCTGTTATTTCAATTCCTCAATATCTGATTTTTGGTCCTGTAGTATTCCTCTGAGTGGTCTTTCCAATTCCACAGGTTTGACCCAATTTAGATTCTTCAAGTGAGAGTTATACCCAATCTCTCACAATTCCCTAATTATGGATTGTTTCAGTAGAGCGAACTTGTACGGCGTGCCACATGTCATTGTTTCTTCATTCAGCTCTAAAATTGATAGAGAAAAAACAAAATTCTATGCACTATCTATCACATTTTACAGAATTCCAATTTGATACTCAGAGAGAGAGAGTTATGACGATTTTACCAAGGTCACTTCTTTGAGATTAATTTCAGGAGCCTGCAAAAACCCTGACTTCCACAGATCATATCTCCAAAAATTTTGTGCACCTTGATTTGAAATTTTTACAGCAGCTTCCTCGGGATTTTGGCTTCACCTCATAGAAATTTCAGCTTTTGAACCTTCGTAGAAAAAAATTTATAGCGAAAATTCCATGATGACTTGTTTCAGATGGCGAAATCCCTTTCATAAGGAGGAAATGAGGATCACAACTTATATAAATTCTTAGGTTGAGAGGGGCTTCAAAAAGTAAACATGGGAGGTATTTTAGCATCTTAAAAATATTAATTATGACTTTTCAATGACCCATGCCCCAAACCCATGGGGTTTTAGCCTACTAACTGGGGGTACAAACTTCAAACATGAATATCTCTCAATCCGTGAAGAATTACATGGTGTGCCATATATTAATGGAAACATATCGACAAGTAGAAACCATAAAAAGAATTATTGACCCAGAATATATTAATTTGGTAGGTCAAAATTCCCATGCAATATTGGGTTAGCCCCTGGTGCTAATTGGGTTGACATCAATGACAACTGTTGATCAACAATCTCCCCCTTTGGCATTGATGGCAACACAAGTACTCCCCCTGCGATCATGACACCTATTCCAACAACATTCTCTACCCCTTTGACATCAATGGCAAAGGATAACTCCCCCTAAAACACAACCATCCTGCGGACCTGTACACACTTCCATTCCCGCTAACACACAATCGTCCTGCAGACCTCTAATCTAATGAGAACTTGGGAGAATCCCAAGCTTTCGACTAAGATATTCAAATGCTTTACGAGGTAAAGGTTTAGTGAAGATATCAACAATTTGTTCTTTTGTACAAACATACTCAAGTTTGATATTCTTTTCAGTGACTTTTTCTCTAATAAAATGATATTTGATCAGAATGTGTTTTGTTTTTGAATGCATGACAGGATTCTTGGAGATGCTGATTGCACTAGTGTTGTCACAAAATATGGAAATAGGCTCACTGAATTGCACTTGAAGATATTGCAAAGTTTGTTTCATCCAAAGGACTTGAGTACAACATGATGTTGCTACAATGTATTCTGCTTCTGTTGTAGATAACGAGATTGAAGTTTGCTTTTTTCTCAACCATGATACGAGACAACCACCTAGATAGAATGCTGCTCCACTAGTACTCTTATGATCATCAACGCTTCCTGCTCAATCTGCATTTGTAAAGGCTTGAATAATATTATTGTTACCCTTGGGATACCACAAGCCATATTCTTCTAAGCCCTTTAGATATCGAAGAATTATTTTGACGACAATAATATGTGATTCTTTTGGTGCTACTTGGAATCTTGCTACTTGTCCAACTGCTTACATAACATCTGGGCAAGAGGTTGTTACATATAGAAGACTACCAATCATAGATATGTACAAACTCTGATCCACATCCTTAGATGAGTCGTCTATGCTCAATTTGCAACATGTTACCATCGGAGTAAGGACGGGTTTGCAATCTTCCATTTTGAATTTCTTGAGCATTTCCTTGATGTACTTTTCTTGACATATAAATATTCCTTTCTCTTGCTGAGATATTTGAAGCCCTAAGAATGTCATCTCACCAATTAAAGACATCTCAAACTCACTTTGCATCTTTGTAGAAACTTTCTTACTTAGTCGATCATCATTGCTACCAAATATTATATCATCCACATATACCTCAACAATTGTTAAATTATCTTTATCTATTTCTACATAAAGATTGCTATCAACATTACCTTTCTTGAACCCTTTTTGGCATAGATATCCATCAAGACGAGCATAACATGCTCTGGGAGCCTTGAGACCATATAGAGCCTTCTTTAACATGCAGATATAGTCTTCTTTTTGTGATAGTAGAAAACCTTCAGGTTGTTCGATGTAAACTTCTTCTTCTAATTCTCCATTCAGAAATGCTGACTTAACATCCATTTGGTAGACTTTGATTTTTCTTGAACATGCATAGGCGAGAAACATTCAAATGGCTTCCATTCTAGAAACTGGTGCAAATGTTTCGTCAAAATCAATTCCTTCCACTTGTGCATAGCCTTTGCAAAACAATCTTTCTTTGTTTCTGGTAACCTTCCCATCTTCATTCAATTTGTTCTTGAACACCCATTTAGTCCCAATGACATTTTTTTCTTTTAGTCATGGAACTAATTCCCAGGTGTTATTCTTCTCAATTTGATCCAATTATTCATTCATAGCTACTACCCAATGTTCATTCTGGCTGGCTTCCTCAAAACTACTAGGCTCAAAGGTTGCTAGAAAAGCAACATGAGCTTGTTGTGATGAGCAGAGAATGTATTTTCATTTATATGTAATAGTTTAATTTGATGCTGTTCTTTTGAATCCCTCCACATCTTGGAGGAGCTTTCTTCTTTGTTGTTCACAGTATATCTTTCTGATGATCATTGTTTATTTCTTCCTCGCTGATAGTTTCTTCTTGTCCTACAATTTTATTTGTGTCTTTTTCAGCCTATATCTCAAGTTTCAAAGATTCTATATCCTCATCATTACTCGCTAGAACACCATCTTCGTCAAATGTAACATTTATGCTCTCCAGCATCTGTTTTTGTCTTAGATTATAGGATTGATAGGCCTTTATTTTGTGTGAGTAACCAACAAAGATACCTTCATCAACACGTGATTCAAACTTACCAAAATTTTGATCTTCTATTTTGATATAACATTTGCTTCCAAAGATTTTGAAATATTCTACATTAGTTGGTTTTCCTTTCCATAATTCATATGGAGTCTTGTTGCAATTATTTCTAAGAAGACTTCGGTTGATAATGAATTCTGCCGTATCAATTGCTTGAACCCAGAATTTTTCATCCAATTTTGAGTCCTTCAACATTGTTCTACCCTTTTCCTGTACATTTCTATTCTTTCTTTCAGCAACTGCATTTTGCTGAGGTGTTCGTGCTGTTGAAAATTTCCTTTTTATTCCATTTTCGTCACAGTATTGCTGAAATAATTTGGAAGTGAATTCTCCACCATTATCTAATCTTAAACACTTTATTTTCAAATCGGTTTCATTTTCAACCAACTCCTTGTAGATTTTAAAGCATCAATCACCTTCATATTTTCTTTAGAGAGTGGCGGCTATCATCCTGGTATTAGTCATCTATCTTAACATGAAATATAATTCTTCGTCTAAGCCTTTTGTTCTCACGAGGACCATGATCAGTATGCTTATCATTCCAATGGATGTGATGCAAAGTGTTCTTTTGTTTTAAGTGGACTTTTGTATTTCTCTTGGAAACATGCCTCCTTAGTGTGTTGGAAAGGTTTTGAGATTTTGGCATTTCTCGTACTACTTACTTTTTGCTTATCTGACAAGATTGTCAAAGTTTATGCAGCCCATTCATTTGTGTACTAACTAGCTTTTTCATCTTATTTAGCTAGTAGACATGCTTTAGTTGCTTCATCCAGAACATATATGTCGTTTGGAGCTCGACTTGCTGCAACCACAATTTTACCATACCTACCTTTCTTGATTTCACATTTTGTGGAGTTGAATAGAATTGTGTGTCCTTGATCACACATTTGTCCAACACTAAGTAGATTGTCATTCATGTTTTCGACCAATAGAACATTCTTGGCTAGAACATCTTTGCTTGCGAAAGTGACAGTACCTGATCCTATAACATTTGAAGATCCATCATTTCCAAAAGATATGGTTCCATCCTTCTTCTCTTTCAGAGATACAAATTTCCTTCTATCTCCAGTCATATGTGTTGAGAAACCAATGTCAACATACCACACATATTTATTTTTTTGAGCCTTGAGAGCGAGAGCACAATTATCAGTCTTATTCTTCTTCCATGTTCATTCATTCTGTGGCTTCGAAGATTCTTTTGGAGGATTTCCAAGTCTTCATTCTCTAGCTATGTGTCCAAATTTTTGACATTTGTAACATTCCATATTATTTCTTAAATTTTCAAAACTATTGATGTTTCGTTGAGCCCTAGGAGGTTCATATTTGAAGAATCTCTTGGAATTGTATTGGTTCCTAGGGTATGTGCGACATTCTACAGCTTTATGAACAAATTTTCCACATGAATAAAAATAGCCATGAAACATATGTTGGTACATGGATGAAAATCTTCATCGAGGAATCATCTTCCAAGGATGTGCTTGTGAATCTTGTCCAATAAGTCTACATGTATGTCAGATCTCATAGGTTCATTGTGTTTTTTTGTAGAAGAACCTGCTTATTCTTTTTTATAACCGAGGCTAGTTCTGTCATTGTAAAATCTTTGATTGTTGATGAGTTCTTCCAATGCCCTTGAGTTGTTGGCATTGTTTTGGACAGTATTTCCCTTCTTCACTTCCTTACACAGCGAGAGTACTTCGGCTTCTAATGCTTCCCTTTCTTGGTTGGTTTCTTCCAACTTCTTTTGAAGTGACTCTTCAATACATTTGTGTTCTTCAACTTCAATTTTGAGACCTTAAACTTGTTCTTCAAGAGTATTGGAACGGATCTTCTCAGCATTGAGCTCCTTTATAAGCTTGATTGCCTCCTCATAAAATTCTTCTATGGTCAACCCTTCTTCTTAATTGTTTGATACTTCTTGTTTATTGTGCTTGGCCATAAACAATACTTTCTCATTAGCTTCTTCTTTGCTGTCACTTTCTTCATCGGATGATGAGCTATCTTCTTTAGAGAGAAAGTTCCTTTTGGATCCTTTCTTTTTACCTTGCTTGTTGAATTTCTTAAAGCCTTTATTTATTTCTGAGTTGCCATTACTTTTGTTTGGAAATTTTGTTGCAAAATGCCCAACCTCATTACAGTTGAAACATATCAATGGAAGTTTACCTTTGAATTTTTCCTTACCAATTTGTAGTTTTCTGGTGAAGTAAGAATTTACTTCATCTGAAAGACCTTCTTCATCATCTCCCTTTTCTTCACACTTGCAGGTGCATGTCTTTTCAATTGAAGGTTGTTTATCCTTATTGGTTTTCTTAGATGTAACGAATGCAGTTTCTAGATGCGAAGTACCCTCTTCTTCATCAAGTCTCATTTCATATGCTATGATAACTCCATGTAATTCTTCCTTTCTGAGTTTGTCCAGATTTTCACTGTGTTCTAAGATCGATACCTTTGGGTTGAATCTCCCTGGTAATGTTCTAACAATCTTCCGTATAATAGTCTTCTTGTCAACTGGCTCTCCCACTCCTTCTAGAGTATTAGTTATTTCATCAACATATTGGAAGTATGCAACGATGTTGCAATCTTCTTTCATTCTGATTTGCTCAAATTTTGCTCTATATATTTGAAGCTTTTCTTCTTTGACATTTGAGTCACCTGCATATATATTCTCAAGCTTGTCACATACATTTTTGGCAATTTTACAACCCAACACCTTATGATAAGAAGATTCAACAACTCCACCGATAATAATATTCTTTGCTTTTGCATAATTTACCAAATTCTTCTTACCTTGTTCATCTGTAGTTGATGTAAATCCATTTTGAACAGTGTCCCATACTTCGTAACCTTGCGCCAAGAGATAGACCTCCATTATTCCTTTCCAGAGTGCATAATTATTTTCATTGAATAGAGTTACACCATTCTTGTTGTTCTCATGACATCCTTCCATTTAAACTACTATTGAAGGAGCCGAGCTACGATACCAATTGTTGGAAATACTAAGAGGGAGGGGGGTGAATCGATTATTCTTTTCAATTAGAGCATTAGTTAATATTCAATTATTATCGTGTTTGTACAATGATAGCGATGAAACAGAGGAACACAAATGAACACGAGGTTTTAAGGTGGAAACCCACTCTCAGGGACAAAAACCATCTAATGCTTTTCTAATAATTCTTTAATATTCAACTCCAATTGAAAAATAAAGCTTCAACTTCCTAGAATACGAAAAGAATTCTTATAACGACTCCCCTTTGGATGGTTGCTCCCCGATGCAGGGATTATTCAATAGTCAACTGAATGAATTCCCCAACACCCAATAAGCTACAACTCACCCTAGCACCACCCTACCACCCTATAGAAGAATAAAAGAAGAATGGACTCTTGTACCAGGGAAAATGGTCCACTTTACAATGATATAGAATGATGTAGAAGAATAAGATATACTAGACCATAACCCAAACTTTGACACAGCATCCTAATGATGATCCTAGACCTCCCAACACTGCCTCTTCAACCCTTGGTAGATAGACACTAGTACAATTTTTACAATAATGTATTTACAATGACTTAGTAAAATGATTGTATGTAGTGCTGCCCACTTGAAGACTTCATATAATGAAATTCTTGTTGCTGTTATGCACCTTGGTTGTTGTTCTTGTCATGCTACCTTCTACTGCACCTTGCTTTGCTTTGCTGCAATACAAAGTTTGGTCCTTTGCAACCCTTGACAACACATGATCTAGATTTTTCTTGCCTTCTAGGAGCTCGATATTTAATCTGGTGTATCTCTATTATTTCAGATCCTCAATATTTGGTTTTTGGTCTTGTAGTATTCCTCTAAGTCATCTTTTCAATGCCACAGTTCTGACCCAATTTTGATTCTTCAAGAGAGATTTATACCCAATCTCTCACAATGCCCTAATTATAAATTGTTTCAGCAGAGTGAAATTGTACAGAATGCCACGTGTCACTGTTTTTGCATTCGGCTCTAAAACTGATAGAGAAAAAACTACATTATGCGCACTATCTGTCAATTTTTACAGAATTCCAATCCAATACTCAGAGAGATAGTTATGATGATTTTACCAAGGTCCCTTCTTTGAGATTAATTTCAGGAGCCTGCAAAAACCTTGACTTCCACAGATCATATCACCAAAAATATTACACACAATGATTTTGAAATTTTTACATCAGCTTCCTCAGGATTTTGGCTTCGCCTCATAAATATTTCAACTTCCGAACCTTCGTAGAAAAAAATTTAGAGCGAAAATGCCACGATGACCTATTTCTGATGACGAAATCCCTTTCATAAGGAGGAAATGAGGATCACAATTTATATAAATGCTTAGGTTGAGAAGGCATTCAACGAGTGAACGTGGGAGGGATTTTAGGAGCTTAAAAAATATGAATTATGACTTTTCAATGATTCATGCCCCAACCCCATGGGGTTTTAGCCCACTAACTGGGGGTACAAACTTCAAACATGAATATATCTCAAACCATGAAGAATTAGATGGCGTGCCATATATCAATGGAAACATCTCGACAACTAGAAATCATCAAAATAATTATTGCCCTAGAATATATTAATTTTGTAGGTCAAAATTCCCATGCAATATTGGGTTAGCCCCTGGTGGTGCTTGGGTTGACATCAATGACAACCGCTAATCAACAGAG
>JAXQQM020060504.1:0-23487 GCA_034641835.2 Pinus albicaulis
AATGTCCCTCAAGCAAGCTAAGAAGGATAATAAATTATCGCCAAAGTACTATGGTCCTTACAAGGTGTTGCAAAAGATTGGTACTATGGCATACAAATTGGAGCTTCCTACTTCTTCTCGAGTACATCCAGTTTTCCATGTTTCATGCTTAAAGAAGGTTATAGGAGAAAATCTTCCAGTTCAAACAATATTGCCAGAACTTGATGAGGAAGGAAAAATCTTATTGGAACCAGAAGCGGTCATGGAAACAAGAACTCGACAACTACGGAATCGATCAATTTCAGAGTATCTCATCAAGTGGAAGAACTTACCCACTGAAGATTCTACATGGGAGGATGAGAATTTTATACAGAAGCACTCAGAGCTACTCAAGCGTTGAGGACAACACTTTTTTGAAGGAGAGGGGCATGTTAGGTCCCTATATTACTAGTATAGTCCCTTATTGTTGTTAGTGTAACCCCCTTATTGCTATTATTGTACCCTTGTAACCCCCATTTTATTATTATTGTGCCCTTAAATTATTATTGTTAGGTCGGCTAGGATTACATTGTGGCCCACTAGGATTACATTATGGCCCCATGGACTCCTATATGTAGAAAGGAGGTTTTGTAAATTGTATCATCCAAGAATTGTGCATTTATGTAATGTATTGGAGGTTGCCCCCTCGAAGTGGCTTATTTCTAAGGCGTTTATATCTCTTTTCTTCTATTTTTGAAGCTGGTTACACAACACCCACAATTCTTAACAAACTTGCGATAATACCCTGTTAACCTGAGAAATCCTCCCAACTGATTTATGATTGTGGGGACCTTCCATTCCGTAATGGCTTTAAGTTTGTTAGGGTCTACCTTCACACCCTCTTGGGATACAATATGACCTAGATATTCCACCTCTTGTACTCCAAAGAAACATTTGGAGGTTTTTTCATATAATTGTTTCTCCTCCAATATTTTGAGCACCCTGTCAACATGATCCTTCCAAGACCTTTTGTAGATTAGTATATCATCAAAAAATACTAACACAAATTTTCTAAGGAAGGGTTTGAAAATGGAATTCATCAACCCTTGAAATGTAGAAGGTGCATTGCTAAGGCCAAAAGGCATGACCAAAAATTCATAACGACCCTCATGAGTTTGAAATGTTGTTTTTGGAATATCTTCATTCTTCATTCTAATTTGATGATATCGTGAACAAAGATCCAACTTTGTAAAATAAATTGCTCCATGTAATTCATCCAGTAATTCATCAACCACGGGAATGAGAAATTTATCTTTGATAGTGAGCTTATTGAGCTCCTTATAATCTAGAGACATGCACCATGATCCATCCTTCTTGTGCACCAATACTACTGGAGCAGAGAAAGAACTTTGACTAGGTTGAATTATACCATCCTCTAACATTTCTGCAATCATACGTTCAATTTCGCTCTTTTGGAAATAAGGATATATGTAAGGCCTGATGTTTGGAGGAACACTTCGTCGAATCAAATGAATAGCATGATCATGATCACGAATAGGTGGGAGTCCTTTGGGAGTTTCAAACACCTTAGAATGATTGTCCTGTTAGGAATATGTAATCAGCGATATTGGCAAAGTCTAATCACAGAAACAACATCGTTTCAACCACTTTGGGATTCTAGGATCTAGCCCTCCTGAATCCGGAGAGGGATCTCTCCAATAAGTGCAAAGATGGATTTGTCTTTGGAGTTTTGGGTAATGATATTAGGCTAGTTATGAAGGCCGAGGGTTTTTTTTTTTTTTGATGGTTGAGCATGATTACTATTTGAGGTGGAAAGTTCTAAGTGCAAAGAGTTTCAAAGGTGAGAAGTTGCAAGCGAACAGAACAAGCTTTGGCCAGGAAGATAGATAATTGCAGGTTTTAGTCCATTGGGCTATGGAGTCATAATAGGTTTTAATTGAAACAACAAGGGGAAAGAGTGTTCCATGGGGCAAGTCATCTATGTCTAAGGATCTCTTTAAAGTTTGATTTATGGAATGGAATGATACAAAAAGAAGGGGAATTAAACAAATGAAGAACAAAGAGTAGCCTAGGATCTGGTAAGTACTTTGAAACTAGCCATCCTTTGACAAACACTTAAGAAAAACATAAAAGCAATCCAGGATCTGGTAAGTACTTTGAAACTAGCCAGCCTTTGATCCACTTTCAATAGAAAACATTAATAAAAACAGAGGGAAACTTGAAGGCAACTGTTGGAGTAGAAACTAGCGGGTCGGGCTCACCACAAATCCCCTCCTAGCTCTGCTTTACTTGGTTACTTTCAAGACAAACACAAAGATAACACAAAATGGCCTAAGATCTGGTAAGTACTTCTAAACTAGCTAGCTTTTAACACATTCCAAGGGAAACATTCAGACAGTCTTTGGGGATAAAACTAGGACCAGGGCATACCATATCTTCCTTAGTTCATCTCTACTTAACATGAAATTAAAGTAACATCCAAGAAAAATATTCAGCTAAAACAATAAGACGAGGGAACACCAGCATTCCTATGCTTAAACTGAATTAAATCATTTCTAAATAACACAAATTGGAAGAAAACATTTAGATAAAGATTTTTAGTCAGAGAAGGGTACTGATATACAGTAGGTCCTAACTCTATGCATGTTGTTCTTTATAAGAGAAGATGGACACAGTGAAGACAGAAACAAAATAACAAGTCAATGAGAAAAACATCACCGTCGACATAGACCAGGATCCCATAAATCAACTTGTATTGATGCTCCAAACTAGTTACAGCTTTAAGTCCAATGCTTTAGTTTAACAATCATCTAAACATCTCAGCCTAACTTATCTATCACAAGCAGAGTTCCAAGGGCCAGTGAACACTATTTACAAGTAGAAGTCTCAAGCTCAATTACATTTCAATGTTCAGTAGCCAAATCAACCAACCCCTCTCTCATCTTCTGTAGTAGTATTTATAGAAGAATCAGGAGGTGAGATCTGATAAAAATATCTCTAAAGATAATTAATACAGACTTAATGGCTTCTCGGCCTTTGGGGGGCTCAATGAAGAAGCTTACATAGGTGTCCTCTGTATTAAATGATTTTACATTAAGATTTAGCTCGGTGGGAGCTCTTACTGACTTTTGAGTCTCTGTGTGGTGTCAAAGTAACTCTGCTAATATTCTGTCATTAAGTTTGTTTGCAGATTTTACTCTATGGCTGCGCTTGAGACAAATATCTGATCCTGATCAATAACTTCGGCCTCTGATATGAATGCTTTGAGGCACAGGTGGCACTGTGGTAGCTGGGAGGAATCGATTTGCCTCAGCTGTGGCGGTGGAAGCCTTCTGTCTGATGAACCTTTATGATTTTTCTTTTAAATATGTCTTAATTGGGGATTAGGCTTTTGATAAACCATCTTAGACATAATCCCCAAAGATCTGTCTTCAATCTTCGGTTCTGGTGTGTCTCTTGTCTTCAACACTAATGCTCTTTGTTTTGTGCCTGATTTGATGTGTTTGTTGGTGTGCAGGGTTGTGCAGGGGTGATATGGCATCAATGCCTCATGAAACACCGATGAAACGTGGAGTTCAAACCCTGCGAATGATTCTCTTTGATGAATCGAAGGCAGGAGGATCGTCACCCTCGGCCTTTGAATTTTCTTCAGTATGGCGGAAAAACCATTTAAACCCTGCAAAATACAAAAAACATTATGAAATCCTGCATATATAGGTTTACTGCTTTGGAAGGATATGTGGGGAGAGCGTGACCGTTGGATGGCATCATCCAACGGTCGAGATTGATTAGAAGGGGTCAAAGGGAAACAGAGGAGGAATTAAATCGGAGCTGTTGATCACGCAGAGATCGACGGTCGGAAGCGAGGGTGAAAAGTCGAAGCGAATGAGTCGCTATATTCAAGAAATAAACGAAAAATGGAGGAAAAGGGGTAAAAACCTTTGTTTCGGCAAAAAATGGTGGAAAAGTGAGTGGGGGGTTCGGGACTAACGTGGGTTGTCGAATGAGATCGGCCCATCCGATCAACGATGAAAATCAAGTACCAAAAACCTTAGAAAGATGCCCCGGACATCAAAACCTTTAATTAAATCACTCTGTATAACTATTTCGGGTCACGAAAAAGGTTTGCTGACTGCGCGGGAAAACAGTGAAGACCCGCCCTAATTAAATTTTGTCGCGTGGACGCTAATGTGGCACTGGGACCACCAGCACTGCTATGGACGAGGGGGGCTAGGGCGATTGAATGTGGACCGTCGATTTGGAGATCAGATCGACGGCGGAGATGTTTTCATGACCGCATCGTACCTTTGTCTATCTGTCGGGCTTCTTCGGAGTGTGATTACCGTCCGATGAGCGGCCTCAGATCGGACGGAGCGCATCAATATCGTGCCCACTCCACAACCGACCCTTAACGTCCAGGGAAAATGGTATCTTCATACTGCCCAAGCCACGTGTCGGCCGACGGAGTTGATCGCTGCCGATCGGGGAAAAACCGCTTTCCTCTTGAAAGCGGTGCGATGGATTCCGCCCGATTTTCTTTTAACATAACGACAAAACACATTAAAACCCAAAAATGTAATATAAAAAAGGTTTTGGTTGGGAGGAATTTACATTGATGAAATGGCTTTGCACCTGTGCAGGGCCGTGGGTTATGTGGAAGATAATATGACCGGGGAGATAGAATGGAGGGCTAATCGGCATCGAAGAACTTTGTGAGGCAAAAGACTTCTGCACTTTTTTCCTCCGACGCGAAAAGCGCCCAAAGGGCTTAGCGCCTGGTTCCAACACTAGGGCGTATGGAGGGAAATCGTTAAGGACTTAACCCAAGGGGGCTTAAGTTTGTAAAACAAAAATGTGTTTTTTATGAAATTTTCAATGTTTTTCAAGGGTTGTGAGGGCTTCGATTAAGGCAAAGAATGAGTCTTAAACCTTATCAAAGGGGTTTTAATGGAGGGGAAGGAGAAAAATATGAAAATGAAGGATTTTGATGAGAATGAAGGGGGAAAATGAGGTTAGTTTTTCGGTGGAAGGAGCGGGAAAAAGGTGACTTTGCAGCAGTTTCTTCTCATGATATTATTAGAATTCCAGAGTATAAAAAGGGAACAGTAGGGAAGATTTTGGACAGAGGCATGAGGCTTCAAGAGTCTTCAAGAGCCAATCAGTTTTTGCAATAAAAATTGTTCCTTGAAGGCTCCACAAGTGATTTAGCCACCTTTTAGTATAACAAATTTCATAGGTGGCTAACATGTCCAAGACTTTTTGGAGATCTAGAGAAATAGATGATTTTGATGTTGGAACTTCTAGTGAGCATAATTGTGAAATTAAACCTCATTGTTCTTTCTTTAGAAGCTTTGTCATGACATTAGAGCTTATTATCTTTCCCAGCTTCCCTGCGATACCCCGTAATTCAACTTCCTTTCCTTCGAAAAAAAAATTCAAGAAAAGTTCTTGAAAATTAAAAGTTATCATCCCCAAAGATTGTAACCATTGTACTCCTAGTACAACATCAAAACCTCCCATTGGAATGGAAAGCATTGGACTATTCAATACATATTCCCCCATGTTTAGCTTGATATTATGACATTTTGCAGAGCAATTTATAGTTCCTCAATTTGCAACCATCACTTGACACTCTAGTGTTGGGTATAGGAAGCAATTCAATTCCTTGGCTACCTTACAATGAATAAAATTATGGGTACTACCCGAATCAATCAACACTATTACCTTTTTCTTCTTGATATGTCCTTCTATCTTGAGAGTTTGAGGAGTGGCAATTCCTGCCAATGCATTACAGGATATGGTAAAACTCATTTCTTCTTTCTCTAGGGTTGGTTCATGGTATATATCCTCTTCTTTTGAAGTTTCTTGTTCATTTTCTTCCTCCTCTTCACAATCTATGTAAAATAATTTATTCTCAACACACTTATGACCTTTAGTGTATTTTCTATCACAACTGTAGCAAAGTCCTTTTGCTCTTTTTTCTTCCAATTGTTTTGGTGTCAACTTTGTAGGTTGTCGAAGTCTAGGAGTAGCAACACTTCCATCTTTATAGATGTGAGTGGTAGGCTTCCTTGTCGCCATAATTTTACATTCAATTTTTCTTGCCAACTTGGATGGCCTCTCCAATGAATCAGGTTCCCAAAGGCATACCTCATGTTGGATGTTATCCTTTAAAGTCCTTATGAAGACATCAATCCTATGTTCCTCTGGAATATCAATTACCCTTATATTCAAATTTTGGAAGTTCTCAATGTGCTCCACCACTAAACCCTTTTGTTTGAGATTTATCAATTGGCTAAATAAGGTGTTGCTCTTTGTATCCTCATAATGTGCTATCATTTCCTCTGTAAAAATTGACCAAGTGACAATTTTTTTATAAGAGAAAAACCATCAATACCATAAAAATGTATTTTGTTTTAAATATAAAGTTGCAAGGCATACCTTTTGTGTGTTTTTCACATTATTGAGATCAAAATATTTCTCCATCTGTAGTATCCATGTTACGGGATTTTTGCCATCAAACTTCCTCATATCGATCTTTGGAATATGGTGGGTCTTAAATCAACCATTCGAGTTTATGAAATCACGATTAACATTTATTTTGTTCTCATCATGAGTTTCCTCTACTATCTTTTCGCCATTAGGTATCATTTCTTGTATCAACTTTGTCAAACCTTCTTTTTAAACTTCCATGTCTGCTTTTAGATCATTCTTCATGTCTTCCATGTTGTCTTTCATTTGTTATTCCATGTCTTCCATGTCATTCTTCAAACCATCCATCTTAGCTTCCACGCCTTTTTTTGTTGCTTTTTGTGAGAGTGAAAGTTGTTGCATTTGCTCTTGTAATTTTGATATACCAGGTTGCACTTCTTTCTCTTCATGAGTCATAGTAGAGTATTTTGAGGGTTTAATGGGTGTTGAATTCTTTTTAGGGGGGAATTTTATAACCCAATACTGATATCTAAGCTTCAATATGCCCTTGGAATCACTTCAAACTGATTTTTCAAAAAAGACTTATGCAATTTGAAAAAAAAATACACACCCTTTTCTTGCTTTTGAGGAGCTCGATATTGAAACTGAATTCTCTCTGTGATTTCAAATCTTCAATATGTAAAATTTGGTCTTGTAGTAGCCCTTTGAATCTTCTTTCGAATGCCATAGGTCTGACTTGATTTGGATTCTTCAAGGCAAAGTTATGTCCAATCTCCCACAATTACCTAATTATCGACTAGTTCAGTAGAGTGAACTTGTATGGTGTGCCACGTGTCATTGTTTCCTCCTTTGGCTCTGAAATTGATACACAAGAAACTACATTTTGTGTAATTTTAGCCACTTTTTATAGAATTCCAATTCGATGCTCAGAGAGAGAGTTATGATGATTTTCCCAAGGTCACCCTTTTTAGATGAAATTCAGGAGCCTACAAAAACCCTAACTTTCACAGGTCATATCTCCGAAAATATTGTGAACCAAGATCTGAAATTTTTACACAAAGTTCCTCAGGATTTCTTCACAAATGGGTTTTTTTTTAGCATCTAAACCTTCGTAGAAAAAAATGATAACGAAAAATGCCACGATGACCTATTTGAAGCAGCGAAACCCTAAAATCCAAAGCTCTTATACCAAATGTTATGAAACCAACTCCAAAAATAGAAGAAAAGAGAGATCAACACCTTAGAAATCAACACTTCGAGGGGGAAACCTCCTTTACATTACATAAATGAACAATTATTGGATGATACAAATGACAGAACTTCCTTTCTATATATAGGAGTCCATGGGGTCACAATATAATCCTAGCCGACCTAACAATAATAATGTAAGGGCACAAAAATAACAATAGTGGATTTTTATGGGGCACAATAATAAAAATATGGGGGCTACATGGGTACAACAATAAAGATAAGGGGGCTACACTAACAACAATAAGGGACTACACTAGTAATATAGGGACCTAGCATAGACTGAGATAAGAAGTTGATTTCCATATGGTATCTATGTTAGTGATGTGAGATGGCTATAAGTCCCTTGTATGGACCAACACATGAATAAGAAATTTCTTATGCCCAATGAATACATCTTAAGGTAGAAACACAATAATGGATATGTGATTGTCTTGATATGGGTAAATTAAATAGTGCACATGAATTAATATAAACCGAACAATGCAACTAGATTATAACCAAAAAAACAAACATAACAACTACAAAAAAGAATGCTTAGTCTTGTGCCGTTGCAATATAGTTTTTCTTTAAAAATCTAAATGGAAAATCCAAGTTCCAGGGGATATACATTAAGAGAAGTTGATTAGAAACAAGGGTAAGCTATGCACATAGAACCTTATGCATTGTCACTCACTAGCATAAACAAATTTATAGGTGGATTGAACTCAACGATAATCGTTGCTCACATGTGCTTGGGAACAATGTCTTTCTTGTCCTAGGATCTTTGAGTTGACTACCTCTAAGAGCCATCCTCTCTAGAACTACCCTTCTTCATTTCCTCTTAGTCTCTCCTTTCTTCTCCATTGAATTCCTTTCTTGATCATACCCTTCATTTTTAATGGACTATCTTAGAAGGCAAAATCTCACAATGGTTCATTTAAACTTCAAAGGGAATTTTGAACATTTCCTCAACTTTGTTAATAAATAAATTAATTGCTTACTAATTTTTTTACAAAGATATTTTGACGAGGATCAAATTTGTATCACACCTCCTTATTTGTGGGCTTTTGGTTCCCATAAGGTTCAAATCCGTTCAATCTTATTCTTCTTTTCCTTCAAGCATACTTCAATGAATCTCTAAGAGAGGGTGTAGCCTCCATTCTAGGAAAAATAATAGGGGCTAAATAGGGGTTTCCTCTAGTATAAGCTTATCATCCATATCATCACCAAGGATAACATTTACTGCCACAATAGGTCATTTGAAAATTGTTACTCCTTCAGTTTCAAAAGCAATCAAATCCTCCTTTCCCTTAACCATGACTCTTTAATCCTTGTTCTTGGGTTTTTAGTTTTGCAATGTAGTTTTGGGTGAAACTTCCAACATTTGGCCTCCCAATGTCCAATAAACACGCAATACTAGCTATAGTTTCTACATGGGTTGTTTGGCATTTTAGATGCCAACAATTGCTAGTCTTATGGCCCCTAATTTAATAATAAAAACAAACTAAAGATATTATTCCATACCTTTTTAGTTTGTGATGATGATTGATATCTTGTTTGATTGGTCCCTTGAGAGTTGGAGCATATATGGATGACATAATCATTTCTTTTCTACATCTTCCAAGCTTCCACAAGTAGATTTGAGCATCTTGTTGAACACTCCTTTTCCAACTACCTTTTCCTCCACGGGAATGATTTATTTTCCGATTCTTCTTACCTTGACAAAGGTGGTTTGTGATAAACTTGTGTTGGATTATTATCCATCAAGTCCTAGGTCTTCAATGTTGGGCCTCCATTGAGCTACAATGGGGTGTCACAATCCCTTGCATTTTCTTGCTTAACCCTTAGCTATCATACACCATTTTTCTCATAGGTTTGGAACCAATGCCTCTAGTGTGTTTTTTAAAGTCACTGAAGGTCTCCTGAGGAAGGATCTTGGAAGGTGAGTTTATCATGCTTGACCTTGTCATGGTGTCGACATCCGTAATGGTATCATGCTTGACCTTGTCATGGTGTCGACATCCGTAATGGTATCATGCTTGACCTTGTCATGGTGTCTACATTCACAATGGAAATAGAAATGACTTGCTTGGTCTCTTGTGTAATTTCTTGTAGCTTCATTAAGGCCTCTTCTTTCACCACCAAATCTTAGTATAACTAGGTAGTTAATTTCATGAACCTTTCCTCTTACCAATTATCTAGTTGAGTGAATTTCTCCTCTAATTACAAGAGTTGTAATCTACTCATGTCTAATTTTTCCCTCATAGTGGTGAAGATGTCTTGACATTTGACATGTTCTTTTTCTGTCTCATCTTCTTTCTACCTCCAATACCAACTTTCCTCTTTGATCTGCTTGTTGAATCCTGTCAATTCTTCTAGATTCCCATGGTAGCTATTTCAAGGCCTCTAATGAACCTACTTTAGTACCTCATGATGTTGGAAATGTTGTCATTGATGGCAAAGGAGATGATAAAGGAGGAGCACCTGAAACATCAGTCATGGAGCAGAGGAAGCAAAAAGAGAGGTAGCAGAGTCAGCATAAAAGGAGCACAAAGGAGACAGAGGCAGTAGTAGAAGGACCAACTGATTGGAGATCTGGAGAGACAGATTTGTTTGGTTGAAAGGGACACTGAGTTGATGAGAGACAGAGTTGGCATATACGGTTGATGAAATTGAAGAAACTGCACTGGGAAATTTCAAAGCAAGCAGTTGAGGTTTTAATGTAACTACAATACAGTTGAAGGTGATGGGCAGTATTCTAGTCGAGCAGTGAGTTCGATTCAGTACCAAAATGGAGGTTTAATGATCCTCTGTATGTGTTAATGTAGAGAAGTACTCTGATTTCATGCTTCACTATTGAGCTGTATGGTTATTTTGAGCCTCTGTGTGTTGTGTGTGAATAGGACCCTACAATAAGAATGACATTGTATTATGTGAGATTTGAAAGTGTATACTCATTGAATTGAAATAACTGGTTGAACTATTAAATTGAAATATAATTCAGTTTTTGAATATATCGATCTGATTGGAACTGAATTGATAAGAACAAGGGTTTTTTTATGATATAAATCCATGTAAGAATCGTGAGGTTCGACTTGCGTTGAAGCCACAATGCGGAGAATCAATGAGACTTGGTCCTTTTATAAAAGACGCAACCGATATCAGCACTTGAGTTTTGATTACAATTGATTTTGCATTGAACGAATGGCAGAGTTATATAGTGGAACTGGTTGCGAAGTCTGCATAATTGGAACCAGGGGTTCATCAAAACAAACCAAGATAATTGAACGCAGAAGAGTAGACAATCGATTGGAGATTTGATTGCACAGAATTATGAAATCAGTTGGAACTCCAATGGCGCAGGAAGAATAACGAAGGCGGGGTTTATTTATGGTAAGAAATAGAATGGAATAGTGCGGAACCCTGAGTCAAAAAACCAAGCAAAACTGTGAGAGTGAATGGCGAAGGCAGTTTTGAGGAGGAGAAACTGGCAATATCGCGTTATTCAAAAGTGGTAAGCAAAAAAGTTCAAAAAAATGCGATGTCACAAACTGGATGCCACGTGTCCTAAGGTGGTTTTCTAAAACCATTTCCATCGAGCGTTTTTGAGAAGTTAAGGCTCGTGCATCTAAATTGTGCGATATTGCGCAAGGACCGTCAGATTTGGGCTTGGAACGCGACAAAAGTCGGGCCGTTGGATCAATTCGACAATTAGTACAGAACAATGTGGTGTGGGCCCAAATGTTATGCTGGCATTATGTTCTAACCATAGTCTGAGTATTGTTATGTGTTGACGGGGCGGTTTGATTATTGCCGTAACGATTTCATACAACGTCATTTGATGTCAGGATGTATAAAATAAATACGCATTGATTTTAAATTACCAAGTTCGACCTTTTATATTGTAATATGGTGAATACTTGGGACTTGAGTCAAGGTTCGATATTATTGTCGTCCTGTCATGTATTAAAGGGGTCCATCTAAATTGATGCAATGGCTTAAAGTTTCAATAAGTTGTGGCTCGAATCAAGGGTTATATGATATGAAGTTTTAATAAGTTGTGGCTCGAATCAAAACCTAAATATATGTGTATGTCCATAATTGAAGACCGAAGGTCTATTGTTGGGTTGATATGTGCCAATACACTTGATGCGTTAAGCCCTATTGAATGTTGATAAGCGGTGAATGAAGCATGGGCCTAGGATATGTATGGTTTCATGACCATATATTAAAGGTAAAGATCCCTTGAGATATGTTATGGCTTTAGCATATGGGTTTTAACCAAGAGAAATGTAAAAGCACAGTGCATATATATATGTGATATTAACCCCAAGGTTTAATATAAGTGTCTCGCATTCTTAAAGTGGGTTTGGAATATAGTTCCATAACTATAAGATAAGAATGAGTGTGTGGCCCGAGTGTTATTTCATGAACCCTGAGTTATAATATATGTTATGAGGGTTAGTTATATAATGAGAGTCATTTAAGCCCAAAGATTTATGGCAGGACTTTGGAAAGGTTGACTATCGTTAAATTAAAGGGAACCCTTGGCTATGAGAGTTATTTGGGTTATATAGTGAACACTGTATATGTGTTGTATGGATTTTAAAGTTATTGAAAATTTTGGATGAGTGTTTTAAATGTGCAATATAACAGAAGAGTGAGGGTAGCCCGGGCATCAAGGAGCTTTTGCAATGAAAAGATTCTGCCCAGATATAAAATTAATTGGGTTACAACAATGATTTTAACCTCTGATGGAGCAGCTTCAACATTGATTCAAATTTCCAGTGCAGAAATTAAAAAGTATTGAAATTTCCCAGATCGACAGTTGTATTAAATGAAAATTAGCTGTATGCGTTTTATATGCATAGAGAGAGAGAAAAAGTGGGCCTTACAGAGGTAAACAGAGTATGCAGAAACTGAAAAAAGTCACAGGGCATTTTACAGGCATGGTGAACCAAAGTATGCAGAACAGTTACTTAACAGCAGCAAAAAAGACAAAACCAGCAAAGCCAAAAGCCAGAAAAGGGACTGAGTGAAATTAATGTGTGTAACTGAAATTGTGAATGTAAAGGTTTTAAATTGACTTTATATTGTTTGTGATGCATTGGCAAGTCTTCGGAGGAAAACAAAAATCCCACTATAATATTGAAATTAGTACATATTGTTATATTTTTTTCTAAATGAGCTGGTAAAAGAAATGAGAAGGCAGAAGGTAAAGAGGCATGGCTGTCCATTTCAAATTCCTGAGGAATGCTAACAGTCATAAGGAAATCTCTACAAATGATATCACCTTCATATGCATATAGGGGTGAGAGAGGTTGGACAATGCGGAATTGAGGCAAAAAAGATAAGAAGAAGGAGGAGCAGAACGAGATGTTGTGAAAAGTTAGAGAATGCAGAAATAAAGCAGTGAGGCAGAGAAGAAGGAGGAGTTGAGCAGAGAAGAAGGAGGAGCGAATAGTGAATCTGAGAAGATGCATAAATGATATAAGGAAAATATGAAGACTGATGCACAGCAGTGAAGATGGTACAGAACAGAGCTGATATCCAAGGTAAATCAACAAGTGTTTTCTTTTGAAAGAGTAAGGAAGTTGGTGTTGGGTGTGGAGCCTGATTATCTTGTTTACTTTGTATCACATCATTGGACCCCTGTACCTTAAAAGGGGGCGGCAACGCCGCCCGAAATTTAATCGCTGCCGCGGGGGGTCCAGGGGGGGCGGCAGCGCTTTTCGGAGCCCCCCCCTGGCGGGGGTTCAGGGGCAGCGCCCCCGAAGCTAAAAACAGATGTAAAATTGCCTTGTAAAAGTATAGTAATTTCTAGTCAATCTGAGCCGTTCATTAGGCAAATGATCTGACGGTAGAAGTTATGTTTAGATTAGGGTTTTTTGCCCTAGAAGGCAACCCCCTTGTATATATGAGGGCATTGTATTGCGGCTGTGTATTATGAGTGTATTCTCAGAGCGAGAAACAGAGAGGGAGACTGTGAGAGAGAACAGAGGATATTACAGCGGATCTGCTGTAGGTTTTGTCTCTTCATTTTTGTTGGATAATATAAAGGAAGGACTGGCTGTTCGGGGTGGACGTAGCCCAAACTGGTGAACCACGTATATCTGTGTCTCTCTGGTTTTATGTGTTTTGTGTGCTTGTATTTTTCCACATATTTTATGTGTTTCATTGCTCTGTAATATTTAATTTTCAATGGGGCTTGAGCTTCCCTATCAAGTTGTAGCTTGATAGATGTCGGTTGTAGCTGACTGAGGTTGGAGCCTCCTGTAGGTTGGTGCCTGCAGAAAATAGATGGGAGTTGGTGCTTCCACATCAAGTTGTAGCTTGATAAAATGTCAGTTGTAGCTGACTGAGGTTGGAGCCTCCTGTAGGTTGGTGCCTGCATAAAATTGATGGGAGTTGGAGCTTCCTTGCAAGTTGTAGCTTGCAGAATTGAGGTAGGAGCCTCCTGTAGGTTGGTGCCTACAGAAAATCAGTGGTGAAAGGGAGTTGGAGCTTGCCTTTGCATCACAACAATAATAAGATGTGGTTTTCTCCCTTTATGGGTTTCCACTTATATCTGGTGTCTCTGTGCATGATGTTTATGTATTGATATGGTTTATCTCACATGCTTAATACTTGCTGCTTTCATATTAACTCTGTTGTTACATTATATTAATACTTGCTGCTCACATTCTAAGATTACTCACACATTAAGTTGAACATGAAATGAAGGTGTGAATAAGTTTTAATGAAAAAGTTTTAAAAGTCCATGAGTGTGTTAAACTGATTCACCCCCCCTCTTAGTTTAACTAAGAGTTCAATAATTGGTATCAGAGCTAGGTTCCTTTGGTGTAAGCTTAATAGCTTGAAGGAGATCTGGTTGAGTCATGGACTATCAAAATGTACTTGTGCTAAATACAACAAACTTTCCTGAATGGAGAGATAAGGTTAAAACAATATTTTTGGATTATGAACCTGAGGTATGGAAGCTTGTATGTGATGGTTACTTCACAGACTCTCCCAAGGTGCAAGAACAACATAGGAATTCCAAGGCAAAATGTGTGATATTCAATAATCTTCATAACAAGGATCTTGAGTTAATAATGGATTTAACCTCTGCAAAAGAAATCTGGGATAGATTGCATTTCATGCATGGAGTAGACACTAAGGACTGCATTGTCAAGAAGGAGAAGAGAATTAAGAAGAAGAAAAATTCATGTCAGCAAGAAAATGTTCAATCAAATGAGGTACCTTCTAGTGTGAATGGAGATAAGAACCATGAAGAAATTACAGCTGAAGAAAAAGCCAAACTTGACACTGCTTTGACTGAAATAGAAAGATTGAAGAATGAAAACAAAGACCTAAAGACATTGGTGCAAATATGTGATGAGAAAGAATATGAAGATAAGAAAGAAATTATTGGCCTGAAGCACAGCTTGAAGAAGCAAAGAAAGTAGAAGACACTCTGCTGGAACAAATGAGAGAGAAAAGTCTGGAATGTGAGAGATTGGAAGAAGAAGTAGTGAGCCTAATGAAGAAATTAGAAAAAGCCCAAAGAGAATTATTAATGAATACTCCTCAAATGAAAAGCTCTGAACAGTTGGACAAGATTCTAAATGCAAAAAGGTCACCTCTCATAAAGGCTGGGATAGGATATGAAGGAGAAACCAACATGTCTAAGGTTGAAGATAACAGGAATGTCATCTTTGTAAAAGCACTATAAGAAATTGAAGTAGCTTAGAAGATTCCTGCAGGAGCAGAAGCCAGCAAGAACAGGATTTGTGAAGAAACAAACAAAAACCAGCAGCAACATGAAAGGACACTTAATGAAAGGATGAAACAGTCAGCTGAAAAAGGCTCATACACTCTTGAATATGAAGTAAGTAAATTTGGAAGATGTTAAAGAAGGTTCTTTCCTCCTATGAAAAATAACACATGTTTTTCTTGTCATAAACCAGGACACATTGAAGCACAATGTAAGACAAGGCCTATCAACTTCAACCAGCAAAAGATGCAGCAAATGAGAAGAATACCTCAAGCAAACAAATGGAAAAGACAATCCTTCCCCAGGTACACAACTAATTTCCATGGCTATTGTTATGCATGCAATAATTTTGGACATAAATCTGTTGATTGTAAATTATGTTCAAAAAGGGGAATGAAATATTATACATCAGCTCAAACATACCTTGGCAAAGTAAGATGTTATGTATGCCTAGAGCTTGGTCACAAAGCAAAAGACTGTAATCTTCCATATACATTAAAGAACTCTAGACAGATGATGGAATCAAAGCAAATCAAACAAAACTATGAATCTAAGAGAAGTGTAGACATTACGATGAAACCCAATAAAGTATGGAAGGAAAAGAGAAAGGGGGAGCCTATTATCTCAATAACACAATGAATCCATCATAGTCTCAGGGGGAACTGCTCTAGGAAACAAAACTAATATCCAACCAATGATAAATATGAAGCAACATCTCAGGGGGAGAGCAGTTCATAACTAGTCCCCACAAAACAGTCTAAGAAGAGCTCCATGAAATGAGAACATCCATGAGAACAGGAAGGGAAAGGAAAATCCCTCTAACAAAGAACTAGTGAGGAAGAAGATGATCTAAAACATTCAATAGCTGAAAAAGTGATGGAAAAAGAGAAGGCCAGCAAGCAACCATGGTAGTAGAGAGAACTTCAGCCATGAACATGTAAGCTAAGAAGACATCAACACATTAAGTGATGATCACATTGTGCATCATACAGCTAGAATTAACAATGAATCACTTAAAGAAAAATGAGTAAGCAAAGTGCCTATCATCATTATATCATTACATCATCTATAAAAATTCCTCTTGAAGGAGTGAAAGTAAATTAGTGAGTGATAAATCTCTGAGTGATCAGTCCATGAAGAGTCATAGTATAGAGATTGAAGATGTCTTCCCAAAAATCTTTATGTTGGAACAATTGAATTGAATATAAAGCAGCAATGATTCTGGAGCAGTCCTAGAAAGGAACATGCAGTGACATTCGTTCAAATCAGAATGACAGAATAAGTAGCAGGTTAATGATGCCAAGATCTAATTCAGTATATTGATGGTTGTTGGTGTGAACAGTAAAAAGATCAATAGTAGAAACTATGGGTTCATGTGCAAGCTAAAGAGAAATCTCTGCATATTTTATCAAGGTAATATCAATTGGTACTTGGTATAAGCAGCATTCCTATCAACAAAATATCAAGTGTTATCATGGAGCAACAGTGGTATGATACAGGTCCTCAGGATCAAAATTTTATGGCAGAAGTGCATCAAGGTAGTATTCTCAGCATTATTTGCATTCAGCATGAAAAGGTCAGTAGCAGTACTAAAGGATCAGTATTTTGTTTACACTTGAAGCATTATATTAAGCATTGAAGCAATATCTTTGTCTATATATAATTGAATGCCTTCCTGAAGTCAGCACATATATATCTTCAAGACCTCTTCCTTAGGATTATTCATAGACTGTGTGAAGTCTGTTGGATGAGATATCAATCAAACAATTTGAAGATGCCTTTGTTGGAAATCACCATGACATAATAGTTAAAGTATTGGAAGTATGAAAGACTAGCCTTGTTAACCTAACAGTTGAAGCTCAACAGTCTGTTATTGATTTATCACAAGCATACTTCAGTAGAAAGGATTTGCTGGTAATTAACCTTTAAAGAGAGATAAATTATTAACATACATACCCCATTATGTCATAAATCAAACGGCATGGTTGATAAGTGAGACTGACCAATAAATTGAAGGGTTTGTTTTTGAAAGTACACTATACAAGCAGTAAAGTCATTTGGTCTTTTAGATTGAAATATATCATCTAATCTCACAATAATTTGTAAACTCTGACTAGATTCATTGATCACATCAGTAACAAAGACCTACAACTATTAAGTGTAATATCATTATCAACATTCTAGCTCATATCATCACCAACAGGCAAGAAAAGTGAACCACAGAAATAAAAGATATATTGGCTTCATCATAATTGAACAGATGTTTACAGTAGATGTGCATTGCAGAAAAAGGCTTACTCCATATACAACCCTCCTCAATAGATATGCATTGTAGATGAAGATTATAATATAGACTGAAGTATAGCTGAAGCAAGCTTGATATGTCACATGAAGCATTCATAATCTTTAAAGTATTGATCCAATGATGCATCTCTGATTATACAAGTCTGATTATATATGGTTGTCATCACCTACACTCTATACAAGTGAAAGGAGTCTGTGCCTTGGGATTGTATCAATTTACAGTGTATAGTCGAGTTCAATAATCCTTAAAGTGTTCTCTCAACTCTTGTATACCAGTTTGGAGCAGCATGGTACAAAGTCAGAAGAAGAGGGCCTAAACTCAACTCAGAGATAAAAAAAAATGCAAAGATAGAATCTACACTGAGAGATGTGCAACCCTTTGCCATTGATGTCAAAGGGGGAGGAAAAGCAAGTAACAGAAGAAAGGGTCTTCCAAAAGGCAAGCAGAGGAAGACTTGGAGGAAGCATTGGATTATTGGTGGAGGTGTTGCCATCAATGCCAAAGGGGGAGACTGTTGGAAATGTTGTCATTGATGTCAAAGGAGATGACAAAGGAGGAGCACCTGAAACATCAATTAAGGAGCAAAGGAAGCAAAAAGAGAGGTAGTAGAGTCAGCATAAAAGGAGCACAAAGGAGACAGAGGTAGTAGTAGAAGGACCAACTGATTGGAGATCTGGAGAGACAGATTTGTTTGGTTGAAAGGGACACTGAGTTGATGAGAGACAGAGTTGCCATATATAGTTGATGAAATTGAAGAAACTGCACTGGGAAATTTCAAAGCAAGCAGTTGGGGTTTTAATGTAACCACAATACAGTTGAAGGTGATGGGCAGTATTCTGGTTGAACAGTGAGTTCGATTCAGTACCAAAATGGAGGTTTAATGATCCTCTATATGTGTTAATATAGAGAATTACTCTGATTTCATGCTTCACTACTGAGCTATATGGTTATTTTGAGCCTCCATGTGTTGTGTGTGAATAGGAACCTACAATAAGAATGACATTGTATTATGTGAGATTTGAAAGTGCATACTCATTGAATTGAAATAACTGGTTGAACTATTAAATTAAAATATAATTCAGTTTTTGAATATTCGATCTGATTGCAACTGAATTGATAAGAACAGGGGTTTGTTGATGATATAAATCCATGTAAGAATCATGAGGTTCGACTTGCGTTGAAGCCACAATGCAGATAATCAATGAGACTTGGTCCTTTTATAAAAGACACAACCGATATCAGCACTTGAGTTTTGATTACAATTAATTTTACATTGAATGAATGGCAGAGTTATATAGTGGAACTAGTTGCGAAGTCTGCATAATTGGAACCAGGGGTTCATCAAAACAAACCAAGACAATTGAATGCAGAAGAGTAGACAATCGATTGGAGATTTGATTGCACATAATTATGAAATCGGTTGGAACTCCGATGGCGCAAGAAGAATAACGAAGGCGGGGTTTACTTATGGTAAGAAATAGAACTAAGAGTGAACCCCAGAGGTCAAAGAATCAAGCTTTAACCGTGAGAGGGAATGGAGTGAAGGTATGTTTGAGGAGGATAAACCAAGAAAGATCGCCAAGATCTTAAAAGTAGTAAAACGCCAAAAAATGATGTCACAAACCGGATGCCACATGTCTCATAAGGTATTTTTTAAAACTACTTCCATCACAACATTTTTAGCTAAGGCTTAGGCATCTAATTTGTGTGATATTGCTATATGATCCAGTATTTGGGCTTCGCCACACCACAAAAAGCCTGTGTCATGATAAATCTGACAAATAGTAGAACAATGTGTGGTGGGCCCAAAATAAGAGCCAATGATGTTTCAACGAGAATCCAGTATTGTTATATGTCGATTATATAAATGATATTGGTTTTAATCTTCTACTTACAACGTCATTTGATGTCAGGATGTATAAAATAAATACGCATTGATTTTAAATTACCAAGTTCGACCTTTTATATTGTAATATGGTGAATACTTGGGACTTGAGTCAAGGTTGGATATTTTTGTCGTCTTGTCATGTATTAAAGGGGTCCATCTAAATTGATGTGATGGCTTGAAGTTTCAATAAGTTGTGGCTCGAATCAAGGGTTATATGATATGAAGTTTTAATAAGTTGTGGCTTGAATCAAAACCTAAATATATGTGTATGTCCATAATTGAAGACCAAAGGTCTATTGTTGGGTTGATATGTGCCAATACACTTGATGCGTTAAGCCCTGTTGAATGTTGATAAGCGGTCAATGAAGCGTGGGCCCGGTATATGTATGGTTTCATGACCATATATTAAAGGTAAATATCCCTTGAGATACGTCATGGCTTTAGCATATGGGTTTTAACCAAGAGAAATGTAAAAGCACAACGCGTATATATATATATATGTGTGTGTGTGTGTGTGTGTGTGTGTGTGTGTGTGATATTAACCCCAAGGTTTAATATAAGTGTCTCACATTCTTAAAGTGGGTTTTGAATATAGTTCCATAACTATAAGATAAGAATGAGTGCATGGCCCGAGTGTTATTTCATGAACCCCGAGTTATAATATATGTTATGAGGGTTAGTTATATAATGAGAGTCATTTAAGCCCAAATATTTATGGTAGGACTTTGGAAAGGTCGACTATCGTTAAATTAAAGGGAACCCTTGGCTATGAGAGTTATTTGGGTTATATAGTGAACATTGTATATGCGCTGTATGGATTTTAAAGTTATTGAAAAATTTGGATGAGTGTTTTAAATGTGCAATATAACAAAAGAGTGAGGGTAGCCCGGGCATCAAGGAGCTTCCGCAATGAAAATATTCTGCCTAGATATAAAATTATTTGGGTTACAACAATGATTTTAACCTCTGATGGAGCAGCTTCAACATTGATTCAAATTGCCAGTGCAAAAATTAAAAAAGTATTGAAATTTCCCAGATCGACAGTTGTATTAAATACAAATTAGCTGTATGCATTTTATAAGCATAGAGAGAGAGAGAAAAAGTGGGCCTGATAGAGGTAAACAGAGTATGTAGAAACTGAAAAAAGTCACAGGGCATTTTACAGGCATGGTGAACAGAAGTATGCAGAACAGTTACTTAACAGCAGCAGAAAAGAGAAAACCAGCAAAGCCAAAAGCCAGAAAAGGGACTGAGTGAAATTAATGTGTGTAACTGAAATTGTGAATGTAAAGGTTTTAAATTGACTTTATATTGTTTGTGATGCATTGGCAAGTCTCCGGAGGAAAACAAAAATCCCACTGTAATATTTTTTTTTCTAAATTTAGCTAAATTCTATTGCTGAAACATAATGTACAATGAGGCACTGGCCTCAGCAGTTCCTAGCCATAATACTTGGCATATATCATCCAAGACATGTAAGCGACTTCCCAGAAATGGGAAACCAGTCGAGTCCAAAAGAGAAGAGCCGCCCTCATAGGGGAAATCGGCATAAGTTCAATAAAAACTAATATGTTTCCAAAAAAACTAGCTATTGTTTCCAAAAAGACAAGAAAGAACCCAAGAAAATGAGATCTGAGAACTTGTTTCCAAAAGAAGTTGGCAGAATTAGCAGTCATGAGGAAGAGTTGGACGTTCGTCAACAATACGGCAGCTGTAGGCGTCCTGTGCATCCACATTTTCCTGTTCTTGTTCAGCACCAGCAGTCCGAGGTTGCTCAACAAAGTCAACCACCGTGGTGCCTATGCCAATGTGAGCCTCGTGACTGGTGCATACAGAGGGCTCATTCTAAACTACATGGTGAGGCTCTTCCTGATGCAAACCTGGAGAAACAGCTTGCGCAACCTCCTAAAACCTGAAATAGATGGTAACTTTGATGATGGGTCGATTCATGGTGCATTTGTAGGTGAACTGAGCAGTGAATGGAGAGGACTGTGAGCTGGAAGGGCCAGAATGCTGGAAATGCTGGGAAAAAAAGCTGGTGGAACGGATTCTACCTCTACCACTTCTCATATTAGGATAACATGGAGTGAAGTACTGTAATAGAAATTTGAATAATAGATGAGTTATTCACCAAGATTATCCTGATTACACACTATTTGAGCTTCATGCATAATACATAACCTCTTCTACCATTGATCATCAATTTGCGGAATTAAAAACAATCGCATGCGCACATTGAAACATTAATCAATCACACATATCAACACAATATGTAATGGGGAAAGCTTATAGCTGAAAACCCCCAACTATCTGTATATTATAATGGTAGAGAACATGTAACAATCATAGTACAAACTCCTCACAAGCTCTCAGCACTATCTCCAATTGTTACACACTACACAAGCTCAGATATGAACAAGTCACAAGTTCAAATCTCCTCCACCTGTTAGCCTGCCTCTACTGCGCAATCCAAGATGGTTAATTGTGAGATCCAAGTTTGAATCCCCTTGGCTTATACTGCGCAATCCTCATTGGCAATCTCAATCAATGTGTGTGCAAATCTCATGCACAGCTATAGTCACAACTGATAGTAGACTCACCCTTTCACCCACCTCTAACACTGGTCTCCACTGAACTGTCCATGCACTGCAGTTAACTGATGTATTTTTTAGTTGATTTATGAGTTAATAATTAGTGAATTAATTAATAATTAATTCACACCACTCATCACTAGTGTATTTATCAGTTAGACTAAATACAACTAGTTCAACTAAGTTAAACCGAACACAACTCCATCAACCGTCTCATCAACTCCACCAAACTCTGCCACATGAGTTCTAACTGAAGTCAACCATGCAATAGCTCAACTAACCCATAGGAAGCGATTCCTTCTATCGGCCGCATGTGCTAAGATCCTGCTCGAATCGAATCACAGAAGAGGATAGAGATATCGTTTATAGTCCAAATATTATTAAGAGCTAATAATAATCAACATGCATCTATTTTTAGATCAAAGATCTATAAATAGACTTCGCCCAATATTCTAAAAATAGAATTTCATCTATTTTTCCAACTTGATCAACCATCCACAAATAGCATCCTGCAACTTCTGAAATATGATCACCATGTCTGAAAATAGACATAGTCTAAAAATAGGCTTGCGCCAAAAATCACCTCAGGTGGGCCCCACCTAGTTTAGGTGATCACTTTCCAACTAGGACTGTGAATGATGTTTTCAGATGCCTCTTTCACTGTTTCTTGCTGAAATCTTCAACACGAAGAGGGCGTAGTGGCAAAATCTTGAGCCGGTTGTGCTGCATCAATTATCGAGAAGAAGGCGAGGAGCGGGGCAGTCTTCCTCTGTTGCTGCCTCGTATGCATCTCATTATATGACTCAGCCTCGACATTTATTCATGGGGAGGAGAGAATAGATAATGCTGAGTGGAGAATGCAGAGGACTGGTTGCTGCTGAAGACAATAGAGGGCGCAATGGAGGTAGCAGGGGTCGAATTGAGGCCGAGAGGGCAGAATGCACTCTGAGAGAAGTGGAAGCCAGTGCCAAACTCAACACAGCTGAGAATTGGGCAGCGTTTGCCAGTGGAAGTGCGAAGAAAGGAATTCTCAGCCTGCAGAGGGCAATTGTGTTGGAGGGGCGGAGGAATAAACTCAAGAGTAGGCTTGGAGGCTTCTGGAGGAGCTATTACAAGGTAAAGAAGCAATCGAACAACGAGCGATCGAATAGTGAGCCACATTGAAGGCGAATTCATTTGGAATGTTAATGCAATGTTACGGGCAGATAAATGGCAGTGCCACTTGCCACCTTCAACATGCCTCAATGGAATAGAAATTCCCATCCGCATGATTCGCATTTATACTGACCCGCAAATGGCCCACTCA
>JAXQQM020061254.1:0-48770 GCA_034641835.2 Pinus albicaulis
CACAGTATGTAATGGGAAAAGTAATAGCTGAAAACCCCCAACTATCTGTATAATATAATGATAGATAACATGTAACAATCATAGTACAATACTCCTCACAAGTACTTAGTACTATCTCCAAAAGTTACATACAAACTAGCTCAGATTTGAACAAGTCACAGGTTCAAATCTCCTCCACAAGTCTGCCTGCCTCTATTGCGCAATCCAAGATGAGAATGACTTAGATCCAAGTTCGAATCCCCTTGGCTTGTACTACGCAATTCTCATTGGAAATCTCAATCAATGTGTGTGCAAATCTCATGCACAGCTATAGTCACAACTGATAGCCACACTCACCCTTTCACCCACCTCTAACACTGGTCTCCACTGAACTGTCCATGCATTGCAGTTAACTGATGTGTTCTTTAGTTGAATTATGAGTTAATAATTAGTGAATTAATTAATAATTAATTCACACCACTCATCATTAGTGTATTTGTCAGTTAGACTAAATACAACTAGTTCAACTAAGTTAAACCGAACACAACTCCACCAACTGTCTCATCAACTCCACCAAACTCTGCCACATGAGTTCTAACTGAAGTCAACCATGCAATAGCTCAACTAACCCATAAGAAAAGCGTATTTCCTTCTGTCAGCTGCATGTGCCACATCCAAGCATCAAACTGAAGTGCTCCAAGAGGATAAGATAATGTTTATAGTCTAAATATTATTAAGGGTTAATAATATTTGACTATTCTATTTTTAGCTCGGTAGTCTAAAAATAGAAACCGCCCAATGTCTAAAAATAGAGGTCCATCTATTTTTACCAACTCGACCAATCATCCATAAATAGCATCCTGCAACTCATAGACCATGATCCATATGTCTAAAAATAGACTTTGCAACAAAAATCACCTGTGTGGCCTCCCCACCTAGTTTAGGTGATCACTTTCCAACTAGGATTAGGAAAGATGTTTCAGGATGCCTCCTTCACTGTTTCTTGTTGCAATATTCAAAAATTAGGCACAAATTGAAGTAGATTATAGGTACAAGTAGTGGTACATGTACATGTAGTGGTAGAGAAAATGGTACAGGTGCAAGAACACAGGATGTGGACTATTTTATTACACTAGATGGATTGGTCAGGTTTAGAGACAAGATATATGTGCCAGAAAGTAGTGAGCTAAAGAAGGTGATATTGAGAGAGTTTCATGTGAAACCATATTAAAGTCACTCAGGTTATTACAAGACATTGACTGCATTGAAGAAATTTTTATTATTCATAAAATCTGAAGAAGGATGTGGAAGAGTTTATGGCTAGATGTTTGGATTGTCATCAGGATTCCATAGTGGATATGGGAGGACATGTCCATGGATTTCATGGCTGGTTTTCCCAGGACATCCAAACAACATGATTCCATCATGGTTGTTGTGGACAGGTTGACAAGGGTTGCACACTTCAATGAATACTGCATATTCAGAAAGTGATGTGGCACAAGTGTTCATCATAGATGTGGCCAGATTACATGGTGTTCCAAATAAGATTGTGTCAGATAGGGATGCAAAGTTCACTTCCAAGTTTGGGAAGGAGTTTTTTGTAGGTTTGAGCACAAAGTTGGCCTTCCATATAGCTTACCATCTGTAGACCGATGGAAAAACAAAGAGGGTCAACAAGATATTGGAAGACATGTTGAAGATGTATATGATGCATCAACAACGAAAGTGGGAAGAGTATATTCCACTGGCAAAGTTCACTTACAACAATGAATATCATGAATCATTGAGGATGATTTTGTTTGAAGCATTGCATGGAAAGAATTGTAGCACTCCCATTAGTTGGAGTGATCCAATTAATAGGGTTTTGATTGGACTAGACATGTTAAAAGAGATGGAATAGGAAATGAAAGTGATCAGGAAGAATATGAAGGAAGCACAAGAGAGGAAGAAAATTTATGCATATCGGAATAGGTTGTTTAAGGAATTTCAGGTTGGGGAGCAGGTGTACTTGCACATCAAACCCAAGAAGAGATCCTTGTAGATTGGATCATGTGCCAATATGGCACCTCGGTTTTGTGGAACTTTCAATATTCTTGAGAGGATTGGGGCAATATCCTATCAACTTGCACTACCTCCGACAATGAAATTCCATGATTTTTTCCACATGTCATTTCTTAAGAAGTATGTTAAATATCATTATCATGTTAGTGATTGATGTGTATTGCATGTGGAGCCAAAAGGAGAATGTTGGTCGGAACCCTAGTGTACATTGGAGAAAAATATTCTCATGCTCCAGAACCGAGAAATAGAGCAGGTTAAAATGCAATAGAATCACTTTAGGCCTGATGAAGCTATATGGGAGAAGGCAGATCATATGCAGACTATGTATCATTCATTGTTTGCTGGTGGAGGAAAAACAATTTTGGTATAATGTTTTGGTAAATTTTTTGGCATTTTTTTGGTGTCATTTTTTGGCAAATGTACATATGTATAGGGACGTAAATACTGCCATGAGATATGTTATAAAGATCCAATAAGTGGTATGGATTCCATTTCATTATAATTGTCATGTTGTTATGTAGTCATGTTGGTTTGCTTCTCAGCAGGGTGATCATTGTAAATACTGCATCGAGATATGTTATAAAGATCCATGGGAATTATGTTTGATGTTCAGTGGTTTTACTGAGGTATAGGTGTGGTTTAACATTAAGGACAGTTTCCCCCAAGGGGGAGGGTTCTATAACATCCCTGGTGAAAATTTCATGTAGTAAAAGTTAAAATATGAAAATGATAACCATGGTTATGGGACATTTATTCCAAGTTGAATGTTGGGAAGAACATCCTAGTGCAGGTGTTCATATGGTTTATTATGGCTATGGGAATTGGAAACAGAAATGGCTAAGGCTTTGGAAAGGACAAATGGCATTTTTGGCAATTTATTTATGAAAATATTGGAAAATAGGAGAAAAGGAAGGTGAAAGGTTACATATTGCATATGAGGAAAATGAAGAAAAATTATGGAAAATGAAGAAAATAGAGGCCTCATTGATAAAAAGTCTTCTGAGGATCAGTTGGTACCTTTTTTAATTGTAACCTTTTGTTAGTTCAGTTTTGGGGCTCTCTCTCTATTCTCTCTCTCTCTCACTCTTGGACACTTAGATTTTTCTTTCAACATTTCAGCATTGGATCAAGAAAGGAAAAAAAGGAAAAGAGGAAGAAAAGATCAAGAAAGGAAGAGCAAGATCAAGCATATACAACGAGATTATTTGCAGGTATCAACTTGCATGTGTGGTTTCCTTGCTAGATTTTGCATGCATGGTGTTGCATGTGTATTCTTGATTCTCTTTCTTTCATTGACATGGATTTTTCCAAGTGTGACAGTGTTTTTTCATCCTAGCCTTTCCATTTTCGGATAGGCATAGTGTGATGGGGTTCTCATGTTTTAGTTGAGCTCGATTTTTGGATGGATTCAAAGCTAAGTGAGGAGGATCTTTGAATGATATAACATGACCTAGTAACCCTTGAACTGTACCATGGGTTGCAATAAAGCCAACTTTTGTGTTTCGTTGGTGGGCCCAAGAATCCTCGACCAGTGTATGGCGGGATATATGCTAAATCCTAGAGGTGGGTGCTCGCCATTAGGCCTAGGAATCCCAGGATGGGATATACATTAAAAATCGAGAGTAGAGTCTTGGTTAGTGATTAGTGAGCTAGTGTGGAAAATCCTAGAGACTAGGAGACAGGAAAATTCTTCATGGTGTAGCTAGAGAAATCTGGTGGAATCCATGATTGCCTTGACCTAGTGATCTGGTGGATATCGTGGTAAAGCCTTTTATTACATGTTCATTGTTCTGGCCTAATGATATAGTGTGGATTGTGGTAAAGCCTGGTTTCTTTTGATGGGGGTGAGGTGGTTTAGGCTTAGGAAGCCTTGGTTGGTTCTTTTGGTTTGAGTCCCATATTCATGCTTGGAATATAGCATGGGGGTGATCAGATAAAGAGATATTTTGCTTAGAAAATCTATGGTCGGGTGGAACATGGTAGTCTCATATCGAGTTGGCTTTTGCATTCATGAATAAGAGTTCCCTTCCTTGCTAATTTATGTGTAAATGTATTGGATTATATGTAGCATTTATGGTGGTTGTATCCTTAGTATTTATGTTGCTTATATGTTGGTTATGGATGTATTTTACGACAGTGAAAATGAATGACCGTCATCATGTTTTGATTTTTAATTGAATGAGAAATTAATACATGACCTAATGTATGATAATGCAACTAATAATATAACGTAACAATTCTTCTTATCGATTCTCAGATAAGTATGTGACCCCTATGATAAGATTTATTGTTTAAACCTGTAGATTACATATTTATGACATGTTTAACGAAATTCTTGTCATGGCTAGTAGGGGTCCATTCAAGTACTTGTTCAAGTTTTTGCCTTTACATCATTATTATACTACTATATTTCAGTTCTTAAAGTGTAATGGAGTTCTAGTTAGTGACCTGGGATCTGAGCCTAAAAATGTGGTATAGAAATCAGGGTCAGAGGCTCAGAACTACTGGGAAAAGTTCCCAGTTGCATGCATACACATATTGTGCGTGCGACTAGAGGGTTCTAGTCGCACTATTTCCAATTTCAAGAGAGAAACAGGGTGATTGATGTATTAAAAAGCCAGGTTGGATCAGGGGATAGCCTCTTGGAAGGTTGGGTTGACTTTGGGTGTCATGTAGCATGTGCAAAAGGTCCATGTAGTGGTGTGGTGTCTATTCCAATTCCTTAAGGTGATGTGGGAGGTTGAATGAGATCATAGTAGCCTCTCGTCACATGTTTATCCTGGTTTTCCAGTTACTTGGGTAGACATGAGAGGAGGGTCTTACATACTAATTTATGATTGAATGTGAAATTTAATTATGCATGCAATGTGAGTATGTACACCTGACATTTGAGCAAGTTATGATTGAATGTGAAATTTAATTATGCATGCAATGTGAGTATGTACACTTGAAATTTGATTAAAGTTAACATGAGATAAGTAGAAAATGGAATTAAAATGAATTAAAAAAAAAAAAAAATCCGTTTCTTTCAAATTATTTACCCTTTTGTTTAACATAACTATCTTGAATTTTATTGGTTTTTTTTATATTGATGTTGATATAATTTTTTGGTTCGAGTTACATTTTATAGTCAAAATTTCTCTAAAATCTCATGATGTCAAGGTTGCATTTTTGGGTCTTATTCTTCAGCATTCAATCACATACAGGTGAAACAAGGATCAATCACATTTTTGGTCATTTTTCAAACAAGGATCAAATAATTCTTTAGTATTGTTTCAAGATTCAATCAAATTCAAGGTCAAGCAACTTCAAAATTTTCTCACCAATGAAATGTTTTTTTACTGATATTTGAAGAAAAGCCTAAATATCTTTACCTCGTTATAGAAATTATATGGAAATAGAGATTGCATACCTATTTTTCATTGAAAAACTTTGATACTTTTCTTTGGAATTCAAGGTAATTAATATTACATATCAAGTATTTAATGGAAAGTTTGCATTAACTATTTGGAGAATCACACTTTACATGTGTCAAATAATGAAATGATTAGAATGAGGTAATCATGCACCATGATTTTAATTTAAGACAATATACCACGCTTCCCTAGTTAAAGAGGTAATTGTACTCATAGGATATTTAATTTAAGACAATATACCACGCTTCCCTAGTTAAAGAGGTAAATTTACTCATAGGATATTTACCTAAAACAAAGGGACTAAATCAAATCAAAGAATTATTTTTATATCGTGAATTAGTTCCCTTTGATCTCATGTATTCTATAAAAAAAAATATTTATCATTAATTATTTTAGCTTCTTTTTTAAATAAGTGGACATAAGTTATTATAATAATAAAATAAATCATTTGAAAATAAATTTTTAAATGATCTATATATTTTTTAAATTACTTATATATTAATGGTATAACTTTAATAAGCATGGTTCATTTAGAGATTCTTTCTATTCTTTTTTTAATTATCTTTGAGCATTTTAAAAAAGTGATTTCTTTTTACTCACGAGAATTATCTTTTTTAAATCATCTTTAGATCATTTTAAAAAAATGTGTTTTCTTGGTTCACTAGGTGTTGGATAGACAGTGATTGGGTGTTTTGTTAAGACACACTTTTTGATATGAAGTCATTAGTTCAATTCCCTGCCCCTATGAATATGTAGTCCTACCAAGCTTGCCAAAAAAAAATGTGACTTCTTCCCATCCATAAGAATTATCTTTTTTGGAAAAAGAAAGCTATATTTTAAAAATATAAAATCAACATATTATCAAATAATAATATATGAATATATAAAATATACATTAAAAACAATGCCTTAATTATTACCAAATTTTTAATATTTAATTTGAGCAAATATCTACAACCTAGTATGAGGGGATGTGTAAATTTGTTTCGTAGTCTATTCCCTTTTAAAATTAAAATTGTCTTAAATAGAAAAATAATGTCAGCTATCTATATGTGTGTGTGTGTGTGTGTGTGTGTGTGTGAACTATTTGAATATCTATGTTCACTAATTTATGTCCATATCAACTTCATATATATCTATATATAGAAAAAAATTGTTAAAATAAAATATTAAACAATTTTAATTTTCATGATAAAATTTCTTGATGTACATGTTATGTAAAATATGTTAATATTAATTACATATAATTTTTAAAATTTTATGTATATATGATAAAAAAAATTAAAAATTAAGTTTTTATGGTTATTTGGTCCTATATATACTATATGTAGCATTCACAAATACAATTTAAACAATGAAAAATAACACATTGTATTTTGCACTCTAAAGAAGTTTGCACATGAAGGAAAACATTATGTATATATCATGAAAAAAATAAGTTTTATGGTTAAACATTTATTTGGTCCCATATATACTCTATGTAGCATTCAAAAATACAATTTAAACAATGAAAAATAACACATTGTATTTTGCACTCTAAAGAAGTTTGCACTTGAAGAAATTTGATCCCTCTCGGCTCATATCAAATCTGTACTTAAGATAGATATATGCTGGTATAAATTAAATAGTTGGATCTATGCTAATATAAAGTAAACAGTTGGTAAAAGCTAGTGGCATCAATCAATAAGTGTAAAAAAGTACTTTAAAAATAATAAAAGTTAATTAAAATATAGCAACTTCTTCTTCTTTATTATTATTATTATAAAGAATATATATATATATATATATAGACACACACACACAACAACAAAATTATTCATCATTGACCATCATCCCATTTTATCGTGAAAAATATTAATTTATAGATTTGTTACAATATTATGGGCCACTATAATAGCTTAATAACACTACATGTCCAAAAAATCATAACTTACCAATGCTACATTGTTGACACCTAATCATATGGATTGGGTAAAATTGTAAAATAATTTAAATATAAAATAAGGAGAGGTGGAAGATGAAGAGGCACTGGGAGATTAATATTAAGAGTCTCTCTCTCCGTGTATGTATTTGTGTGCACCCTTAATGCAAAAATAAATTCAGTTCGGTGGAGTTACCTCCTGGCCTAACATGGTATCAGATCCAACTCCATTTTAAGGTTATGTAACTCCCTTATTCCATTCCTATCATATTCGTTGTCCTTCAACCAATTTTTTGTAATATGCAAAATTCCCACTGTGGTCTCCACATTCGATTCCCTCATTGAGTCTATGTGATCTCCTTCATTCAAACAATTCCTTTGTGAAAACCCATACTCACCACTATGGCTTTCATAATCAGATTCTCTGCACTAAAATACAGTGTTGTTAACTACTCCTTTCCTGTTGTCGACTCCATACTCGACTCCTGCCCCTCGGTCCTCCATCTCATTGTTCCCAAACTGCATTTCCAAATGTTGCCTCCAAGCAACACCATCAACACCTCAAAGCAGCGACACCTTCAAGCAGCACCACCACTCCTTAACATATGTTTTCAAATGCTACCTCGACCAACCTCCACCGTGGCTCCCTCGAAGTTGTAGACTTTGTTTACAAATGCTGCCTCGACCTCCATTTACAAATGTTGACTCGACTTTGGTCATTAACACATACATCCTTCCTCCATTGTGTTTGCGCTCCTTAAATCCTTGCAGCCCACTACTCCATAAACCATTACTCAACCCACTCCTCCATACACTGCTCCTTATATGCAGCCCTGGATCCTCCAATGCTCCACTGTAATACAGTCCCTCCACTGTGTTCTCTACATGCTAATACATTATCTTTTTGTATGTAGTACATACACCATTACACCCTCCCAATTCACCCTCCCTAGATATTACCTCCCTCAGATATCACCTCCCCCATTATGCCCTCCCCCATATCCCACCTCCCCCAAATAAAACCTTCCCCAAGTAATACCTTTGCACCAAAATTCATTTTTTTACAAAAAAAATATCAAATTTGTAAATTTTTATAGTATTGGCAGTAGAGTGTAATTTTATTTTATTTTTACAGTACATATTTAGAATTCATTCACTCATATCTATTGTGGTAGTGGTTCTCACTGGCAAGTATAACCATCCTAAGTGGTCCTAGAAAATCAAGCACACTCTCATTTTTAATGAGTTGTGGAAATGAATTTGTGAAGGAGAAGGAGAAAATGCACCTACAAAGCGTACCTCAAACAAGGAGATCACCATTTGGGACAACAAGAACAATAAGGCCTATGCCTTGATTGCAAAATATTTAAATGAAGAGGTGAGTCTCCATATTACACTATTCTCAAATTCTTATGGAGCCTTGAAGAAATTGAAATAATTGTATGACTCACACTCCAAACATGAAGTTTCCCAATTGATGATAAAACTGTTCAATCTTGAATTGAAAAATGATGACCATCTTGCTTTAGCATCAAAAGTAAGATCTATCATGTATGATATTAAAAAAATTGGTGTTGAAATAGACATACCTCTCATATCTTATGTCAAGGCATTATATCCCACTTACTCACATTATCTTGAGTCATTGCAAGCAAGTTCAAACCTTAAGGAGATTACCTTTGACTCCCTTGAGAAGAAGTTTGCAGAGAGAGAAAAGGCTTTTGGGAAGAAGAAAACTCCTCAATCTTCTGAATAAGCTATGTGTCTTACACATAGAGATAAGAATAATGCTCAATATTCTTCTAGAGGAAGAGGAAGAAGAAATTTCGAAGGCAGGGGGGACAGGAAATTTCAAGAATAAAATTTTGATCTTCATTGCACACGATGCAATAGAGATGGAGATGATGTATCCACATGTAAGCTGCCTTGGGACATAACTAAGAAACAAAGAAATGAAGCCAAAGGTAAAAATCATGACAAGGAGAAAGGTAAAGCACCTAAATCTGCTCATTATGTTGTGGTACATTGTAATATAAGAGTAACTAAAGACTTATTTAATGCTTCACTTTATTTTTGGGAAAATTATTGGTTGCTTGATTCTAGAGAAACATGACATATGACTTTTAGAAAATATTTTTTTGAAGAATTTACTGATAAGGTTAATGGAGCAGTATACTTTGCAGACAAGTCAAAACTCAAGCCATCAGAGCTTGACACAATAAGGTTTAAACTGTCTAGTCTTCCAGGCTTTCTTCTACATGAGGTTCTATACCTCCCAAAGTTGAGGAGAAAATTGTTTTCTTTGGTCCACATCTTCCAGCAAGGACACTCCATTCATATTTTTGATGGCAAGGTTGAGGTCAGATAAGCATAAGATCATTAACTTTTCATGATAGGGATAGAGGAAGAAAGACTTGTAAAGCTGTAAGGTACCTCTACCCATGCAAAAAAAATTTGCATTCAATTCTCACTATGATGAAGGCACATTCCCATCAAGTCTTATGGCATGCTATATTTAGACACTTAGACTATGAAAATCTTTTATTGTTGAAGAAAAATGGTGTTACTGGTTTTCCTACAATTTCTAGGAAACTTGAGCAATGTAATGCTTGTATTCTAAGAAAGCAGAAAACAGTGTTTTCATGATTCACATTCTAGGGCACATAGAAAAATTGAACTCATTCATTCAAATTTATGTGGCCCCATGCCTATTCCTTCTAAAAATGTAAATAAATATATGATGACTACATGAGAATGTGTTGGGTTTACTTATTCAAGAACAAATCTAATGCTTTTCAAACATTCAAGATATTTTGATGCATGGATTGAAAAATATGTACAAACTCATATTAGCTCTATTCACACTAATAATGGAAAATAATAAACTTCAAATTAATTTGGAAACTATCTTCTCCAACATGGGATTAAACATCAAACAATTGTTCCTTCCAATCCCCAATAGAACGAAGCAATTGAAAGAATGAACAGGACAATTTTAGTTATGGTACGCTCCATGATGTTTTTCAAAAATGTAAAATTGATGTTTTGGGCTGATGTAGTTTTATATGTTGTGTTTATAAAGAATATGTGTCCTTCTAATGCAATTAGAGACAAGACTCCTTATGAAAAGTGGCATGGCCACATTCCTTCAGTAAAGAATCTCAGGGTCTTTGGTTCCACCTGTTATGCCTTGATAGCTAAGGAACAAAGAAAAAAACTTGGTTCAAGGAGTCAAAAGTGTATCTTCTTGGGGTATTCAAATACGTCCAAAGCATACCGTCTCTATGATAATAAGATTTTTTTAGTATCTAGAGTTTTCATGTTTCTTAAATCTTCCAAGACTAACAATGTTGTTGAGCGGAAGCTTGATCACTTGGATAGATTCAGGCATGCAAATTCATTTCAATAATTTCATAATAAGATTCCACATCTTGAAGGGGGGATTCGTATACTGGATCAATCTATGGAATATTCTTATGAATCACTCTCTCCCCCACATGAAGCTCCAGCCATGGATGCAATACAAGTAAAATACCCTCCTAAGTGATTTTTGGTGAACCTACTTAAAATAACCCCGATGTCTATTTCTGGGCCAGAGGATCATAGAGAGGTTACAGAGGAGGTTTTGCAGTATGTATTTCTTCCTGTTTCAGACAACTTGTATATACAAATCTGTATCATAATACACAAGCACCGATGCATTTACAAAAATTGGCACACTGGACACCGTGCACTCCGTACACACAGGTTCGGTGCATTTTATTTTTGTAGAGCACTGGTGCTTTACATGTCGACCACATAGATACCGCCCGATGTGGAATAAATGAAATGCAGTGGGGCGCCCAAAAAATGCGCCCACCAGTGGATGGTTAAATAAAAAAAATTATGACAAAAAAATTGCATAAAACATTGGCACACCGGAAACAGTGCGCCCCGTACACTCGCTCCCAGTGCTTTTAATTCAGTAACTGCACCGGTGCGTGTCATATCGTCAGCCTCGGTGCTTCATAATAAGTGCGCGGAACATAAACGACCCGATGCCGAATGACCGAAACGCACTGGGATCCCCGTAAATGCTACGCACCGGAAAAGTGTTTAAAACAACTAAAATTACGGCCAAAAAACCGCAAAAATCATTGGTTCACCAGGCACCTTGACCGGCACGTCAGGTCTCTGTACAGCCTTGGTGTGTCACAACGCCACACCCTGGTGCGTCATAAAAGCAAGTGGAACATAAAATTCCCGGGGCGGAATGATGGAAACGCACCAGGATCCCCATAAATGCCGCGCACCGAAATAGGGTTAAATAAAAAAAAAATATGGCCAAAAACCTGTAGAAATAATTGGTTCACCGGACAATATTACCGGTGCGTCATGATAATGTAGAGCACTGGTGCTTTAAAAATTCTCCGCCCTGGTGCCTCCTAAAAGCGCGCGAAAACATAAAGAGCCCCGTGCAGAATATATACAACGCACCGGTACTCCAGAAAACATCCCGCGCACCGGAATAGGGTTAAATAAAAAAAAATTACGGCCAGAAAACCGCAGAAATCATTGGTTCACCGGACACTGTTACCAGTGCATCATATCACTGTAGAGCACCAGTGCATTAAAAATACGCAGCCTTGGTGCCTCATAAAAGTGCGCGAAACAAAAAGAGCCCGACGCGGCATACAGGAAACGCACCAGTACTGCTGTAAAAATCCCACGCACCGGAATAGAGTTAAATAAGAAAATTACGGCCAAAAAATGGCAAAAATGATTGGTTCACCGGATGTCGTAACCGGTGCGTCTCGTTACTGTAGTGCACCAGGGCGTGACACTTACGCTGCCCTGGTGCTTCCTAAAAGCGCAAGAAAACAGAAAGAGCCCGGTGCGGCATTAATATAACGCACTGGTACTCCAGTTAAAACCTGGCGCACCGTAACAGGGTTAAATAAAAAAAAATTACGGCCAAAAAACCGCATTTTTCACTTTTGTCAGTGTTACAGAGCTCTCAATCACCGGTGCAAGTTATCCTTGCTTGATCCGCACTGACATCCTTGCTCCCATTGCACTTATTGCATGCATTGCTGTTGTATATTGCCACCAATCTCCAGCTTGAATTTTATAAAATAGTGGACAAATTTTATTTTTTAAATTGTACAACCAATATGCCTCCTCGATGGATAAATGTACAGGTATTTTTCTAGTTTTTCTATAATTAAACCTTTTTGCGGATTAGAATTTGAAAAAACCTTAAAATTAACCATTAATATATATATATATATATATATATATATATATATATATATATATATATATATATATATATATTGTCGCGTAGTGCGCTTGAGCCGTTCAGCTCGCACTAGTTGCGGTGCTGCCTATAAATTTACAGGCTGCACCGGTTTGCGGTGATGCCTGTAATTTTATAGGCCACACCGCACCCGGTGCTGAAGGCGTCTGCACCGGTTCCGGGGCAGTACTGCGAGGTGCATGGTGTAATTTTAAACTTTTTAAAAAGTGCGGTGCGGTCATTTACCTAGCCGCACCCTTGATAATGTTGAATCTTGGACACCCGGCGCGTTGACGAACTTATCCGCCCCGGGGCGCGTAAGTTTTTCGACGCACCGAAACTTCCATTTGACATTGTCAACGGTTCGAGTTGGTAAAACGGTGTTAAGTGCATCCGCACCGGTTCCAGGGTGAATTCCAAAGGCACACCTTGTTATTGTAAATTTTATGACAAACAGCGGTGCGCTCGGATACGTGGCCGCACCGTACAAATATGTACGGTGGCAAGTGGGCGGTGTGCTGACTTAGCTATAAGCCTCGAGCTGTATAGTGAAGTCAGCGCACCGGCCTCTTGACACTGCACTTAGTGAACGGTGCGCTAAAAATATTTTCTGGAGCACCGCGCCCAGTGCTTTTTATATCATTATGTGCACCGTAGGCAGTGCGTCTTTGGGTAGTGACGCACCATTACCGGTGCGTGACTGTGTTTTTGGCGCACCGTCTCTTGTTTTATTTATTTTTTAAAAAATATTTATATACGTATATTTGTAAATACATGTGTCATTTAATTAAAAAAATTGTGTTTAATATTTCAATCATTCAGAGATGTGAAAGGAGAGAAGAGGAGCAACAACAACAACAGGCGGAACAATATAACAATGTTTGCCTGTGGGAGGCAAGAGAGAGGGAGAGAGATGCGTACCCTCGCACTATTACAACAGCGACACAGGGGCTCCTAAGTCAGGTAGGCCTCCTCAAGTTCTATGAGGAGGCTACTTCCCTAAAGTGCCATAGTGGTCTTTCGAGACATCTTATCTGAAGGTGGAATGCCAAGCAACAAGCTTTTTGAGTTGGTATCGACCAGTGGTACACGCCCACTGAGGAGGATGCTTATTTTATTACAGGGCTTTCGAGGAGAGGGGTGGATTTTCCCTCGTTCCCCAAGGTTCCAGCTGGCTGTGTGGTAGGGAGTCAGTTAGTTTACTCCCAGAGATACATTAGAGTAGACATATTGTCTCCTTTAGATTTTCAGGTCTCTGGAGGACAATTACGTATTGGTGTGTTTGGTGGTGAGGAGGTCCAGTGTCTATCACTTATCATTTCGACCATTTCGCACAACACCAGTGACAAGTATCACATTAGTTTCCAGCTTTTATATTATGTTGATTCTTTACAACAGCAACCACGACTTGTCAGGTGGTCTGCCGTCTTTTTACGACAGTTCTGTACAACATTAGATAGATGTCGTGCTCGTGCACAAGGGAGGGTCAACTTCCCTTTTGCTTAGGAGATTTTTTGTTTATTTTTTGAGAGGTTTCCAGAGACGAGACCTTCTTTTCTTTGGCAGCCTCGTAGAAAAATGACTAAGGTACATATGCATATGTGGGGGAAGATGATTCCCAAGAGGGAGGAGACTTTGTTTCTAGCAAGGATATCAGATGATGCACTAGGGTTGCTAGCCAGTGTTGATGAGCATCCCTTCATTATGGTCCCCTGTCCTTATGCGGGGTTGGATTGGCGAGGGTGTGCCAACATCCTCTTCACAGATGATGAGCTGCCAGATGATATAGGTAATATTACTGTTTTATTTAAACTTATTCTAACATTTTCTTTAACTTGTTTTTATTAAAATGTGTAATGAAATTGTCTGATTATTGTTGTGTACTTGCATATATTTTGCAGACATTGGCTCTTATGATGGCGAGGAGATTCCGCCACCACCACTTGATCCAGTTGTGGATCTTAATGATCTTGATGCAGAGGATCAGCAGGAGGTTGGTGCAGATGATCAGAGACCTGCTCCTGCTGGTGCATCGGCCCGCGGGTGACGTATGAGTGATGCTAGATACAGGATGGAGTTGGGCGACCAAATCATTGCATTTCTTGTTGAGGCGGGCATCTGCCCTGCTAATTTCAAAGATATAGAGGCCGATGATAGGCTCTTACAGATGTGGAGAGGCATGCCGTGTGACATGTACAACCTGATGTGGCATGTCGTGTGACATGTACAACCTGATGTGGCATGTCGTAGGAGTTACGATAGCTTTTACGCGACTGACGAGGACTGTCGCACGTTACGAGTGAGCTGCAACACATGATGCACTGTCTGCGAGGCACAACGTACCATCGAAATCTCATGATCGTTCACGGCCTCGTGCTGTGCCAGATTTGCATGCATAGCGTCTAGTAGCATCTACCAGCAGTCATCATGGAGATGAGGCTCGATCATTAGCTGATCCAAGACATTTATATTACAATTGTATATTTTTACCATTATTCAGTTTTATATATATATATATGGTCCATGTATTTTATGTTCATTTTGCAGTTATACTTAATTTACATGTTGGTGATCATCATTATGTGTATGTTGTTAGGTCATGTTAGATATGTTCATTTAATGTGTAGCTTGTAGATAGATGTGTTTGTGATAGCATGAGATGTATATTTGATGTTTGTGTTGTACTGATGATGTTAATATATAATGTTAATTGTGTTTTTTTATATGATCTTGATCACGATGATGCAGTAAGCGATTTTGAATGTTTTTTTTAGTCAAATATGATGTTTGTACGATGCTTATCATGAACGTGATGTTTATTAATTAATTTATAAATACCAAATGATCATGATATTGTAAATTTGTAATATTTGTATTTGTAATTGTATTTAAAATTCTAAAATTGTAATTGTAATGATATATATTTAAATATCTAAAATTGTAATTTTAATTGTAATTTTATATATGTAAAATTCTAAAATTGTTATTTTACGTGAAATTGTAAAATTTTAATTGTAATTCTAATAATTCTAATTCTAATTCTAATTGTATGTAAAATATTTGTAAAATTTTAATTGTATTAATGTGAAATGAATTTACTAAAATTTGTAAATTTGTAAATTTTAAATAATTGTAAAAATATGATTTATTGCAACATAAGGAAATTTAGAAAATAATGCAAATAAATTCCTGTACTTAATAAGAATTATTGTTATTTTATTATGATCTTAGATACAAAAAAAGAATTAATTTATATAGTACGCCATTATTTTTGAGATCAAGTACATAATAACAAATTATCAAGTGAATTATTGATTTTAACATTAACACAATGCAAATTACCAATTAATTCAAATTAATACATATTACATTAATATTTCAAAAAACTCATCTTAAAAAGTATAAATATTGATGAAATAACACATATTGTACCATATCACTCTCGGTTCTCATGATCACCCTCATTATCTTCTAGCTCGCATGGCATGATAACACTATTGTTCTCAAAAATATGTTTTGATCTAAGGCCATGTGTCAATACGAACCACCAATCCCTATCCAACACATCTGGGTAGAAAAACACCTGGTTTCAGTGTTTAGGGAAAACAAGGGCTCCTTAGCTTCATCCCACATCTTTCTAGAGTTGATACATATCATCCTACTATCAGGATCTTCCTTTACATTATTCCGATCAAAGGTGTCCCACCACTTGCACCTAAAAATAACACATTGGAAAGAAGAAAAATCCACTTCAATGATCTCTTGTATCTTTCTGACGTAACCTAACGTCCCTCTTACTAGTTGTTGATCACGGTGGCTAGATCGACTAGATTGATTGAACTTGACTTCCACTCCACAGTCTTGTGTGATTTTTCCAGCATCGGCATTTTCTGTTCGAAAATGGTGTCCATATGCCCACATAGATGGGAACAAATGCACCTATTATAAAAAAATTTAAAAATCATATAAGTGTCATGTGTCTTATAAATAATAATCCAACAGTTAAAATATGAAATGTAGATGTATTAATATAAGTTTCAAATTTACATATAAATTATTACCGAGTTACTGCACCCAATCCCTACGTTTAGCGCATCCTCTTTAGCATGCAGGTAACGACCGGTAGCACCGTATTTCTCTCTGACTTGGTCAATAGCCCAACTGTTGGGGTATATTTTTGGCATATTTTCCTTTAAATGATTGGGATAAGGCACGCTTCTACCATTCAACCGTCTGAATTCTTTCCTGTCACTATCCCATTTCATTCTTTTTTGTTCGTACAATGCGACCCACGGTTGTGTCGCTTTAGAATTGTAAATAATGAATTTATTGATTTCTTCAATTTCTGCATTCGCTGATGAAATCAAACCAACATTATATAGTACTTAGAGATCAAAATATACATTATATCAAAGTTCAACATGAATATAATTAATTACTTTTTGTAAATTTTAAAAATAATAAGTCGCTTATTCTTTATCAAGCGCTTTTTTCCACTTGTTTGGAGCAACTCTCCTTCTCTTTTGTCTTCATCCAATTCATCGCTCCAAATCACCGCACCTAGTCTGTTTTCAACCTACTTGATGTACTCACTGGCATAGTAGAAAGACTCATACAATATGTACCCCTCTGCTATAGAACCCTCAGGTTTTGCCCTTTGTCGAACAAAACCTTTCAATTTTTTCATGTACCTCTCTAAGAAGAACATCCAACGACAAGAAACAACCCCAACTAATTCAATCTCATCTACCAGGTGGATTAGAAGATGAACCTGTAAGTCCATGAAACTCGTTGGAAGTTCCTTCTCAAACATACAAACAATCTCAACTATCTCTTGACACCATCGTGTAATGCTAGCCACATGAATCTCCTTTGACGTGATCCAACGTACAAATGCAGATAATTTAGATATGGCACGTCCTAGGTCTTGAGGGAATTCATGTTTCACACACCCACGCACAAACAAAGGATAATGACACTGCAAAGTTATAAAAACGTGCAATAATATACAAAATTAGTTATGTTTTATGATCACCACATGGGATAAAATTTATTAATATAACAAATAATAAAATCATGCTTTTGACATTATACATACTCTTAGAAAATTCAAATGGTCATGCGATTTGAACCCCGAAAAATGGTCATCCATGGTGAAGCAGTGCCATAGTGAAGACCCATATGAAGTTGGCACCCTCACATCCGTTATAACTTCCTTTGCCAAAGATATATCATATTTTTTTTAAATCCATGGGACATCACCTTCTTTGAAAAACCATGAATTAGAGGGACCAACGCTTGCCTCTGATCCCGTACTTTCTAATCATCTTGGCCAATATTTCTTTTTAGTTTTTGAAGTAATAATATTTTTCCTAACTGCCAATGTGTCACTATACGTGCCTCCATAAAGAAGATGAAACATTTTTAAATATATGCATGGGATCTAATAAGTGGGAAATCTTAAGATGCTCCCAATATGGGAGGTCATAAAAGATAGATTTCCTTTTAATCCCAATGGGAAATTTCTCAACATAGGTGTTGAAGAAATTTGGATCATTGAACTTAGGCTCCCCATTTGAATCGAACATTTCTGTGAACTCCTCCTTCTCTCTCTCATATGCTCTAAGCCATTCAACTGGTGTCATTATTGGAGGCCTTTGGGTTCTTTCTCGTTTACCATTGAAAGCGGATGCTACTCTTTTGTAAGGGTGTTGTTCTGGTAGGAATATCCTGGAGCAATCATACACTGGCTTTCATAGGTACTTGGACCATCTAACTTTCAGAGAAGGTCCACAACATTTACATCTAAAATACCATTTTGTTACAAGACCCGCGAGATTATATTTGTATACATTAATTAATATGCATGGCACGTTAAATACAATCATGAAGATCAAAACAAATAATATTACAACGAATTAAATAACTAATATGTGAAAGAATATTGTTACATTATATATAAACAAATCAATAAATTAAACATGAAATTTACCAGAGAAAACTCCTAAGCTTGGATAATCATGTGTCGTGTAAGTACATATGCCATACAACGTAAAATTCCTCTCTGTTGTGATGGGTCTTGATACATCGTATACATTTATCCCATCCCATAGTTCCTTCAATTCATCTACCAGTGGTTGTAAGTAGACATCCATATTCTTCACTTGTCTTCTACCAGGGACTATGAGAGCCAACATAAGATGTTCATTCTTCACGAAAAACCATGGGGGGATATTTTTATTGATCACTACTACAAGCCAAACATAATAGTTGGTGTTCTAGAGGGAATATGGGTTGATGCCATCCATGGATATGCTAAGTCGTAGACTTCGTACTTCATTCTTGAATTTTTCAGGCCATGTATCCTCTATATGCTTCATGGCTATTGAATCAGTTGGTATTCAAATAACTCCCAAATCGCTTTTGTGTGAGGCATGCCATCCCTGCAACATAGCTAATTCTTTGCAACTAAAGAGCCTTTGAATCCTTGGGATCATAGGCATGTGCCTCAATATCTTAAAAGGAGGACCAATACGTGATTTACCCTTATTTTTTGATTTATCATACCTGTCATCCCACATTTCGGACACATCTCTTTGTCTGCATATTCTCCTCTATATAGAATACAATCATTTGGACATGCATGATATGATATGTACTCAACACCCAACATTTTCAACAATTTTTTTGCCTCCTCGCAGCTACCGGGCAAGAAATTATCACTCGGAATAAATACTTATCTTTGAATAACTTGTAGTTGGTGATCATGGAAAACTATATTAATGAATGTACATTAATGTTGATGTAATTATTAACGTTCATAAAATTTAACATTTGTAATGTTCATTGTAGTGTACTGATTATATTTCAAATTTATATATAAGGCCGGAAGTACTTTATGGTAACTTACCTCAAAAGTTCCGAGAAACATGCATTAGACAAGCCAAACTTTGGTTTCAAGTTGTACAGTAACATTGTTGTCCCCAACTGGGTAGACTTTGACTGACCGCTGGGTCCAAAGAGAGGGGTGGTGGAAGAAAATTTAAAGCTTTCGAAAAAGGTGCCAGCGATATGAGCATCATCCCCTAGCTGATCATCATTTTGGAATGCATCTAACAACATTGTCTCCATGGCAGTCGTATCCCTTAAGTAATAATCCATACCAACCTCTATTTGATTGTCTCCATTGCCAGCTTGTGAAGAAATACTATTGCTGTAGTCATTCCTAATTGGTGAATCTGGATGTAGTGGGAATTGAATCTGTGGTTGATTCAACCATTCTTAGTATCGTATCGTTCCTCTCCGATTTTTTCTCTTAATTCAGCCTTCTCTCGATTTGACATTGTCGTGGGGTGCAACGGAAGATGGTAGGTAGGTCGTTCAACATCACTAGAATCCTAATAATTAAAAAAAAAATTGAACATGATTAGTTCAAAATATTATGATATCAATTAGTAACCACGTTGACAATATTGCATGATTATAAATTGGTTTGACATTGAAATAATTACATATTAATCAATATATATACCAAACAATTATAATTATAATTACCATCATTGTCCCGGGATTGTGGCTAGAAGATGCAATATTGTTACAATTGGCAGGGTGAAGCGGCTGTCCATTTTCATCTACCAAATGCGTCTTGCGGTATGCAGCTCCTGATAAGAACTTTCGATGTTTTGGAGCAGTACTTTGAATATAATTTTGTGCATCTGAATGCGATGATGAATCTGCATGAACCTGGAAATTTGTATACATTATAAATTTAATTAAGTTGTGCATGATTGACTACATGGATAAAAAACATACATAAATTCAATTAGATAGTGAAAAAATAAAACAAATCTAAAGTAAATATTACGTCTCCACATGGATAGGGAGAACTCCGCGATGGAATTTGAGAAATATTATGGAACGAGCTGGATTTTGAAGAATTGTCCATTTCGTATAATATATGATATTTTCTCCCTGCATTTGAGAAAAACAACAATAAACTTTGGTGCATAAACCTAAATGTAATTCCGGTGCGTATTGTTCAGATAACTACACCGGCTAGTTTTTTATTTTGCACACTGGTGCGCTTTTGTAAAAAGTAGCATCGATGCAGTTGAATTAAAGGACGCACCGGTAAACGAATAACCGCAATAAAAAAAAAGCGCAACCCTATTTTCTTTAAGTGAAAAAAAAGCGGTAAATTGAAAATTCGGCGGAAAAATATTTTCGAAAATCTAATTTCATAAAACATTTCTTTAAATACTAAACACTTTTCATTATTTCACTATGTTTGCAAAAAAATTCAGCCAAAGATTTGCAGGATACATACCTGGAGCAAACAGAGCATGAGAGCACTGTGGAGTAGGGAAATATGTTTGAATAGAAGTATTCAGACAATCCGAATTCCAAACCTTTGGTAATTCAAACCCTGTACCATAGAATTTTAAACGACATGAGTAAAGTTTATTGTTTTTTGTACTTTTTTCTGCAGTTTTTTTAATGCAGTGAAATAAGAAATCAAAGTCTATTGTTTTATTTTATTTTTTCTCTAGTTTTTTTATGAAGTAAAATACAAAATCAAATCTTTTTTTTTTTTAACTTTTCGTTTCTGCAGTTTTCAGAAACAAAAATAAAAAAGAAATCAATTTTTACAAACAAAACCCTAGATTCTTTTTGTTTCTGCCATTTTTTCTCCCTCTTTCTTTTCAATTTAGATTTATAGGGTTTATGTACTCATAAGAAATCCAACCCACGGGACGACTTGCATAGTCGAATCCCAATCCATGTTGGCCCTTGCGTCAATCTTTAAAAAATACAGATTTTTTTTGTGCTGGGGCGCCCTGCGTAACGTTGCGCACTGGTGCGCTTTGTTATACAAGCGCACCGCTAAAGTACATTGATAAAAAATAAAAAATCAAAATATGTTTTTATCAGTGCGTTATTCGTAACATATGGCACCAGTGCACCATTACATTATGGAGCACCGCAAAACGTGATGTTTTAGAAAAAAACCATTTTACAAACATACCCTACATTATTTTTGTTTCTGCCCTTTCTTCTCCCACTTGCTGTGATTTCAGAATTAAGTTTTTTCAATTTATATTTATAGGGTTTGTATTGCTAAATATAAGCCTAAGACATGCAACCAACGAGAGGATCTGCATAGTCATATCTCAATCCATGCCGGCCCTTGCGTCAATCTTAAAAAAGACATTTGTTTTCGTCAGTGCCCCCTTCGTAACATAGTGCACCGGGGCACTCTATTATACAAGCGCACCGCGCAAGTACAGTGATAAAAAATTAAAAAAAAAATCATGTTTTTATCAGTGCGCCATATGTAACATATGGCACCGGTTCACTATTACATTATGGCACACTGTACAACGTGCTGTTTTGAAAAAAAAACCATTTTACAAACATACCCTACATTATTTTTGTTTCTGTCCTGTCTTCTCCCACTTGCTGTGATTTTAGAATTAGGGCTTTTCAATTTATATTTATAGGGTTTATATTGCTAATTATAAACCTAAGACATCCAATGAACGAGTTGACCTACATAGTCGAATCCCAATTCATGTCGGCCCTTGTGTAAATAAATAAATAAAAATATTCGATGCACCCTGTTTGAAAGAGTGCACCGGGGTGCTCTTTTATCATAGCGCACCGTGAAAGTACTGTCATAAAAAAATAGAAAAATATGCAGCTGGTGCGCTATTTCATTATGCCGCACCGTGAACGTTCAATTTCGAAAAAAAAAAAAATACAAACCTTAATTTTTTTTTGTTTCTCCCCTTTCTTCTTCTTCTTTTTGTGATTCATAATTAAGGCTTTTCAATTTAGATTTATAGGGTTTGTATTGCTAAATATAGGCCTAAGACATGTAATCGAGGGGACGATTAGCATAGTCGTATCCTAATCCATGTCGGCCTTGGAATGATTTTAAAAAATATATATATATTTTACCACTGCGCCCTATGTAAGGTAGCGCACTGGTGCTCTATTGTTTACAAGAGCACTGGATAAGTAATGTGAAAAAATAAGATTTTTTTAACGGTGCGCCATATGTAAAATATAGCACCGATTTATGCTTAAAAAACTAACACTAGACAATTTTTATTATTTTTATGATGGTTTACCGGTGCGGTCATTGACATGTAGCGCACCGGGGCTTCTTGTTGACATAGAGCACTGTACGATGTATTATACTGTTTTTGCGGTGCATGGTAAAGACATACACGCACCGACGTCGGTGCGTTAACCATGAATGGCGCATTACTTTTTTGAGATTTTTTTTTTTTTTTTTTTAATTAAGAAGTTGACAGTTTATTTAAAAATATATTATTGACTGATATGATACAAGTTTGATATTGTTAAAGAAATGACTGACAAGAGATCAAGTAACACAAAAACTAATAACACATCAAGATCAAAAGCAAAAAAGGCAAGTTATTTGTAAATTTTTTACAAAAAGTTTAATTTTGAACTATATGTAAGTTTAAATAATATGTATTGTTTAATGTGTATCATTCAGAGCCACAACATGAAAAAGCTCGATAAGATTATTTATGATCTAGGACCAGAATAATGTATAAGCTTGATGGAAAAATTGCAAAAGGATGAAACAGGTGAATGAAAAAATACTATCGATCCAATATGAGTTTCTTTTTTTAGTTTTAATTAATAATATAATTAAAATTATTAGATAACATGTGTGAAAAAGTCTATTAACTCAACTCTGTTTAATGTTCTACAGGGACCAACAACTTAGAAAAGGAATGTTGTTCTAAGAAAAGAAAAACAATAGAACATGTAAATGAAAATGAATTTCTCCTTAGCTCATTTGGAGTGGTGTTGGAGGTTAACAAAAGGGAGAAAAACTTTTACAAATGTTTGAGGGATCTAGTGGAATGAATGTATAGAAGTTCTTTCCACTTACAATACAAAAACCAATCCAATGATTCCAAGAACCAGATTTTATGTAAATTACATGAAGAGTTTCCAGAGAATTGGTCAATGAGACATGTCAGACTTTTAATAGCAAAAACGTGCAAAAAAAAAAAAAGGAATGAAAAAGTACTATTTCTTTAGATGTTTGTCTAGATTTATTTATAAATATCAATTTTGTTATACTTACTTTTCATATATCAATATAAAAATTAAATAGTTTATTGTCATGTTACATTTTCAGGAAGATTATGAAAATCTCAAAAGATGAATGAGCTGATATCATAAATATGCCAGTAGGAATGTCCAAAAAGGTTTACAAGGAGATGGTCAAAGAAAAGGACAAAATTGCATCGCGGGAGGAGCCATCTCAACAACAACGTGCTTCAAATTTAATATGTAATCATTGAATTTTTTGATCATTAGGTAAAATAAATAAACAATTTAGCATTAAATATTAATTTTCAAGTATTTTCTTGCAGAAAAGAAAATAAAATGGAACCCATTCAGCACATAAAACAGGGCTACAAGGAAGAAAAGGATTGATATCTAAGTTTGTGAGTAATTGTTACTTCCTTATAACAACTTAACTAGATTTCATTTTTGTGTTTTTAAGTTGTTTTACAGAAATCATCATTGAATGTCTCCAAACAAGTGCTAACATACAAAGAAGAACCATCAGAGGAATTGATTGAAATTGGTTTAAATATGGGTTGTGCATATATGTTGGCATATCAGAACTTAATTGTGGAATTTGTAAGCATCTATCGATCTTGTTTTACTTAGGTATGTCTATAATTAGTAGAAAAAATAAATCTTTTATATTAAATATATGATTTATTATGGGGTATAAAACTTGCAGGAAACATAGTATGGCACCGTGCCAACAGATCAAATCTTGAAAGATGGCATGTTACACGGTTTTGAAAGAATGTGTATAGTTTATGAGTCAATTTTTGCATTGGTACATCATTTCCTTTCGATTTACATTGATGTATATTATTTAATATTGCAATTTTCATTATTCTCACCAATGTATATACACTCATTATAGTTTATTTTTATGTTTGTAGATGGAAGAAGGTGAAGAAGAAGAAAAAAATCAACGTCGTGAACAAAACATTTTTGAAAATAACTCAAGTCATGTAAGTAGCTCTAGTAGTGATAGCAGTTCAAGCGAAGAATGATGATCACTATGTTTGGATATAAAAGCAAGGCATTGTACTATTTTTGGAAAAATGTCTGTGAAATCAGACATTTTCTTTAATGTAATGGACATAGTGTCCCAATTGAAAGATAAAGGGATACCACTGTCCCATTTTGTATGACAAATAATATCTGATTCATATATATGTGTGTGTGTGTGTGAATAAAAAATGTTTTAATTTGTTCTATAACATTCTCTATTGTCGCTATTGCATTCTCCATTGTCGTTCTCAAATGCAGTAATAAAAATTTAATTCATATGAATATTGTTATAACATATATATGTGTCGACTTTTGATGAATAATGAATTTTAAAAAACCACAATAATTATGATATGATATAAAAAATTAATCTAAACATCACATTCAAATCCATTAATAAAAATTTAATTAATATGAATATTGTTATAATATATGTCGACTTTTGATGGATAATGAATTTAAAACAATCACAATAATTGCACTGCCACAGGTCGATGTTTCTAAAAAATACAAAATGAAAACCGGTGCGCTTGTATTGTTAAGTGCACGGGTGCATTTATACTACCTATCAAGACCGTACAAATACCAAAACCAATTAAAAATATCGAGGCGTTTGTGCGGTACGACGCTTTGTTACGTTTATGTATCTATACGCACTGGTGTTGTTTTACCGCCTATGAGCACCGCATGAATACTGGTACCAATTATAAATTTCAGTGCGTCTGTGTGATACTATGCACCGGGGCGTTTGTTTTTTCTGTACGCACCGGTGCATTTGGATGACCAATAAGCACCGCACGAATACCGATACCAATTACAAATATCGGTGCATTTGTGTGATAGTACGCACCAGGGCGTTTATTGTCGATAAGCACCGATGCATTTGTATGACATATTTGCACCGCACGAATACCGATACCAATTGTAAACCTCAGTGCATTTGTGTGATACGATGCACCGGGGCATTTATATAAGAATACGCACCAGGGCGTTTATACGACCTATGGGCACCGCTCAAATCCCAAGACCAATTAGAACACCTCCATGCGTTGTATCACCAACACCAAGCTCAGTGTTGTTATTTTCCTTAACGGCCCGGTGCATTCTTGTTCGACTGCCCCGGTGCTCTGTCTACCGATACGCACCGGTGCGTTAAAACCTGATAAGAGAATCGATGAAAAAACATCTGTAATAACCTCCGGCCGCCCATTTTTTTCAGTTGTGTTGAATTTCCGTTAAAAGCTCCGCCAAAACCTCCATTACCAGAAACAGATGTGGTAGCATATGTTTTTTTGACAATTTTGGCCAATTTTATAACACTTAAAACCTCCTTTATAACCTCTGCTAGAGGGTATTTTCCTTGTAGTGATTTTGTCAAAGGAATCAGATAAATGAAACCAGCTCTAAGAAGCTTTTCAACTTCACCTTTAATGGCAACAACTTTTCTAAGGTGCACCGAACGAAGATGCTGGCGAACAAGTTTCGAGCCAGGGTAAGTAGGTATTTCATGCACCATTATACTAGGATCAATGTCGGGCATTTCTTCGTAGGACCATGCAAAGACATCAAAGAACTCGCGAAAAAGGCTAGTATAAACTTGTACTTCATCAAAAGAACAAGTGACCCTGATATGGATGTTCTCGACGATTCCCGGTTTAACGGAAATGTTAATAGGCATCATCTATGTAATATTACTCAGGTTACCTTCTGTAAAGACATCATGTGTCAGAACAGGCATTTGAAGTAGAGGAGAAGGAACCTGAGATGAAAAACGCTCGAGACAAGTAGACATGGCCCCAAGGCCAGGCATGAACGAGGAACAATGATGACCATCGTCCCACGACAAATCCTCAAGTGACATGGTTTCCACGATGGCTTCATCATAGGGAAACACTACTTTCAAAGGATCAAACGAATCTGAATCGCCAAGCCAGGGGGATTGAGAATAAATGTCAAGAGACATGCTCAAAGGAGCAAAATCAGAGGACAGAGCTTCCAAAGCTTCAATGAGTTCACAATAATCAATCTCAATTGGACTCAAAGGCATTGAATCTCTGAAGGAATTGATCTGTTTAGGTAAAGGAATAATCAATGGGTCATTAGACCGGGAGATCATATGGATCTTAACAGTGTTTGGTGGAGGAAGAGGAAAAATAACCATGAGGGTAGGATCTTTAAAAAGACCCAGCCCTACGCTCTCGTAAGGAGTAGGAATCTGATCCACATATGGAACATTGTTCTTGGAAGAAGAGGTGAAGAAGGACAATTGATCAACAGTAACAATATTTCCTTCGTGTGGAAATTTCAGAACACGAAAGAGAGTGGACGGAACACATAACATGGCGTGAGTCCAACTGTGACCGAGGAGTAGATTATAATTGACTTTAGCATCAACGAATTCTACCTCAACATTGAATGTCTTCCCTTTTAGAGTAATCGGTAAACTAGCAAGAACACCTAAAGGTTTTGATTCTCTTCCATCAAATGCTTCAAGGGCATTTCGTGATGAATTTAGGGTTGGAGAACCAATAGCTTTCTAGCAGGAAGATGACATGACACAGGTTGATGCACCTTCATCCACAACTGCTCAATGGATGTCGAGACCATTAATAAAAACTTGAATAATGAGCACAATCTGATGCAGAATTTGTGGAAAAAAATTCTCTAAATCGAGAGAAAGAAGGCTAGTATCAGTAGGATCAATCCCTCCAATCGCAGATAACAAAGCTCTTTGCTGAGACAGACAACTTTGAATTACTTCTAACGTGGACATCGCAGATGGCGCTTGAGCCAAATCCTCAAAAATATTGTAATGGTGACCAGCACGGGCATTGGGATTATAAGAAGACTTGCAAAGTACACCTTTGGATGGTGACCGTACAACGGATTCAACATTGGGCCTTTCAATTTCAAGAGGGCCAGTAACAGGAAGAGGAGGAGGACCATCAGCGATCTCCTTTCCCGTGGCCTGACGTGATCCAGTATAATCTTTCGACCGAGTAGCAATAGAAACGGCTACAGAACCATTCATCATGAACACTTGAGAGTCAAACAGGGCAGAGGACTAAGGTTGCTCTACCATCTGAATCTGTTGAGATGGAAAGTGTTCTTTAAGAATGACTAGAGTTCCCTGGGTGCCTTTGAGAAATCATCTCACTTCGGATCGTCTAGGGCAGTCCTTGGTGAAGTGCTCATCATCACAAATCAAACAAGGGTACTTCAGTTTGCATTAAGAACTATCGCCAGCACGAGGTTTCTGAGAATCCTGTTTTGGGGTATCAGCTTTGGCCTTACCTTTACCCTAGTTTTTACCTTTAGAAGCGTTATCTGTAGGATTGGCCTGAACGGTATTAACTTCTGCAGGTTTGCCAGAATTCGAAATAGACTGAGAAGCAACATTATTGGAAGACGCAGACTTCGGCTTCCCAGAGTTTGAAGAAGAAGACTTCTGAGAAGTCTGAGACACAGAACCAATAATACCATCGACAGATGGAGTCGCTCGTGGTTTAGAAGTTCCAGGTTGGGGAGCATCAGGAAAGATATCATATAATGCGCTAGACTGAGAGTACACAAGATCAAGGTACTGGGTGTAAGAAATGGCTTGTTCCTCGGTTACACATACCCCCATAGCTATGTCTTTTGCAATCTGATTGACAAAGGAGGTGGTGAAACAATGAGTCAGAAGCTGATCAGGTATTTCAAACTTTATCATGCAACGATGACGTCACCACTCATGAATATGATCCAAGATATGAGTAGCTCGGTCTTGTTTCAATGAAGTGAGGAGGTGCGTCCTGGTCTCATAGGAGACTGGTAACTGAAAATGCATAAGGAATTCCATGGCTAAAGAATTGAAATCTTGGAAGACGCCACGAGATAGCTCAATGTACCACTTTGCAACGGCACCAGCAAGAGTTCGCTGGAAAATATGGAGTCGAATAGAATCGTCAACCCAAGAGTTAGAGGAACACCACAAATGGTAAGTCATAACATGCGCTTGGGGGTCTTCACTAGACTTGCCCTAAAATTTAATACAATCACCAAGAATCTTGGTCGGAACCGGAGGCCAATACGGGTTATGAAGAATAGGATCATTCGTTAACTTTGACACATCAGGTAATTCCAATGTAGCAAGAAACAGTAATTGAGTGTTGAAAGTCATCAGAGGTCTTTGATAAGGACTTGTGTTTACATTCCACCCAGTCTGAGGGGGATTTTGTCCCCACGCATTTTGTCTTGGAGGATTCTGACCGTAGGGGTTAGAAGGAAGATAACTTGGTTAATACTGAGGTTGAGGACCATGATACTGAGTCAGAGTAGACCATTGAGGTCCTTGCTGAGCAGCATATGGAGTCTGATGTAGAATGTAAGCATGGCTTTGAGGTTGATGATATACAGGTTTATTTTGAGGGTAAGAAACTTGGGGTGCACTATATACCGGTTGATATGAACCTTGAGGGTAATAAGCGCCTTGTGGTTGAGCAGGCAGACCCGAATGAGCAGGTTAAGAGGGCTGCTGAGTAGGTAAACCTGGATAACTGTAAGCAGGTAGAACTGGTTGCTGAAACGATGGAACTGGCTAAGGAGCAGGTTGAATCGGTTGCGAAGCCGGTTGAACCGAGTATTGAGGGCCACAGGGTTGTCCTTGTAGGAAATTTTGGCCCGATGGTTGCGATGGACCAGGTTGTCCCTGATAACTAGGTTGACCTGGAGGAGGAGTGTAGGTTTGTCCTTGTGGCACAAATTTTTGGCCATACGAAATGTGTGGCAGCGGTTTCGGTGCCAAAGGTTGTCCCTATAGCGGATAGTTTTGCCCCCCAGGAGCATAAGATGGTCCTGGTTGATACTGAGGCTGACCAGATGGATCGTATGGTTGACCATGTTGGACCAAAGGTTGACCTTGTGAAGGTTGGCCTTGTGGACCATATGGTTGTCCCTATGGACTAGAGGCAAGGCCCTGCTGAGCTAAAGGTTGTCCCAATGATGTTTTTCCTTGCAAGCCAGAGGGTTGCATAGGTAAGGTAGGTCCAAGATGAGCAACGGTCTGATAAGGATCATAAAAAACTTGATGAGGATCAATAGGAGGCAAATAGATAAGATTACCATACACATCATAATGATGTGGGAATGAATAAACAAGATTACCAACAACATCATAGTGATGGAATCGAGGATTACTAGGAGCTTGGAGTGACTGAGAACCCTGAGAGCTCTACTGCTGAACATCCAACAGATACTCTTCAAAAGTAAGGTCGTCAAGAATCATAGGAGTAGTGGAAACTGCACTAGAAGCAGGCGGGGCCTCCGCGGCACTAGATTGTGATCTAATAGGACTGGGATTAACAGGCCACATAGGATTGAGAAAAATAGACCTACAAGTGTGAAAATATCTTAACGACTGAGTGTTAACAACTGATGTGGATGAAGCCACATAGACAGTCGGTTGGATTGGAATAGATGTAATAGTAACCGAAAAAGCAAGTATCGAAGGTGATAGTCCTAACAAAGGAAGGACCAAACTCTGAGGATGAGTTAATGTGTTGGATTGTGCTATGGATGCAACACCAGACATAATCTGACTCAAAGACCTATATCCAAGTGGAAGTGACACCGATGGTGGAGAAGACTGAGTAGAAACAAGAGGGACATCTTCAAGAAAAAGTTGATATTCTCCTGTAGAAACAGACATTCCTTCACTACCAACAGGACTAGATGAATCCATGTCTGACTCTACCGTAAGATCTTCGAAAAGACTACGGGGACTAGAAGGCACAACAACAGCAAAAAATGGTGAGCCCGACGTAAGAAGAGGAAAATCTCCTTCTTCCCCAAAACCAGACCAAGCTCCAGAAGGAGGCCAGTTGAATTTAACTGGCTCTTCAAGAGGAGATCGAGTAGCAAGAGGCAGGTCAGACGGGAGAATAGGCTGTGCAAACTCGGAAGACCTAGTGGACTGAGGGGTTTCAAAAGAAACTTCTGGAAAAGAACTACCACTAGGAGGTAGTGAGGACGACGAAACTAGTGGTTCCGCCACTGTGACTGTATATCAAAACAGAAAGGAAAAAAGATAACTAATCGAAGGCTCCAAGATCAAAAAGTAAGGAAAAACAACAGGCCAAGTAATAAAAATTTTAACGGGCGTGTGATCGTAGGTGATTAATTTTATGACACTGAAACCAAATTTTGTTGTTTCATATTTTAAGAGTTAAGAAACAGGTAAAAGATGACTCTAGTCACATTCGATTTTAAATGAGCGTGAAAGGACAAGTGCTCAACGATCTCTTCTCTTTTTAAAGAGTCATGAAAAGATCAAAATGATTACTCTGTTACTCTAAGCAAGAGGGTATACCAGGTTTCCGTGAACTGCCATATACACCTTCGTGATCAAATGAAAAATAAATGACCAAGGACTTAACGTACGTGCAGGTAGTCTCCCTAAATGTCGTGTTCGGTGTATCATGGTTACAAGGAAAGCAGACTCGGCTTCCTATGGATAAAAGGATTGCAACCTATAGGGGTCTCCATTTATATACTCGACGGTATGGGGAGCACAAGTCCATATTAGCGTTGTCTAAAGCCAGATGGCGAATGACAACTACTAGGTTTTAAAACGCCGGAACACGTCTCTAGCCTAGACCACTAAAAATTTTTCGTTAGGTTTCAATGCTTCCTTAGGTTAATTGAATGAATTTTAAAGTTGATCTTGGATTATGTTTCAGTTTTAAGGCCTTATCGAATTTGGATCTCAAATTCCCTAAATGCAAACTATATGCAAATGAACATCATTTTCGATTCAATGAATGCTAGTTACGAGAATGATAGAGATCTTTCAAACAATAGCAAACAATGAAAGTATGCGAAGAAATCCACTAATGCATCTAACACAATCAAATGAAAATGAAACTCTTTCCTAGACTATCAAACGCTAGTTATGCAAAAGAGTATTTCACTTTCGATGCAAAGAAAGAATGCAAAATATGTTTTTTTTTAAATTTTCAATGAAAAGAAGTACATGATGCACTAATTACATGAAAAATTCAAACAAACACTAGCTTCAGTATTGTGTAAGAATCAAAACCGGAATACTAAATCAAATGCGAAGCAAACACAAAAAAGCACTCAAACTAATGCTGCAATCTTCCAAACCAAAAGAAATTTTTCAAAACGACCCAAAACAAGCAATGTAATCTATGCTTGGAGCAACAAGGAGGAGAATAAATCAAAAAAATGAAATGATCCTTCAATCAAAGCAATCACTCAAAAGGATCAAGAAAAATTAGTGCAATCGACCTGAGAATGAGACTGACAATAATCAAAACGACTTGATTTCCAAATAGAAGGCTCAGTGCACCAAGACACTTAGAAACCATAAGGCCTCAATTTACACCGATAATAAGATGGAAAAACGACTGAGAAAAACAAGTCGATAGTAGTCAAAACAGTCCCAAAGGCATAATTACACATAAAAAATAACCCAGAAGCAAGCAGAATTGACCAAAAGACTCATTAAGAAGGTCAAACAAAATCCTACAGGATTCGACGTGACTGTAAGGTTGTAATCCATGGCAAACAGGGGTTGGCGCGACTGAAACAAAAGCAACCTGTGCCAATTGCCGCAACTTTTCAGACGAAAAGCGCGCCAAGTCGGATGACTATGGGAAAAAGGAAAAAACAAAAATTCAATGAGCAGAGGTCAATCTTGACACTCTGGACCTGAACAGAGGATATAAAATAAGCAAGAAAACCAGAAAAATATAGATAAGCAAATCAAAATTGACCCAACAAGATGAAACGACAAACTCACACTGATTCCCCAGTGGAGTTGCCAATTTGTTAAGCAGGTAAATCCTCTTTGTAGACAGAGACGATCCCTCTAGCCCTAGAGTGGGTCTAGAAACAAAGAGACATGCTAGAGTGTTGATTCCTAATTACTGAATGAAAAGAGGACACAGTAGATTAACCTACCTGGAATCCAACGTTGTCGTCGTGACTGTAGTGGTGGTGGCCTCTCGCTCCTGCCTTGGCAAGTCACAATCCTTCCGCAGTCATGCTCGGATACCTGCACATAGAACAGTAGACAAGAACAACATTCGACATAATAATTTCATTCATAACTACTAGCCAGTCAAAGAGGGCTAAGCATATTGCATTAAACATCTAACATAATACAAAATGGGAACCAAACAATAGTCACATATATGTATTGATAGAAGGAAGAGTTACAACCAATGCTTTGATGTCGCAGTCTCCTCCAGTGGGGTTCAGCCGAAGCACGTCTCAGATGCTCGTTAGGGAATTCGGATGGGATGAAGGCATGGACTCAAGCTCTCTCATAAGGCATGGACTCAAGCTCTCTCAACGTAATTTCTTATTATTCTATCTTTTCAATAGTTCAGCTATAATATGTTCAATTCTCCAAGTTCAGCTAGCTTATGCAAAGAGAGATAGCTTCTTTTTATAGAGGAAAAGAAGGAGGTTAGGATCCCTACAAAGGTGGGAGGGAGGCCTATCCTTTAGGGATTTCCCATAAGAGGTGGAAACCATAAACTAAAGGAGGGAGTCTGTGGTTTATTCAGTCCAACCACTCCCAATGACTCATCCTCGAAGTTGTTGGAGTGGAATCTCCGCCTCTATTTTTAAAAAACATTCCATAAATAGCTCGGTGTAGGTGGATAACTGAGACAGAGCGCCAACTGGCGCGGGGCCCAGTGTTAATCTTCCTCTTCGACGAGAGGGCATAACTGAATACTCGTGCAAAGGCAAAAACAAGGATTTTTGAGTTTCTGCTCAGGGAATTGTCAACAGAAGGAATATCACTCTCATATAAAGGGATACAATGATGGTGTTTGCAAGGCATGACACTGCTTATTGATCATAGAAATGACCCTCCAATGGCGAGATGGGAATTGCAAGGACAGTGACAAAATTTTGTGTAGCACTTTCTCCCTCCATATCTATCTATCTCTCCCTCTCTCTATCTCTCTCTTATTCCCTCTATTCACCTTCCATCTATATATCTATCTCTCTGTATCTATTTTGTCTCTCTCTATATCACCCCAAAAACATATACACTCTTTCTCCATAATTATCTATCTCTCCCTCTCTCTCCCTCTCCCCCCCCTCTCTCTCGATTCCCATTCTCTCCCTCTCTCCCCCCATCTATCTCTCTTCCCTCCTGTTCTCCTCAATCCCTCTCTCTCTATGTACCTTATCACTCTCTCTCTCTCTCCACCTTTCTCTCTCTGTGTATTTTTTCTTACCTCCCTCTTTCTCTCCCTTCCTCTCTCCTTCTCTTTCTCCCTCTCCCCCTCATCTCTCTATATTTGTTTCTCTCTCCTCCCTCCAACTATGTCACTCTCTCTCCCCCTCTTCTCTCTATCTCTCTATCTCACCCCAAATGTATTCACTCTCTCCATCTCTCCCTTGACACCCCCTCTCTCTCTTTCCACTTTTCTCTCTCTGTGTGATTCTTGTTCCCTCCTCTCTTTCCTTCTAACTCCATTTCTATATCCCTCCCTCTCTCCTCCTCTCACTCAAGTCATTGTTGGCCCTCGTTTTTTATCAATTGTTTCTTATCAAAATCCACCTCATTTCCATCATTTTACACTTTAAACCATCCACATATGACCTATTTTGACCTTATTATGCATATTCAAGCAAATATATTGTGTTTTTCAATTTTTAGAATTTTTAGTAAAAATTGGGTCTTAAGAGTATTTTTGGACCAGATCAGAAATTCCCGTAATGGCCTCATGGTTTGCATATTTGAAGGACACTTGGGCTCGATATGGATATATTTCTAGAAATATTGGGAACTAATATTAAATTTACACCTATTGGTTCGGTCAAACCGAGCTAAAACAGGCCCGGTCAAAGCTGGTCAAACATGACCTGTTTTTTCAGGAGTCCCTAGAAAATAGGGCAAAAATAGTAGATTTTGGGATTTTTCTAGATTTGGTGTAACTAATTAGATGATTTTGACCTAGATGGATCGGATTAGGATAAGATAAGTTAGAGACATAATAGCATAGTTTGTTTATTATTTCTCTATTTATACCAAGTTTATGATCCATTGGAACATGTAGAAATTGTATGACTTAACATTATTATTTATGAGATTTTGGAGAGTTAATTGAAGATTTGTTCTATTCCATTTGCTATTTTTATACACTGACTGATTGACTGAAGTTTTAGTAGCTGAAAGCACATTCAGTGTGCGAGGCAAGGGTGGAGGGCCCCCACACTGAGCTAAGTGCACTTTCTAGTTATTTGTAGTTGTAGTTTCTGAACTAGTTTGTTTTATGCTTAACTTGTTGATTAGATATATGCTAATGTTTAATGAGTGCTGATGAATCCGATTCTCATTCTTATTCTGCATATGAAAAGACAATCAAATGTTTAAGTTAAACATTCTTTCTATTTGATTAAGATCTTGAGCTAAAATTCATCTTTTCCTGCTTTTTAATGCTTTTCTGAATTCCTGTTTTCTAACAATAGTATTATTGATGAATGAATCTGTGATGAAGGACAAAAAAATCTCTTTAGTTAAGAGCCTCTCAATTATTTTTTCATGTATCTTAATCTATTGCTCAATTAGTGGTTTTTGGTTTCTATTGCTCAATTTAGTTTAGATTTATATTGTAATATGCATTTCCCTAATCATTGATAAATCATCTTTCAACTTGATCATAGCTGAAACCCATATACCTTGGGGATGATTCTAAGTCCTACTAGCTCGGATTGATAATAAATACTTGTGTTTGTTTACTCGTTAAAAAACCCAACATTTTGGCGCCATTGCTGAGGAAGCATATTTCGAAGTGGTCAATTAGGAAGATAAAAAAAAATAAAAAAACAAAAAAACAGAACAAAAAATACAAAAACTTACTTTTTATTTTAGTTATGTTTCTTTATGCCTAGAGATAAAGATTAGAAAGCTATATTCATAAAAAAAAACCCCCCAACAAAATTTAAAAAACCAAATAACTACAAAATCCCTTTGCCCAACAAGATCTCCAAAAGATGAATTAAAGAAGTCATTTAGCAAAGGAGGGTATGACACTACAAGGATCTTCTTAAATCGTTGTCCACAATTTAGAGTGATCACTAGGGATGAATCTTCATTTCAGAAGTTAGAAGAGGAACAAAGCATCCATGAAGAGTATTCACAGGAAGAAAACTTAGAATCTTCTTCTAGTTTTATTTGTAAGGAGATGAATGAGTCATAGATCACATGCGATGAATATCAAACATTAGAACCCGAAATTGAAGAAATTTAACATTTATATCGCAAGATTCCTTGTGCATTCAAGATTTTGAACAAGAGCTACATGAAGAACTTTGTGATATGACAACTAAAGAGAGCCAAGAAAACATAGAACATCTTAAAACTTGGTTTCTGCTAAACATTAGGCCACAAAACCACTCCATTATTCAACATCCTTTAGCATCAAATCTTTATGATCAACTAATTTTTCATGTCCAAGAATTCATTAAATTATATTTTTCAAACTTGGATGTGAGTTTACTTACGATCTTGTTACAGAAATGGATGCATTGGAAATTCTCTTATACTTGAGGGAATGACTTATTTTTATACAATAGAGTAGGATAGTATAGAATAAAATAAATAAATGGGTGGAATGACTTCACAATAAGACTTTTTCTCATAAATAATTCTTCACATCATTGTTCAATACTCATTTGAAAGGACTTCATGACAAAATGCATTAAGGACAATCCTATTTTGGGGAACCATATAGGATCATTTTTAAAAATCATGTTTTTAAACAAGGTATGTATTGAAATCCAGTTTTTAAATCCATTTTGAAAAATTCAATTTGGATCACAAATAAAAATGATCAAAATAAACACTAAATTTCAAGAAACATTTTAAGGACAGAGTTAGTACAACATTGATTTGAGGGTTCTAATGGAAAATTTTTTACCTTATATTTATAGGGATGATAACCCTTGAATCTAGTTTCCAAATCAATTTGAATCAGCTCAATCCAACATCATATGAAAAATCTATTCTCAAAATACTAACTGCTTGTCAAAAAATATGCATGGTGACAGTTCTAGGACTTGACTGTTCATTGGCATATTTCACATATCAAATCATATTATTTTGAAAAACTGTTTCTAATTGAGATATATATTGAATTCTAGTTCAAGATACAATTTGAATCATCCCATTTGGAGGTCAAGTGAAAAATTTATTCCACATTTAGTGACTGCATGTCTTAAAATCATCATAGTCAAACTTTGCCTCCTAGGTCTGTTCATCACCAATTATGTGATATCAAACCTATTGATTTTAAAAACATGTTTGTATTGGAGAGACAAAACTTAATCTACTTTAATCTCCAAGTGGAATCACATCGATCCAATCTTTAACGAAAACGTTACACTCCAAATAGTGACTATTGGTCTAGTAAAAAATTCACAAGAAGCTCTATAAAACATGGTACATATCATCATTTTTAGCATATCATTTTAAACCATTTTGAAAACCTGTTTATACTGGAGATAGCCATATTAATTCACATTAACTTGGCTTTGAAATCACTCTAATTGGACATAAAACGAATATTTTATGACCAAAATGCCGCTAAGAGGTCTAGGATGGCCATTATTCCTCAAAGGGGTAAACAAATGCAATTTCCTTGTATATCATCATTGGACTTGTTTTTAAGCATTGCTTGAAATTACTATACACATTTCTTGGAAGAAGAGAGACTGTAAACCTCTCTTCCTTCATCATGTAAGATTTTATTACTGGAAAATGCTATGTTTTTGTAGGTCATAGGAAGATTTGAGGAGTCAACTTCATGGATGAAGGATTTTCAAAGTCAATATTTAAAAAATATGAAAGAAAATATTCAAGTCATATCAAAGTGGAATTCATAAGATGTTGATTTCATCTAATGAAACTCAAAACTCATGAAGTTTGCTTTTAGTTGCTGACCGACAACACCAACAACCCTACAAGATGATCAAGATCGAGGCACAAGACATAAGAGGAAGAAGTCAAGTTTTACCATGACAAGCCACATCCATTGTCAAAGAAGCCTTTCATAAGCCATAGTCTTCATGATGTCATTCATCTACCATATTTTATGATAAAGTTCCTCAATCATGCATGTTGAAGTCCAGACCTATTTTATACCTACTCTTAGATGATGACTTCAACCTATCTTACTTTCATAAGAATTCCATATTTTCCGACTCCATTATACCCCACCTCCATCCAGAAAAGAAAAGAGAAAAAAAAATAGAAAAAAATAATAATAAAAGAGTCTAGTTGTGAAAATCCAGGAAACTGGCACAATACAAACTTGAATTCATATCGGAAAACTAACTTGTTTGGCCAATATGAATTCTCTATTTCATTTTACTTCTGTTTGATTTTGCATAAATAATCCTCCAAGAGATGCAAGACTTGAGGACAAGTCTTAACATAAGCAAGGGGGAAGTTCGTAATAAAAATATTCAAATAGTTTGAACAGCTGTATTGCAGAAGGGACCTGAATAACATGTCAAAAGGGACCTGAAACATCATTTAAAAATCATTGCAGAAGGGACCTGAAACAACATTGAATATCATTGCAGAAGGGACCTGAACAATAATCATCAGAAGGGACCTGAAACAATAGCAGATGTCAATAAGAACATTAAATAACATAATATCAAGAGGTTCAAGTAAGCAGTTACAATTGTCTATATTCCATTTGAATGCATCTTTGAAGAACCATCATCATGAGTCAAATTTGGACAAACCAAAAAAAGTCATCATCAAATCAGTAAGAACATCAAGCTATGTTGTGAAAGGGAAGTACAGTAAGTAAAAAAAATGTTCTTAGAACCTTTGATTTTGAAAAATTTCTAGAATTGCTAAACTGATTTAAACTTGAATATGCATCCTATCAACCTACTAACACCCTACATTTACCCTACCTATATCCTACATCATCACATAAAACATTACATTCCTACCCTACCCTCATCATAATCCTACATTCCATCACAATTCTACATTATCATAGCCCTCGCCATTACACCATCATACATCATCATAATCTTATGAATTTCCTTACCATTATCCTACCATACCTTTCATTCAACCTACATTAATCTATATATCCCTACATTACCCTATAAGCATTTTGATCAAAGATTGAGGATTTAATATTTTTCCATGAAGAATTTTTACTTGCCTACAAAAACAAAAATGGTTAGTATCATTAGAAAATATTTGATTCAAAATTACCTAAAACTATGGTCATTTTAAAATCAAATACATGAGAGCATATGATTAAAATAAAAAATAAAAAAAAATCGGATTCATAAATGGGATGAGGAAATAAATATGCAATAAAATAAATGCATCAATGGTGAAAGAAGGTATATATAAAACCTATGGTGGTGCATATGAATGAATGAAGAGTGCATATGTAAAAAAAAAAAAAACCTTAAAAAAAAATGCAACATATAGCAACCTTTGAAAATCGACTTCAAAATCGATTTGGTACATGCATATAATGCAAAGATATGGTCATAAAAAACGACAAGAGGAAGAAAGCTATTCAGGCATGGTGGAAGAAATTTAAAATAGTGCTGGTCAAATGTTCAAAAATATTACACAATGAATAAGCGACGAGCGTTCATAGTAAATGCAGAGGAAAAGGAAAATGAACAGAGGTTAAACACTTTTACACTGAAATATGGGAGAATTTCAATCTACAAAGAGAGGCAATCGATCAATGCATTCATGCGAATAATTCACGCAGAGAAGAGATACTCTTGAACCATAATAAAAATATTATGAGTGTAGAGAAATACTCTGAGCCTTGAGAGAATAAACTGTGAGAAAAAATACGCAGCAATGGAAAGAATAGATAAGGAAGTGATGTGTAGTAAAGAGCACATCGTAGAAAAAAGAAGAAGCAAAATTAACTATGACAGAGGTAAGAAAGGAAGATCAAAAAGTGTTTTGGAATTTCATATATAGCTGAAGAAATCAATAAAAAGGAAATGGTTGTAGCTTAATTGCAAATTTTAAGGGAGGAGAATTCGATGGAAACCACGAAGATTCAATTCTCTTTTCGTCTCATGGTAAAATGATAAATCCCTAAAATTTAGCAGACAAATCTGAAATTTTGAAGAATGGTGGATCTCAATGCCTTGATTTTTTTTAAACGTGTCATGCAAAGGGCTCAGATTTAAAATCACGGAGTAGGAAATTAGCTGATTGGAATTATGAGAAGAGGTAAGCATTTAAAGCTTCAGAAAATATTTAAAAAAATTCACTTCAGTTAAGTTTTTCTCGGAACGAGAAACAAACATATGGCAGTTAAATTAAACTCTGAGTAGTAAAAGGTTGGTGGAAAATCAGAGCTTCCAACTGCGTAGTGGGAGTAATTATTTTGAAAAATGAATTCAAGGTGAAATCAATTCAAATCAAAAGGGTGATCAGTGAATATATTATCATATCTTGTACATGCAGCAATGGGTAATAAATGAACAATATGAGAAAAAAAAATCAGAATAATTTGATAAGCAAAGGAATTAAAAAGTGATAAAAATAGTTGTGGTATTGAATCAAAAACCAAAAATGCAGCTACAACAAATTAAAACGTAGAGAGCAAGTGTGAAACATTCAGTACACCCAACACTCCACAAATTTGAAGTCTCAAGCATCAAGAAAGATATTGAAGGAAGGCAGAGTCAGAGACGACCAGAGGAAGAGGTAAGAAAAATAAACTATAAAATATGTGTTGATTTTATAAGCATTGAAAAAAAAGAGAGAAGAATATGGAAGCAATTAAAATGTAACTGTGAGATTCTAGGGTATCAAATTTGCAAAGAGATATTGGAAAATCAGAATGATTAAAAAAAAATACCTAAAATTTTGCAATTTATAAGAAATTGAGTTGAGTTAGGATTAAATCACGGGTTTGTTGGTTGAAATACTGGCAGCGTTGGAAATAAACTCTGATCTAGAAAAATTTGGAGGCAATCCAAGTTTACAATAGTGTGGTGGCGCTATTCAAACTCCAGGTGTGAGATTGCTACACATAAAACTCTAGTTGCATTAATTAAAATTAGTTCGAATGGCATGGTGACGGTTGAAAAACACACAGGAAATTAATTTCTTCCCTAAATCCGATTTTTGAAGAGGCAGTCTTTGGTAGTGTCACATATAGAATGATGTAACTCCCAGGATTCGATTCTGAAGAGATGTATGGTGGTGATCATTTTTTTTAACCATTCAGAACTTTCTAGATTTCATTTGCAGAATTCAATTTCATTTTCAGAATTTGATTTTCTGAAGAGACAATGAACAGTAATGCTAAGAGTAGAGAACTCCTTTTAACACTAGAACAGAGGAATTTTATTGTGCAAAAAGAAGAGATTTAAAAAATCAATTTGTAGAATAGTGAAGTTATGTACACTAAATATTTTTTTGGAATTTTATTCTTCATTCAGAAGATATAGAAATTAATGCAACCCAAAAGTCATAGAAATTGAAGATTTAAAGGCAAAGAAAAATTGATTACGTTGCTGGAGAAGGATTGTGTATGGAAAAGAGAAAGAGACATATTGTTGGTAAAAAAAATCGATTTTTTCAAAGACTTGTAAGAGAAGTTTTTATTTCCAGAATTCGATTTTTTTTTTTTTTTTTTCTAAAACAGGAAAATAAGGTTGATTATTATTTTTCCAATTTGGATATTGAGGATGATTATACAACTAAGAAAAACTGTAATCAACTTATGGGTTATTTTAATTCCTATCTCCAAAATTGATTTCTCAAAGGAAGTAAATGAATGGTTCTGTTGCATATGGGGTATTTCCAATTTCAATTTCTCTAGGACATAAATTGTTTTTCCAAAATCTATTAACGAAGAAAAAAGATTCATTTTCTAAAAATTATTTTGAAGGGCAGAGAGCAGTATCTTCAAAATTGATTTTTAGAGGATTTTTCATTTCAAAATGTGAGGATCTCTGAAGGCAGAATAAGATTCGATTTTCAAGTATGGTGTTCATCAAAGGAAGAGAAGGTTAAAAATAAACATGAAGGTGTCGAGAACTTAGTACTAAAAATAAATTTTGACAAAGTATCTTCCAAAAAGGGTATTTTCAAAGCCAAACTCAAAATATTTTCCTTTCTCTCATCCAAAAGTATTCAAGAGTCCAGATCACATGTACAAAGAAGAGAGAAATAGATATGAGGGTCTTTACATCCTTTTACAGGCAACTCATCAGGAAACTTCAGCATTAGGAGCCATAGTCACAGGTACATTAGCAGGTCAGTCATCATACAGAAGCAGAAGTTCAAGGAGGCAAAGGCAAGCATGAGGACATGCTTGAGAGTAATCAAGGGGGAGATGTTGGCCCTTGTTTTTGATCAAATTTTTCTTATTAAAATCCACCTAATTTCCATCATTTTCCACTTTATACCATCCACATATGACCTATTTTTACCTTATTATGCATATTCAAGAAAATAAATTATGCTTTTCAATTTTTAGAAGTCTTAATAAAAATTGGGTTTTTAAGAGTATTTTTGGACCAAATCAGAAATTCCCTTAATGGCCTCATGGTCTGCATATTTTCAGGACACTTGGGCTCGAGCTGGATATATTTATAGAAATATTGGGAAATAAGATTAAATTTACACCTATTGGTTTGGTCAAACCGAGCTAAAACAGGCCCAGTCAACGTTGGTCAAGCATGACCTGTTTTTCAGGAATCCCTAGAAAATAGGGCAGAAATAATATATTTTAGCATTTTTCCAGATTTGGTGTAACTAATTGAATGAGTTCGACCTATATGGATGGGATTAGGATAAGATAAGGATGTTAGAGACATAATAGCGTATTTTTTTTATTATTTCTCTATTTATACCAAGTTTATGAACCATTGGAACATGTAGAAATTGTATGACTTAGCATTATTATTTCTGAGACTTTGGAGAGTTAATTAAACATATGTTCTATTCCATTTGTTGTTGTTATATGCTAATTGATTTAATGAAGTTTTAGTAGCTGAAAGCACCTTCAGTGTGCGAGGCAAGGGTGCAGGAGGGCCCACACACCGAGCTAAGTGCACTTTCTAGTTATTTGTAGTTATAGTTTCTAAACTAGATTGTTTTATGCTTAACTTGTTGATTAGATATAAGTTGATGTTTTATGAGTGTTGATGAATCCAATTCTCATTCTTATTTTGCATATGAAAGAACAATCAAATGTTTAATTTAAACATTCTTTCTATTTGATTAAGATCTTGAGCTAGAATTCATCTTTTCCTGTTTTTTAATGCTTTTCTGAATCCCTGTTTTCTAACAATAGCATTATTGATGAATGAATCTGTGATGAAGGAAAACCAGGATCTCTTTCGTTAAGAGCCTCTTCAATTATTGTTTCATGCATCTTAATAAATTTCTCAATTAGTGGATTTTGGTTTCTAATTCATGAAGTAATCTTGTGAGAGAAGGACAAACAAATCTCTTAAGTTAGGAGATTCTTCTCCTACTGATTACGTACTTGAATTTGGAAATTAATTAGTTTAGATTTATATTTGTAATATGAATTTCCTTAATCATTGATAAATCATCTTCTAACTTGATCATAGTTGAAACTCATTTACTTTGGGGATGCTTCTAAGTCCTACTAGCCCGGATTGATAATAAATACTTGAGTTTGTTTACTCGTTAAACAACCCAATAATGATGTTGATTTCTTTCTATTTAATCCTATAATTCATTATATATATATATATATATAAACCCAATGGCAAACCTCATCAAAAAAATTGAACTTAAAGCAAACCTAATCATTGCCAAACCCGAACCATGTGGCATTGACTAAAATTATACAAAAACTTAAAACGAAAATGAAAATCTATCTTCAACTTGCTTATATCTTCACCCTTTTAAACTTGGGTAACCAGATATGAATTTGAAAACATACTTCCTTGTTTCCAAGATATTCCTAATCAATCATATTTATGTTTAATTTTTTCTTTAAGATATATATTTTAATAATGATAAAATTTAGGTCCAGAGGATCTTGGATAGATGGTGATCGGGTGCTTTCTTAAGGCACTCCTTGATGTGAAGTCACCAGTTCAATTCCCCGCCCAGATCGGGGTGATATATTGGACATGATGAAGATGTAGTCTTGTCAAACATACCAAAAAAAATGATAGAAATCAGGTAGATTATTTTTTTTGCAAAGTGATGGAACATCAGTGGACTCCAAACACTTAGTTGTATATAGACTTTAAGAACATGTCTTCTTTAATTAAATATTTAAATATATTTATCATCAATGAATCTTCGGCGTCTTTTTCTTATTTTGATTTTTTTTAAGAAAAACAAACTTGAAAAAAGTACTTGTTCTTTCAAATATTTAAAATCCAATCGAGTAAATGAATTTTCCATTTTCTGAAGATATTTTCCTAATTAATGTAAAGTTTCAACCATGAAAAATCAATGGAATTAGAATATTTGTATTGAATGTGTACATGAGTAAAAAAGTTAAATCACAATTACAAATTTTGTTGATTTTTGTTTTAAATGTGAAATTTAATTAGGTTTGTGAATAAGTGTATTAAATTTAATAGACAATTGAATTTAGTTTGGGTGGTTGGGTGGAACAATTGTTATTCTCCCTACTTAGGTTCAAATTTTATAAGCTGACGTAGTGATGCTCTGGAATAAAGTATATTTGTCGTTCTCTTAATTGATTCTATTCTGAGGGCTGACCTAGTACCAACAACCCCTCTCTTGCCTTTGGACAGAGAGGGAGGTAGAAGAGAGTATCTTTGTTGTGATCTTAAGTGAGTCTATTATGAGGGCTAACCTAGTACCATCAACCTCTCTCTTGCCTTTGGACAGAGAGGGAGGTATACTTTCTTCCTCGAGTAATACCCAATGTCCAATTTATTTACTCTATAAAAAAGTATATTGAACTCAAAAGTATAGGAGAAATATTTCTAGCTCAACTTGGAACCTCATGTACAATAAATAAATTTATATTTTTTAAAAGATATTTTTTCTAATTAATTTAAAGTCACATTCATGAAAAATCAATAAATTCATAGCACCTCTATTAAATTCATATATAAGTAAAAGTATTAATTCATCAACTAAAAAATATTCCGATTAACAATTGGATTCCACTCGGGTTTGAAACGTTATTAATCCATTTAACATACGTTATGGATAAATACATTAAATTTAAGAATACAAGGATAATCCTTCCAACTCATCAAAGGATCTAGCTGGAGTAGTTAGCTTAACAATTAGTTTCCCTAACTATGTGGGTTCAAGTCTTTGTAGACATGTTATAACATGATATCAATAATTTTAATAAAAAGAAAACAAAAGTAAAATAAAACTTCAAACACATCTAGAGAAGTAGATTCCCGATGATTTCCCTAATCAAAAATGCAAAATATTTAACCCAATGATGTAAAAATCGAATTTTACATTAACATTATATACGCCCAGGTCCACCCTAGGATAAATAAGATATTTTTTTCTTAGATAATGGTGAATTTGGGGACCTCTCAAAATGGAGTGACAAATGAGGCAACTAGGCGGGGGGAATTATCCCACCCCACTTGGCTAAAGAGAATGGGAACATGGCAATTTGTCCCTAAGAGGGTTTAAACGTAGTTGTATCACATAGTTTATAATGTAAATGAAGCATAACTTGATTGGACACTCAAGTGAGAGGCGAAGGTGATATGAATGTGGATCAGTTTTCGATAAGCTAACTTGTGTGAAATTAAACAATTTCAAGACCCCCCCTCCCCCCCCCCCCCCCATGGGCCTTCACATGCAATGCAAAGTTGTCGATAGGTTGGTCAAGGATGTTCCACGAAGGAAAATAGTAGAGGGGAAGGTGGAAAATGATAGTTGTCTACGTGAGAAACCTTGGAATGGTGTTAAGGCAATGGTGATTTATATTTGAAAGGAACATGGTTGGAAAAATTTCCAACATGAAGAGTCAGGTTTCACTTTGATTCTGGTGAAGGATTTGCGGTGGGACAGTAATTTTCTATTTCCCTTTGTATTGTTTTATGGTGTTTTTGGTTTCAGAAAGGAAATTGGAATACCACTGTGCATGCACTAAAAGAGGGATTGGTGTCGGTTTGGCATAGAATTTGTATATGGTTGCTACTGGCATATTCTATAAATGAATTTATAAAGCTAGAAACATGCAACCTTCTTAATCCTCATAGAAACAATTTTTATTTGCATATTTTTGGAAGGAAATTGACTTTATCGGCCTTGAATAAGGAGGAAATCTATTATGCATTGGTCAACTCCCACTACCATCTTACCTAGTAAGTTGTTAGGGATAGTTTCCCCTCTCCAAAGTGAAAATAATCGGTTCTTTGGTTGTAAGTATCTTTTTCCCATTAGTTATGCTTGTTGATAAGTTTAGCAAGAAAGGCTAAATTTCACTTTGCCTTGGTCAAATTGAGAAAAATCGAATTTCCACATTAGCGGACAACTTTGAGACAATTACTGAGGTGACATGGATCTTGTCACCCAATTATAACATTAAATTCAAGTTAGTGGGCTTGGAGTTCAGTTTGCATGTGTTGATCGCTAAATTTTAGTAATCAAGGTCAGTTATTTCCAGTTGTATTCAGTTAAACTAGTGCTAACAATTAATAGGACTAATGGAAGGTGTTGAAGAATGTAACTAGTGTCGGTCTTCATAATTGTACTTTGGTCATAATAAAGTGTATTTATCAAAAAAGGAAAAATTATTATTAAAGAAATTGACTTATTAAAGCATAGGTTGCATGCTTGGGTCTATTGTTTTTAGGTCAAATACTCCATTGAAGGCTTCTAGGGTTTATGTCAAGTGTCCTTGTTCATGTCATATTGTAAGTAACCTTTCTTTGGATTTATTCATCAAACAATAAATTTATTTTATTGATAAATAGGTCAATTACACCTCCTCCACCAATTCGGCCTCAAACTGGACAAGTCAGCCTAAACTGGGCAGTTGAATGACAATATAAAGGAAAAAAATCAACATCATTTGTCACACTCACAACAACTTCGATTTGCAACTTATGGGGCCAGAAAAATTTTGAATTTCAAGGAAGAAGAAGAAGAAGGATAGTGAAAGAGAAAGAGGTATATCACAAGAAAAAGAATTTGAAATTTTGTCCCTTTTTTCCACACGTGTGAAGCTGTGAAGCTACTTACTAGAAGGCATGAAATTTTGCAGTTGCTTAAGAAGCTGAAATTCTGGTGAGTTGGCCGAAATTTATGGGCTGATGTTGGATTGAATTTTTTGGACAAGAATAGACTAATAAGGTGTGCTAAAACATATTGGAAGGCTAACTCGATGGAGGAGGAAGGTATGTTGGTCTAGGGTCTTGGTATATCTCATTTGAATTACTGAAGGAAGAGTTCTTGACTGATTTTTCCCCCATATAGGGGTTTTGCCCTGGTTTTGCACCTACTTCTGGTGTCCTTGATATTTGTCTTTTGAATTTGGTAATTTCTTGATGAACTAAGATAAAAGAAGAACATAAGAAAGATAATAATAACTCAAATAAATCACAAGTAATTATTGACAAAAGAAAATATTTTTTCCTTTTTTATTTTCCAGCATGGTATCAAAGCTAAGGTAGAGAAGGAATAAAAATGCAATCTGAAGATCTATTAAAGGAGGATCATTAAATGGATAATATAAGATTACAAACCTACTATCTACAAGAACTGTATCTAACTCAATGAAGGGAGAAAAAAAACTAGAAGGAGCCTCCACTTACAGTGCATGGAAAAAGAGGATAGGTCTCATCCTCGAGAAGAATAAAGTTTTGGATCTAGTTTGAGGAAAAAGAAAGAAACCTACAAATGAATAAAGTGAAGCAGAGAAAGACAAGTTCATAGAAACTGAAATATTGGCCATGAACCTAATAATGGATGGATTAAAGGACAACCTCATTCCATATATATCCAACATAGATTTCACTCAAGAAATGTATGAGGCTCTATCCAAATTATTCACAATCAAGGACATTGGTCAAATTGCAAGCCTCAAGAATGAATTAAGATCTATCAAGATGATGAAATATGATATTCTGGAATCTTACTTTATAAGGATTTCTAGAATCAGAGATAAACTCCAAGCAATAGATGAAATTGTTCCATAAAAAGAGCTCTTGATTACTTCCCTTCTAGGACTACCAACATCTTGGAGTGCTTTTGCATTGGGAATCAACAGTTGGAAGGATACTCCAACATTCAAAAAATGTGGAATGAATTTAGTCAAGAAGAAGCAAAAATATTGTTAGTAAGAAACAAAAATGAGAACATCTCAAATGCCTATTCTAAGCATCACAAGAAAAAGGGCACCTTCAAGAAGTACAAAGGACCAAAGAATAAAGTAGACCTATCAAATATTGAATGTTACAATTGTCACAAGATGGGTCACTAAAAAATCCATTTTCCTAAGAATCCAAGGAATAAAAGGAGAGATAGGGATCAAGCAAATATTTCCGATGAAGCAGCACCTAAGAAGAGCGACATTTGAAGAATCAGAAGTCAAGGAATTATATTGAGCAAGGCTAGAGAATCAAAAGTAAATGATTTATACGACTAAGCCCTCTCTCTCTTATCCCTCTTTGTATTTTGTGTAAGTTTTGAATTATTTTCCTTTATGCTTTGATTTCTAGAACTTGTAGGTCTAACATGTCTTGTTAGAATATTTTTGAATTGTTTTGATAAAGTTATAGGTATCCCTCAAGATTGTATTCAAAGGGATCCTCCACCAATTTACCAAAAGATAAGTATTTTTTTCTTTGTTGTTCATAGTTTCATGTTTTGGTTTCCTTCTCACATCAAGATTTTATGTGTATTATGTGCTAATAACCTCTATATTCTCCTTGGTTAGGAAAGCCTTCTAAATACTCTAATGTTATTAAGGATACTTAAAAGGATAGA
>JAXQQM020084714.1:0-26301 GCA_034641835.2 Pinus albicaulis
AAAGGAATTAATGTTCGTCAATTTAGATACATGTTATCAGTTGATGGGAAGTCAAAAACCTCCCTTATAAAGTTGTCTAACTACACATGGAAAATTTGGGAGTTGGGAGTTGTTTAACGAGATAGAAGAATTGTTTGGACGAGGAATTGTCTAGATGTTTAATGTGGGTCAAAATAAAATTTAAGGAAATTGTCTAGACGAGGAAAATTTGGGAGTTGTTCACATGGAAAATTTGGGAGTTGGGAGTTGTCTAACGAGACAGAAGAATTGTTTGGACGAGGAATTGTCTAGATGGTTAACGCAGGTCAAAATAAAATTTAAGAAAATTGGTTGGATGAGGAATTGTCGAGACAGCTAATCTGGATCAAAATAAAATTTAAGAAATCTTACAATAATAGTCTTTGAATCATAATTTTGATGGCACCTATTTGGAGTTTCTTAAAATCTTACCTAAATTTCCATGATTTTCAGAGCGAAAAGTTGTGTTAGGCATTAAAAACCAATTTGAATAGTAGAATTAAGTTTTCAAGTTTTCATAAGCACATTATTATCCATAGTGTCTACATAAAAATACTTGAATCACTCTCATCATTTCAAGAGAGAAGTTAAATTAAATCACTCTCATCAATTCAAGAGAGAAGAAGTTAAATTAAAGGCACTTTAACCAAATAATTAGAGAGTAACCAAAGGTATGCTGGAGTTGTTCAACGACACACCCATATAAACTAGAAATTGGAGAATCACTCTAATCACGCCCTGGATAGCCAAAACAGAGTTACAAAGAGAACAAAATGACATCGTCTGTCGGATCAAGCAACTGAACCCATAACTGGGAATTCATCTGTGGTTAAGGCTGTAGAAGTTTTCATTTAGGAAAGGAGCCGAAGATAATGCAAGTTCAACCCAAAAGGTTAACCTGTTTGGCATAGAAATACATATATAAATGATTGAGGGATGTAAGTAGGGTAGAAACCCTTTATAAAATAACCATAATGGACATTATAAGACCAGGAAAAGAATAACCATCATTCCAGAGGCTACCTAGTTGAAACACAACAAAAATAATAGAAATAAGATGCAACGACAACTCCTGAATTCACTACAAGTGAAAGAGAGGAAATATGCCTTAAGCGCTGTTGTGAAAGCACAACCTCGCCAAATAAACCTAGAAGCAAATTTTACCAAATATATCAAGACTAGACAATAGGAAGGAAATCGAATTAAAGCCAAAGGGAAACCCCGACAAATTTTACCAAAATGGCTGCAAATTCCTGTTGGAATACTCTGCCATAATTAAAGATGAGGGCACAGATGTTTGAAAAGAATTGAGAAATTGAAAAGTAAAATGGAGCAGAGAATTGCTCATCTCAATATTACGAAATAGTTAAATAGATTACGCTGGAAACATCAGCAATAAATGACGGGAGTTAAACTCGACTAAACTTGAGTGACTGAAACTAAACTGGGACACTTGGACTGACAGATTCGACACCTAGCAGGTGGTTGGGATTACATTCTTTAACACTCCCCTTTAATTTCAACCACATAAAATGTAATTCAGATACATGTTGGTCTATGTCTCAGCGAGTCTTACAATTTAAAAAAATTGACTTCAACTAGATTTGGGTTTCTTCTTCTCTTCTTCCAAATTCTGTAGCCTCTAAATTGTTTCAGATTTTTTGTTTTGTTGTATCCTTGAGAACTCTGTTTCTTCATTTGTTGGTGCAGGTTTTCTATTGTTCCAGGTTGTCTAAGCATGTTCTGGAAATCTTCAAGAAATATGGGCTGCTACCACATATTGTCTTCTGTAGTGCGTTTTTCATCATCAATCTGCTGCAACATAAGATTAGAATAATATCTTATCTCTTCATAACTCCAATGCATGAAAATTTTATTCACGTTTTCATCATGCATGTTTTCTTCAACATTCATATCTACAGCCTCTGTGTAGACCTCAACTAGATATGGTGTTGCAAGCCATGTTTCAATAAACTTTAGCTCTTCTTCATAATTAATCTGTGTACCTGCACACTGAAAATCAATGTTAGAATAAAAAATATTTTCAGAACGACATTGGTTCTGGTCTTTTTGTTCTGCAGTGAGAGCTTTCTTCTGTTGTTTTTCATTTTCTGCTTTTGCGTCTATCTCTGTTTCTGCATTCCCTTTGTAGACTTCTTTCTTTGCTTCTGTCTCTTCTTCTTTCTCTGTTTCTTCCTTCTGCTCTGCAATGAGAGTTTTTTGTTGTTGCACTTCCTTTGCTGCATCTTCCTCTGTCTCTGTCTCTGTCTTTGTCTCTGCCTTTATCTTTGTCTTTATCTTTTTCTCTGTCTCTTCTTCACTAACCTTTGCCGCTGCAAACAGGTTGTTTTCCACTAACTGCAGTGGGGTTATCTCACCAAATAACATCATGTCAATCTCTTGTTTTTGTTGCATCATCTGCAACCAGTCATCATTAGCCAAAAATTTATTATCAAAGTTTACATCAACTATCAAATTTTCATCAGCAAGTTGTGTTGTTGGATTCATCAAAACATCATCAGCAATCTCTGTTGCTGGAATTAACAAGTCATCATTAGCAAATTTTGTTGCTGGAATCATGAAATCATCGTCCACATGTAGCTGTGTATAGTGGGGTTCACAAGTATCTTCATGCTCTCTCTATGCTTCTTCTGACTCTTCATCTGGCTGTAGATCTGCTGCTACAGATCCACCTTCATCTTCAACTTCAACGCTCCCCTTTGCACCAAAACATCTCTCAAGGGTATCCCATGCCTCCTTCGCTGTCTGGGCATCTGAAATCAAGGGAAGTATACTTTCATCGACTGATTCTTTTATGCATCTTAATGCATAGGCATATTTTTGCATTCTTATTTTCAGATCTAAAAATATCTCGAACATCTTTGTTTCTACTTTAGCTTCTTCGCTTTTCCCATGACTTCGTTGCTTGGCTTTCACGCTCGCAATTTTAAGTTTTTTTTTTAAATAAAAAAAACTTCAATAAAAATTCTTTACATTTCATAAAATCTTTTCCTTTTTAAATATACCTTGAGCCCTTTGTTTTTTGTTTTTTGTTTTTTTTTTAATTTAAAAAAAAAATATTCACACTTCCCTTTTTAAATAATGGACTCGTTCCATTTTAAAAAACCTTAAAAAAAACTGTTAAAATCCTTTACGAGTCCTTTTTCCTTTCATAAAGCTTTTGCAAATTTGAAGTTTTGTTTAAAAAAATAAACTTTAAAAAAAATCCTTTCATTCATATTGAAGGGCTTACTCAACCTTTAAAAGTGACCTTGAATGCCTTTTTTGAATTCCATTGAATACGATTTGAATGCGTTTGACCTTTATCATAAAAAAAAATAAACGCATTTTCTCCGTGACTGATCTGGATTTCCGGAAACATTACCTTAACGCAGACGATGGCACCTTTGCTCTCCGTGCAGCTTAACACAGTTGATTCAGCCAGCCAGCCCCCGCGTCAGCTGAGATTTGCACTAGTATTTGAACGTTAACGCGGCAGGAAGCTCTTAGCTCGTGCGTTATAACACGGAGGTTATTAACGACGAGTGCGTTAATATTAATGCTGATATCTTGAACGATCAGTGCGTTATGCAGCTAAAAATATATATATATTTTTCGGGCTTTTTTCTATTTCTTTTGCCGACGCTTTCACTTGATTAGCCTGACTTTTTCTACTTCTTCGGCTTCTTCTCACGAGGCGTCTTCTACAAAACTCAAACTTCTGCTGCTTTGTCAAAGAGTCTTATGGAGGCTCACGTCTCCTCACTATTGCTACAACTTGGTTTTGTGGCTGTTCTCTGGTGAGGCTTATGCAAGCTAGCTCTGATACCATGACAAGAATTGAAAAACTAAAAAGAAGTGGAGGAGAGGATTACTCATCTCAATATTACGAAATAGTTAAATAGATTATATTGGAAACATCAGCAATAAATGACGAGAGTTAAACTCGACTAAACTAGACTGACTGAAACTAAACTGAGACACTTGGACTAATGAATTCGATACCGGTTGGGATTACATTCTTTAACAAAGTTGAGCCAGTAGAATGCTATACTGGGCATTTTCTCTATTTCAAATCAATGCAGAAGAAACACTAATGCAGAAGAAAGTGTCATAGTAGAAGCCATATCGAATACATTTCGGAGTAACGTTGCGATGACCCAAGCTCAGAAAGAAGAGCAGCAATGAGAAGATTGCAGCCAACGTACAGAGCGTGCACTGAGGAGAGTTAAAGGGTTCATCCGACATGGTTAACCCGGTCAACATCTTACCTAATTCCTATCAAAGTTTGAACGGGCTATTCACCATTGTTAGATTTCCCGGAGCAATATGGAGCGTTCGAATAAAACCTGGCTGAACACCCCTGTGCGAACCACGTGACGAGCATATGGCTTGGAGCAGCTGTAACGACAGGAGTGAGACTGGGTACCTCGACTACATAACCGAAGAAGCCAGCTGGAACGCGCAATCAAATCATGTCATATTGTAATGGTGCTGGATAAAAGTTAGGTTAACGTGATACATTTATACAGGATGACACTATATTTTCATTAATAATTGATGATAAATGTACATATAATTACGCTTCATCGATTTCATAATTTCAAATTTCGTCATCAAATTTTTATGGTTGAGGTTTTTATGTATTCAAAGTCTTTTGAAGCAATGCAAATTTCAAGATGTAACATCTAAACAAATAGTTATTTCTTAGTTTTACATAAATTTTGTTATAAATCATAACAACTATTATGTTTATTTATTTGTATAAATATATAAACATTTCATATATAAAACAAGATGATACTTAGTTTTTTTGAAAGTTTTTATCAATATATATATATATATATTTTTCCTGTAATTATAGTCATGCTAATTCATTTCATCCCATTAATTTATAATTTTTTTGTATATCAATCATTGATATTAATCGTTGCACAATTAACTTAACTTGGTCTCTCTTATATTGGTCTTATGTTGTTCTAATTATTTTCTTTTGAGTTAGCTCTCTAATCCAATGCTTGCTCTCCCATCTCATTTTTAGAAAGCATTACTTCTCACATGAATATGACACCTTACTTTGATTACTTACTCCATATCAGATAATATTTCACAATACTAAAGTATGAAGTTGTAGTTTATTATATTACATATCACATGGAATGAATATTATATCTTAAATTTTGCACTCCTTTTTCATCTTAATGTGTCCATAATATGTTAATTTGCATCACAATTTCAATCACACATCTCATTTTGCATCTAATTTTCCTTTCACATCCTGTTTTATTGGCATATCCTTTGCACATTATATTTTTATTCTCTCCAAGATATTTATATATGAGCTATCATATGCCCCAATACAAGGTCATAGGGAGGAGTTAAGATCTAAGAATTAAAGTATCTATTTCCTAACTTGATGCACTTGATATTTATGATTTTAGTATACACTCTCTTCACTATCTTGTATTTATGTTTGTGTTTCATTTTATAATAAGTAGAAGCATCAACCTTTTATCAAGGGCTTCAAGAATAGATTATAGTAGTTCCATATATTTCTTCTTAGATATTGCTACCAATTTGAATGTGCATTCATTGCAATATGTTGCTTATGCAAATCTCTTAAGTGTTACTTATGGTGCATTGCTTAAATGAGTTATTTAAGTGTATTGCTTATGATTTGTTACTTATGTTTCACTTAGATGTGTTACTTGTGCAGACTCATATGTTCAACATTTAGGAGGATTTGTTAATCTTGTAACATGTGGTGTGCATGTTCAACATTTAGGAGGATTTGTTAATCTTGTAACATGTGGTGTGCTTCTTTTGGTGTTTTGTTAATTATATTTCCTATGATGCATCACTTATGTGTGCCATTTTAGTGTGCCAATTATGATTCATAAGTAGGCCACTCTTATATCTCATACAATATGGCCCACACACCTACAAACCACACATTGAACTCTACACACACATAACAAACATAGTTAAAAAACTCGTGAGAGAGAATAATATATACATGTATCAAATAGGGCAGGATAAAAAACTTAGATTTACACATCATAGTAATAATGGTGAGAAAGGTAAAAGAAGGGTACTCTCTTCAATCTCAACACGGCCTTCAAGAAGGTAGACCTCTATGGAAAAAAATATGGGCATTAAAACACTGGCCAAAGGTGGAATACTTCATATGGCTGGTCAGCCACAACAGGATCTTAACCTAGGAGAACCTTTAGAAACGAGGAATGTTAGGCCCTTCTAGGTGCTCCCTCTGTCAGGTAGAGCAGGAAACGACAGAACATCTTCTCAATTCCTGTCCAATGGTGCAACAATTGTGGAGAAACCTGGAACACCTATTTAGGCAAACTGACAAAGATAATGACAGCATAGTAGAGACAATCACAAATTGGCAAAAAGGAAAATTCCATTGTCAAGTGATTAACAGAGCATGGACCCTTTCATTTGGTTTCCTCATATGGAATACGTGGAAGGAAAGGAATAGCAAAGTGTTTAAGGCCACAGAGAAACCCTTACAGCATATCTGGCAGAGATCCATAGAGAATATTCGAGAAACAATCCTTAGTGAAAGTTGGACAGATGAGGATTGGAAAGCAGAAGGTCAAGAAACCATAATTCTCGAATACTTGAATCTTAAACCTCAGATGCTATACAAAAATTTGTGGAAATTCAGACCACTGTGTGAAACTACTGAGAATCACTGGAGGCCCCCCCAATCTGGTTTTATCAAGTTGAATTATGACGGAGCCTCTAAAGGAAACTCGGGACAAGTAGGGGCAGGAGGAATATTTCGCAATTCCCAGGGGGCAGTATGCCGCTTCTACGCCTTAGCACTGGGCCATGCTACAAACAATGAAGCTGAACTGATGGCGGTTCAACAAGGTATCATTATTGCAATCAGAGAAAATTATCACAAAATTATCGTGGAAGGAGACTCAGCCCTGGTCATTGGAATTCTTCGCAAATTGCAACAAGGAATGCCGTGGGAAAAAATCTCGCAAAGCTGGAGGACAGTAGGTCTCATCCAAGAAATCAACTATTTAATGACGTGGGTCCAATACCTGGTACCTAAACATATCAAGCGAAAAGGAAATGCAGCGGCAGATTATCTAGCAAATTGGGGTTGCAAACAGAGAGAGCGATCAATAGACGCTCGCCCCACAGATGCAATCTGGGAGGTGGAGTTACACTCTCTCCAAGTGATTGTAAACAAGGATCTTCAGCCCCCCGATCAGGGTGAACACTTGGCAGCTCGCAGCTAATCATTGTAGCACGATGGCGATGCTCTCCCTCTCCACGCAAGCAAAAGACATAATGCTACATCGGGATCATAGCTCATGGCACAACAGGAACGAGCGAGTTTTAATGATCAAGTATAATGGACAGCCTGTGCTGTCAGACGAAAGGCGGCAAGGTTCATGTGTGGTAAGTACTCCACCACCCTCCCTGCAAGCGGTAATGCTATGCCCTTTGCATGCAATCGCTCGGAAGTGGCAGAGGAGGAAGACGGGAAACTCTGTTCTACTCAGTAATTCGGCTAAGTGCTGGTATGTATACAACCCTCTTCTTTTATTGCATATGGATGCCAGCGCTCAGGATTGGAATTGTAAGTTAAATATAATGGTAGAGTGTTATGTTAATCAAGTTTGTAGTTACGAACCGGCCATTCAAAATTGGGTAAGGCCCTGTTTTCGGGACCCTTGCCATCTGCATGCTACCTCAACCAGTGGAGGAGCTCTTCGCGTTCACCCTGATAGCTGTGTTATGTCCACTCAGTTTATTACTTTCTGCGCGAATATGAAAGGTCGGGTTAAAGTGGGCATCGTTACTCACAGGTCTCCTTCTAGGGTAGTTTTTCTTTTGCGTCTTGCAAAGTCTGCTCTGCGAACTGAATTTAATTGGAACCCTTCCTCCCACTGGGACATGTATAGGCCTGTAAGGTTGCATTGTCATGTGAATAGGTTGGGAGGGAGTTACAACATCACCCCTATCTCTGCTTGTCCAGCAAGTCTTGCTAGGTATTTCTGTGCTCTGCTAAAAATGGTGAGGACCCTTTGTTTTGAACTGTGGTTGATAGACAAGTCCTCGTTCTGTGTTCTGTTCAAAATGTTGTCGGGCCTTTCTTCTGCGTGGTGGTCTATAGACAGATTCCCCTTATGTGTTTTGTTAAATATGATGTGGAACCTCTGTCCCGATTCATGGTTGATAGACATGCCCTTGACCCGTATTGAGAGGAATAAGGCGTATACAGTTCAGTTTCTACCTAGCCATAATAGCGTTAAGCCTAAAGCTCAGATCATTTTTCTTTGGTTAACTCATTACTGCGGGAAACACAATCACATCTTTTATGCTCACGGGGGACATGCAATGCTGTCTTATAAAGTTACTCAGGCCCTTACTAAACCCTGCTGGATACCTCTGTCACAGTTGCGGATTCTGCTGAGTATGGGGAAACGACGATCAACTTCTCAGACCCTCAAAGGGAAGCAGACACTTCAGGCAGAGCCACTGCCGAAGAAAAGAGGCAGGGAAATCAAACAAGAAATCGTGGAAAAGCTAGCAGATGATTATGTTAAAGGGAACTCCTCCAAGACCCGACAGGAAATCCGGGGTTGGGAAAGAGAGATCCAAACTGAACCAGAAGACAATGTAACTGAAGCAGAAATTCTCGATTTCATCACTGATCCTAGAAACACCCGTGGTCGTCTCACCTTATTTCATTAGACTATACATACCTATTGGACAGTAAAATGCCTGCTGGCAAAAGCCATTCAAAGTTTCCACCCTGGACAGCAAAAAATCGACGCCACAAAGTTGGAAGATTGCATAATGGAGAAACTGCAGGATATGTAGGACCAGCTCTACCATATCAAGATAACCCAGTACCAAGCAGCTGACCGAATGGGCAGACTGGACGACAGAGTGGGACGTATGGAAAAACTGCTGCAACAGCTCCAACAAGTGGACATGCCAGGGTCCAATGTCAAAGATCCCGCCCCTGTCTCATCTTCAGATGGCTAGTAGTTTATTTACTGTTATTAGTATATGAAAGCCGCAGTTTTGTATGAAATAATTTTCTTTTATCAGTATGTAGATAGGCATGATAATGAACAGCTAGCCCATGTGGGATACAGAACAATGAAACTTTTTTAGTACTGGAATGCTTTTCATGCACTCAGATGGCCAACAGACCTGGTTTCCTTCGGGCAGGTTGAGGCCACAGCTGAAGTTTATAATTTTGTAACTTGCCTTGCAAATATAAATAGTAAATAGAAAGGTCCTACTATGCTTACAAAAAAAAAAAATTGGTGAGAAAGGCATACGTTATCTATCTATAACTATCATATTATTTATTAGGATATATTTTCATCATCAAAATTAGGGGGTTTGTCCAAAGCTAATGCTTAGTTGGCCCTTTCTTTATGTAGAGTAGCAAGCTCCTTTAGTATATTGGTTCTAGTACTAATAGGTAGAAGATATTTAAGTAGATATCTAAATCCTAAACTTGGTCCTAAATATAATAACATAATATAATTCTATGGTAAGTATCTAGGTTATATTTTAAAAAGATAAGTAAATGTGAATTCAATAACCATTTTCAAACCATTAAAACATGAAATATTTTGCATGAAAATAATGGTGAAAATAGTTAAAGTAACTAGTCATTCAAGTTAGGTAAGATCAGATCAAATTAATAAATCTAATTTACACATTCAAGAGTTAGCAACTAATTGAGAAAGAAAAGAAATACATAATAATCACTAGATGGGAATAGTCTACAATTAAAGAAAAAAAATATTATTTACATTGTAGCATAAGCAAGTGAAGAATTTAATATAACACCAAAATACACAGTAGAATATCTATCCAATGGTGGTTAACTTAGAATCTTAATTAACTTTTAAAGATAGTTGACAATGTTAAGAAAAAATTCCTTTATCTATAATTCCCAACATATTTGTGCAAAGAGCAAGGGAAAATAAAACATTTCAACTCTCATACATTTTTCCCTCCCTAGGATATCTAGTGGATACTTCTTATTTTTCTTTTTCTATATATTTTCTACAATTTGTTTCCAAATTTTAAAGGTTTGATTTAATGTAACACCTTGTGTAAAGTTACATTGTTCAAAAGTTTTCTTACAAGAAATGATACTCTAGCTCATTCTTTTCTCAAACTTTTTCATGTTAATGTAGCAAGATATCACTTAAGTTAATATCTTTAGTAGAGATTCAATATTTCCTTGATCTTAGGTTTCATTAACATTAAGAAGATAATCAATATTATTTCTATTTGAGCTTATACAATCGTTTAGGTCTCTCTTTTCATGTTATTTTTGGCATTTGATGCTTAGCATTTAGTAGATCAAAGTATGCAATCCTAGGGTTTAGTTCCTTAAAATGAGTCAGCTTGACATTTTTTCTATAAATCCCTATTTTTGAAGTTTCAAATATAATTTTTTTAAGGTGTTTTAGGTGAAATAGTGAAGTGCATATGGTAAAAAAAATAAAACAATTTTAACCTCCCTTACTTTTACAATTAGAAAACAAACTCTATTAAAATATAAAACTAAAATAAGTAACCTCATATTGCAATCAAACAAAAAAACTATTTTAACATATAAAACTATAATAAACTCTATTAACCTATAAAACTATTTATAGGAAACAATATTTTCACATTAATATTCCTTTGACATAAATAACATATCATCATATTATAGATTATTGTAAAAATTTATTTTCATTTTTGTTTATAAATTTTACATATATATATATAAAAGAGGATGATAGAGAAACATAGTTTTTCCCATAAAGTAGAAAGGGTGATGACTAATAGCAAGTATAAATGTTAGCTCTTTGGGATGTGTTGTAGTTCTCTAGTTGGTTGGTTATAGACAAGCTTGTGGTTGTAGGTGACTCCAAATTGGTAATTGAGTGGGATCAGAGTCATTATGCATTAAGGCCCCCTCACTACATCACTGGAAGTAACAAATCGAAGCTTTGTCAAAGTATTTCAAGGGCATCGGGTTCTCCCACATATACAAAGATCAAAATTTGGTGGCAGATCACATTTGTAAAAGTGAGAGATCTGCTTCGCTAGGAAAAATTTGCTACATTTCCTTTGTCTTTGATTCATTTTGTAGCTCTCGGAGGTTCAAGTTTTAAATTGCATTTATTTGGTGGTAGATATATTAATCAATCATTGATATATCTAATTGTCACTAGTCAATAAGTATATGACCATAAAGTATTAAATGTTTTAAACATTGGAGTTTGTATTGTTGAATCAAAAGTTATTTTTAATCTAACAATACACATCCAAACATGAAGATTATTTGATTCTATTTAGAAAAATGCTTATTGCTCGCCTTTAGTTATTAATTATTAGATGTTTAGAATAAGTTATTTTTGACACATTAGAACTTCAAAGTAGTCTAACTAATACAAGAAATGACCTTTTTTACCAAAATTTTCTATTACAATTTTGAGGAAGATTGTGATTTTTTACTATTTGAAATGCAATTTTGAATGCATAAATAGATTCAACTCTGTAAAAAACCCTTGGGGCCCTCAAACTTCGCATATTAAACAACTTAAACCAACTAAAAATTTTGTTTCTTAGAAATCTGTATCATGTTTTGGGAAAAATTGGTTATAAAAAATTCTTATAAAAGGTCATTTGATAAATAGATAATTAGTAAGTAAATTATGTACACATGTATTTACAACAAAAATTATGTTTTTTAGGAGAATATAAAATAAATAAAACATAACAAGTATTCTGAAGTTTTATTAAAAGTACGACCAAAAAAGTAGAATGGCTCAGTAAAGATAGATAATAGATGGAAGACATGAAACCCCTTGATGAGTCTCAGAAATGATTCCTACAACTTGAAAATTGAGAACTACACAGTCTTTTAATTCTAAAATGGTCCTTAACTAGGAAAACAATGCTTAAAATTTCAATATTTTTAAGAGAACAAAACATAAGAGTCTACATAAATATTTAAATTCCAAAACACATATACTAAAAGTTGTGCCTCTTAGGACATTTGAAGATTGAGAAATAGAAAACTAAAATTAAATAAGATAAGAACATTTGTGCACCCAAATATATAATTTCTCTTTGGAGAGTTTAGACATAGTTTATAAGACAGAAATCTTGTACTAAGGAATTTCAACTACTATCACACACACTATCAAAACTATGTGTGAATATAAAGAATTGTTAGCTAGGAGTAGCCTGTGAGGGTGCATTTGCACTTTTTGTTCAACTGACAAAGGATACAATAGGAGATACAATGTATAATTTGTCGAAGTTTGAATTGTTTTAATTGATGGGATTGGTTTCTACATTTCTGCTTCTAGTATTACTTTCTGTAATTGATAGTCAAAAGTATTTAAACAGTTGAATTATTTACATAGTTAAATTTTTGTTTTTCTTCATGGTTTAATGAGGTTGGGTGTTATATCCTACATTGAGTGCAATCTATTAAAAAGCTATGTTATGCAACTGTGAATAATTTGGAATGATGGAATCTGTTATTATGCAACCTGAAAATTTGCTACAACAGCTTATGGAAGAACAAGTTGATAATAACAAGGTACATTGTGGAGATAAAGTAGAGGAGAAAACAAGTGGTGAATACTTTAAATGTAGACCTTGTAGCAGGTGGAAAAGATGCAACTTCAAATGGTGTAAATTTTGATGTTGTTGTGTACAATATCTTTGTTTATATGAAAAGAACATTGGGTGGGTGTCAAAGGTCAGCATAGAACACATTTCTTTGTTTGGTTCAAATGAAAAAAATGTCTTATGACGAAATCGTAATATAAGGGACAAATTTTACAAAGTATAATGCTAAAATCAATACATATTAGATTGATTTCTTTTATCCATAGTGATTTTTTATCTGTTGACTTAGTAATTGATGAAATTAAACTTTTAGGCTTATAGAAGTTGCTAAAGATAATGCTTTGGAGTCACATATTTTGTTATAGTAAAGTTGGTTGTAGCATAAGGGGTGAATGATTTCTTATAGTAAGCTTGACCCTCATGTTATGGGTGAATACTTCGTTCGATGAGTGGCTTAAAGTTGTTGCTATCTTGCACATGAGAATATGGATATTTTAGGAGTTTGGCTTTTGTGATCCATACAAGTGTATAAAATCTTTCGGTAAAAGTTACATAAAAAAAACGAATCACTTATTCTGTTTTAACTAAGGGTTTCTAGGGATATGAAAAAATTATTTTGATAGTATATATTTCTAAGGAAATAGGAAATAATTTAAATTTCCATATCACTATTAATGCTTAGGTAACAAAGTGAATAATGCTCCATTGTTTTTCATTTTATATACAAAAATCTATGTTCAATTACTTAAGACTTGTTTCCATTCCTCTTGATAGGGTGATGGTTTTTCTTCTTAACATGCTAATTTTCCTTCTATAACAAATTTGGGAAGGGAAAATCACCATGTGACAAGCAATTTACCTGTCAAATTATATCCCTAGTCACTACTGATGACAATATTCGATCACATAGACTTTTGGGTCCTTAAAAAAAAAAAAAACCTACAATACTTTTATATATCGACGAATCCAATGAAAAAAAAACCAACAATACTTTTATACATGGATGAATCCAAGAAATTCCCTAGTTCACTCCAATAGGGTCAAATATAGAAATACTCGTCGTAGTTGAAAATGATTTACATACAGATACATTTTCACAATGTATGACAACATCCTACTGATGCATTAATAGTTCATTGCTCCTGTTGTTCAAATTAATTGTAATAATCATTTTACTTCACTCGTATTGAACAAGTTATAGTTACCAACTTTTTCCTTTTTGCCTTCTAAAACTATCTTCTAGTATCAATTTTATTTTATTTTTAATCCTTTGTACTTATTGTTTTACCTTTCATTAATATTATAATTTTCTTTTATAAGTTTATAAAATTCAAAATTGAAAATATATATTCCCTATATTTTCATATTTCATATACTATTAAAAGTACGAAAAAGTCAAAACTATATTTTTGATAACATTAAGTTTGTGTGATGAAAAGAATTGTCACTTCTTGGAAATCCAAAAGGGTAATTTTGATCGCATTAAGTTTATTTCAAATCCTCTTACAACAAACTAACCAAAACAAATATCTCTATGTTTTAAAAATAATTTTCATTATTTTAATTTTTTTTTCTTTATATTTTAAAATTTATAATTTTTAAAAATAATTATACAATTTTCAATATAAGACCTTTGTGATGTATATTGTAGATAAAAATGTCTTTCGGATTAATCACATTATGAGAATTTGAACAAAATTTCAAACCAACTAAAAATTATTTTTCAAATTATACTATTCTACATAAACACAGAATATTTTAAATAAAACTCTTCTTATTTAATTTTAATACGTATAACAATTAATTCTCATGCCTATTTCCATTTAAACAAAAATCTTATTAAGTCAATTTCAAAAATAATTTATATGTTGGCAAGGTAGGCACTAAATTTAAAATACGGCACCGAGTTTAAAATAATAATGGTGATTTCTTTGACAAGAAACCTTTTCTACCTTTTTCATATTTATGAGCTGTGTAGAGTTGTGATTAGTGTGAGATTTGATTTTAAAGGTATTTTAAGCAATTGTTAAAATTTTACTATCTTCTTTTATTATTAGCATAATTTAATTTAAATTAGTTTTAAACTCAATCATATTTATTTTAAATAAAATTTAGATTAACATTTAAATTAAAATTAAATAGTGATGTATTAATATATTTTTAATTAAAATAATTTTATTTTTTAAATAAAAATATTATAATTTTTATTAATCATATATAAATAAACATGTATACCTTAATTAAATATATATGTGCATAATCAATATCACATTTCTTTTATATTGTTTTTCACTTTAATTACATTGTAAAACGTTTTTATTTGAAAACAACTCCCCTAGAGTGCCACCTGTACCATTATATACCATTGATTTTCATGTTAGACGAATGAAACACTATGGACCATAGGATTAAATATTGTTATGAATTAGTTATAGGTCAGTAGGTTGGTAAGACGAGCACACCATTTATCCATCCATCTTGGATTCAAAGCACACAAGAAACACACCATCAACAACAACAAAAATGACAGATGCCCTCCTTCAATACTATCATTTGCAAAAGGAAGTAATCCAGAGGCATATTCAGAGTCATTAGGTTGTTTCAACAAGCAAAGTGGGCAACAGGCCACCTGCAAGACCATAACAAAAGCAGATATGCAAGATTCCATCGACAGAGAATCCCTCAATAATGAATTCAAGATCATGCAACATCTCTCAGGGCACCCCACTATGGTTGCGCTTCACGAGGCTTATGAGGATGATGAGTTTGTCCATCTGGTAATGGAGATGTTCTCAGGCAGAGATCTGTTCGAAAAAATCATTAGCAGGAAGAATACATGTCCCTTTTCAGGTATCATATCAATTTATTTTCATATATGTTTTTTAATAAAAAAAATATTTTGGGATGAAATTGGTTATATTCTCTGACTCTAAGTAGTAACCGACAAGTTTGGGTTTGAAAAATGGTTAGCCACCAGGCGAGAAAAGATAAGAATAGTAGGGGAAGCCCTAACGGTTGATCATAACAGAGCGCCAGAAGTTATAAAGAAAGTAAATATGGTTAAATCCCAAGATTTAATCATAGGGCTTGCGGAGGAGCGGAGGTTCGAATCCCGGGAAAGAAAAATGTTCCCCAAAAGGTAAGATTGGGGTTTTATTAGGTAGATTCCCTTAGGTTTTTTTCCCCTGAATTCCTGGGTTCTGATTTGTGCTGTAATTTTACTTTCAGGGGAGCCGAAAAATACTCTGATGGATACAATGAGGGTTTGTATAAGAGGCAATGAGTGCAGCCGGAATACGCACCACATTCTCCTTATGGTGGTTACTTGCACGGGCAACGATATGGGAGCACCAGGCGTGGATTTACCTTGGGATTCAGTGCTGACAATAATACTCGGAATCGGACTGCTTCATTCTTGTGTATAGTGCCCATGTTTCATATATATGGGCTTGCGGCTTTTTCTTGTGGGTTGATTGGATCCGGATCCACCATTGTTGTGTTCTCTAAGTTTGATCTCATAGAGATGCTTGGGTTGATTCAGAAGTACATAATCACCTATTTTCCTCTTGGGCCTCCCATCCTATTGGCTATGAACAAATTTAATATTGCAAAGAAATATGATTTGAGTTCTTTGCACACTGTTATATGTGGTGGAGTTCCCCTGAGTAAGGATTCTACAAAGGAGTTTATTTCTCAATTCCTTGGAGTCACAATAACACAAGTAAGTTGCTTTCCTCTTTTCTGCCATGTTGGTCTACTTCCTATAGAAATACATGAACATTAACTTTGCTTTTTTTTTTTTAACAAATTTAAATTTTCAGAGGATATGGACACTGACTTGATATTCACTCTCTCCAACCACCTAAGAGGGTATAACAAGCTACTAGCCCTGTCTTTATTATGTAGGTCCAGTGTGCCTCCATTTTTAGTGTAGGGTAGTGGTCTTCCTGTAAGGGAAAATGAGGGCTAACAGGGTCTCTCTCTCTCTCTTTACCTTTAAGCACATGGTTGGCCTTTCAATACTTATTCAATAGAAATTTTACCAGCCAGATTTGGAATCTATTGTGGAAATGCATCTGGCCCTGGCTATGGATCAGAGAGAAAGGAATATTGGAATTTGAACTAATAACCAATAATATTTCCTTGTAGTTAGTTATAAGTTATAACAACGTCCAGATTAAAACCCATGGAACCCTTTCAAGTTTTTACAGACTAGAATCTACATTCAAGAAAAAATTATCTCAAGGTAAAATAAAGTTCATTATACTATTTTCTAGGCTCGATGTTAGGCATATTTGCTTCCTCTTAACAAACCAGGTTCTGTAGTTTGGCTATTTCTGTATACAACCGTGGAATTTTTCTCTGGGACGAAATTCCTGTAGCTTGGGTGGCTAGGCATTTGGGATTAACACATGGCTAGTCACAAATTCGAAGCCTACTGAGAAGATGATTGTGTACAAAAAATGGGACAGCAAATGAGGATTTGGGACAGAGGCATGAGGCCTTAAAGAGACTTCAAGAGCCAACAATTTTTAGTGATAAAATTTGTTCCTTGGAGGCTCAAAAGGATCTTAGCCACCTTTTGGTATAACAAAATATTATAGGTGGCTAACAGTGGGTATGGTCAGTCTTTTCTTGGGCTGCACAGAGGTTTGAATGATAGCGTTTCCCGGTGATACTCTAGAGCCCAGGGGCACATGTACCAAACATAGAAAACATTTATAGCTGATTTCGAGTGTATCCTAGATGATGGATCACAAATATTAGCAACATCACACCTATGGGGTCTTCTTAGCCACCGTGTATATGCCCAACCATGCTTATACACAAACATCCAACAGGTACAGGGGCTTGAATTGAGCATTGAATACCTCTTACTAATCATCAACAACTAACACAATTTCTGCCATTTTTTTACTTGCTATTAGAGCCATGACCTTACAAGTATCTCGGTAAGCCTACCCCTAGGCTATGCTTTTTCTCAAGTAATTTTACATGAAATTTTGCAGGGCTACGGGCTAACAGAAACAATGGGAGTAGGATCCTCTACAGACAATCAAGAAGAAAGCAGACACTATGGAACAACTGGCTTGTTGTCTCCAAATACTGAAGCAAAAATAATTGATCCTATTTCAGGAACTCCTCAACCCCCAAACCAACAAGGAGAATTGTGGTTTCATGGTCCATATGTCATGAAAGGTATGTTCTATTCTTAGACTTTATTTTTTCCATAATGGTTATATCATGAAATGAATTATAAATATATTGAACAAGAGAAAACCTTAAATATAATGCAAAGTTCAAACCGTGCTCTAGATAGGAAATATTTCATCGAAGTTGTAATTTATACCGACAAACAAAACATTAAGTTGGTGGAATAGGGTTATGCAAGGGGAAATAATTCCAATCCAATTCTCTGGAAGTTTTCAATTATTAGTAGTGAAGCAAGCCCTTGAACTTGAGTTTTTTTCTTAACCCTGAGAAAATTACATCTTTTGGAGAAGGAAACTTTTGGAAGTTGAGAATCATGGATATGTATTGTTGACTTAAATAAAAATATCTTTTAAAGGTTAGGTTTAAATATCTAAAAATACAATTTTACTCTATTGCAGGTTACTTCAACAATCCGGAAGCTACTACTTCAACTCTGAATTCGGATGGTTGGCTACAAACATGTGATCTCTGTTACATTGATGGTGAGGGCTACATATTTGTAGTGGATAGATTGAAAGAGTTGATCAAATATAAGGGTTACCAGGTATAGCCTTCATCTCTCTGAGAAGTCTTAACTTTTTCTTAAGAGTCATATCGAAAATATTATGCATGGTTCAGGTTTCTAGACAAAGAATCTGGCCAGGTTCCATTGGCATATATTGTGAAGAAACTCGGAGGCACACTATCTGAAAGCACTGTAATAAACTTTGTAGCTCAACAATTAATTGCATCATAAATACTATGTATTATACTATCATTACATTTTTTTAGAATTGCAAGCTAGCAGAGGGATAATTTCGAATTTTTTAAGTATTTCATCAAAATTCTCAAATATTGTCACTATTATCATTAGCAAACATGTAGCTGTTGATCAATACCATCGTTACAAGGTATTATTATCTGTAAATATAAGAACAATATATGTCACTGGCTACTTGTAAGCCATCTTCAAACTTTATGTCCATGTCCAACCCCATTATTGTTGTTTTTATACTAGTGTATCAATAGTGAAAATCCTAGATGATTTGGGTATCAACCTCATGCAAAATTTCATGTGGGTTTTGAAGGGGGATATTGGTCTAATGTCTGCGATGGAAGTAGATGCCTATAGACTTTCAATCTCATGGCCCAGGCTTATTCCTGCTATACTTCTGTTTGAGCTCTGACCACATGCTTAATCCTAAGAATTTAGTAAACACTCATTGGACAATGTATGTTCTCTTCTTAGACTTTCTTTTGTTCATAATAGTTATATCATGAAATGAATTATAAATATATTGAACAAGAGAAAACCTTAAATATAATGCAGAGTTAAAACCCTGCTCTAGACAGGAAATATTTCATCGAAGTTGTAATTTATACCGACAAACAAAACATTAAGTTGGTGGAATAGAGTTATGCAAGGGGAAAGAATTCCAATCTAATTCTCTAGAAGTTTTCAATTAGTAATAGTGAAGCAAGCCCTTGAACTTGAGTTTTTTTTCTTAAGCCTGAGAAAATTACATCTTTTGGACAAGGAAACTTCTGGAAGATGAGAATCATGGATATCTATTGTTGCCTTAAATAAAAAGATCTTTTAAAGGTTAGGTTTAAATATTAAAAATTCCAATTTTACTCTATTGCAGGTTACTTCAACAATCCGAAAGCTACTACTTAAACTCTGAATTCGGATGGTTGGCTATGAACATGTGATCTATGTTACATTGATGATAAGGGCTACATATTTGTAGTGGACAGATTGAAAGAGTTGATCAAATATAAGGGTTACCAGGTATAACCTGCATCTTTCTGAGAAGTCTTAACTTTTTCTTTCCTGAGCTCAGGCTTCTGTGATTCATAATATTTAGATGGAATTCTTTAGGATTAATCACAATGAGAAAATTATTTAATATTTAATCCAACCATAACATAATTTTTCTTATACATGGCTTTATAGGTTGCTCCTACTGAATTAGAAGCACTTCTACATTCTCACCCTGAGATTATAGATATTGCAGTAATACCATAAGTATAATATTTTTTAATATCAGTTTTTTGCATGCAATTTGAACTTATAATTTTTGAGTAATTCTTGCCTTTTTTAAATTTTCATTTTCCATGACTACTTTTCCTAAATTGATGTGGAAACTAATCCATAGGGGTTTCCTATTATGGCATTTAACTCTAGGGTTTAACTTCATATTCTCATGAATTAATGGCCGAAAATGCCTATAGGTGTTGTATTTATAACCAGCTTATATGGACTTCCCAAGCTACAGTAAAGAAGTAGATGCCTAATGATAACATAGTTATACTTGGGCCCTGGGGCATGTGCTTCACCAAAACCGAATCAAAATCATGTTGTATTGTATTAGGTTATTATGGTAGATACAAGGTAGGTTATTAAAAAAACAACAATCATGATGTGATTGATCCCTTATCAATCAAAGGTACAAAGTTTACAATTATAATCCTGATTTGTATAGGCCAAAAATAAATCCTCTATGCAAAATATAGTATACTCGGTCATTAATTTCAATGGTTTCAAGAGTCATATCCAAAATATTATGCATGGTTCAGGTTTCTAGACAAAGAATCTGGCCAGGTTCCATTGGCATATATTGTGAGGAAACCCGTAGGCACACTATCTGAAAGCAGTGTAATAAAATTTGTAGCTCAGCAGGTAATTTTCATCATAAATACTGTGTATTTATGCTTAGAATTGTAAGCTAGCAGAGGGATAATTTTGAATTTTTTAAGTATTTCATCAAAATTCTCAAATACTGTCACTACTATCATTAGCAAACATGTAGTTGTTGATCAATACCATCGTTACAAGGTATTATTATTTGTAAATCTAAGAACAAAATATGTCACTGGCTACTTGTAAGTCATCTTCAAGCTTTATGTCCATGTCCACCCCCAGTATTGTTGTTTTTATACTAATGTATCAATAGTGAAACTCCTAGATGATTTGGGTATCAACCTCATGCAAAATTTCATGTGGGTTTTGAAGGGGGATATTGATGTAATGTCTGTGATGGAAGTAGATGCCTATAGACTTTCAATCTCATGGGCCAGGGTTATTCCTGGTATATTTCTGTTTGAGCTCTGACCACATGCTTAATCCTAAGAATTTAGTAAACACTCAATGGACAATGGTAGGAAATAACTATTCCACATATATTGATGTAGATGGTGAAGCACCCATCAACCAAAAAGGCCTTGAGTACTATAATAACCTCATAAATGAGATTTTGTCCAATGGTAGGGATCTTGTTTTATTTATTGACAAGCTTGTTTCTACTCTGTTTTTGTTTTTGTGACTATCATCCTAAAAAATGTTAATCGTGGCACAATGCATGTCTCGAGCATTCAACCACATGTTACATTGTACCACTTTGATCTACCCCAAGCTCTAGAAGATTCCTATGGAGGTTTCTTAAATCCACAGATTGTGTAAACATCTTATGTCATCTCCTGTTCTTGATTTTCTTCCAATGTGGGTTGACACACAAGTCAAAGCATCAATTTATTGTTGAATCAATAATCTTATGGTTAGAGAAGCCGAGTTCTCTAATCTACTTCGATCTTATGCAGGGAGGATTTTAAAGGTTATGCAGATGTGTGTTTTAGAGAGTTTGGTGATCGAGTGAAATATTGGTCCACTTTCAATGAGCCCAATATATTTCCCACTACAAGAGACAATGAAGGCTCTTTCCCACCTCAACGATGCTCCCAACCATTTGGAAATTGTACTGCTGGAAACTCAGCTGTTGAGCCTTATATTGTTGGTCACCATGTTTTGCAATCACATATAGCTGCTATGGAGCTGTACAGGAAACCTATCAGGTTCCTTTCCTCTCTAATCTATGTTCATCTCCATTCATTCTATGAGATTTTCTAAATTTCTTGATGAATGAAGGCAAAGTAGAAGGGATGGATTGGAATAGCACTTTTAGTAAATTGGCTGATACCTCTTACCAATAAATCCACAGATGTGGCTGCTACTCAAAGAGTAAATGATTTTATAGTTGGCTGGTGAGTGACTTCTTAAACAGTGTATTTCAAGTTAACTTGTGCTTCAACCAGAAGCTTCAGTGCCATTGAGCAGTCTCACCAAATGTCATTTCTTCCCTTTTTCAGTTGGGGTTTTCGTAGTGATTCAAATAATTAACAGCTATATTATTGAAGTGGGAGCAAATAGGTGTACTTTTGTTTGGTTGAGGGTAGACATCCTCCCTGAATTAATTTATTTTTCCAAAATCCAGGCAATTAGACCCATTTGTTTCTGGAGACTATCCAGGGAGCATGAGGAATATAGTTGATTCTCAATTACCTTCATTTACAAAGGAACAGGCTCAAAAGTTACAAGGGTCATTGGACTTCATTGGTTGCAATCACTATTTTACCCTGTACTATTTTGATGTTCCAAGAAAAGGTAAACTTATGTCAAGAGACTATGCTCAAGATATGTCCATTGGATATGCAGGTACGAGAGTCATTCTCACAAATATATTTAACTCAATAAATCTCATCTTCTATCAGCCTTTCAACTTGGCCTCTTTAAATCTATGAAGAGTAACAATACTGTCGTGAAATCATAAAGGAAAATGGTTGTCTCTCTTTTCCACTATTTTAAGACAGAATTTTTTTTTTTTTTCGACTACTGTCCCTTAATGTTTTATCGTTCCAGTCTCAAAATGTTGTTCTTTATAGACTCAGTTCTATGCCATTCTGCATAACAGACATTAATAGTTTTAATTCCAAGAGCTATAATGCCCTTATAAGTGGTATGAAATAAATTAGGCCATTGATGTAATGATACAAAGGTGTTTATATGTAACTTTATCCATATACATCTAACTCGATGACATAGCCCATATCATATATATATAATTGCTATATATATACATTCACTTAAATTGCACCACCCATAATATATTTAAAATTATATATAGGCATATACCAAATTATATGATGTCGCCCATTGGACCCTTCTATTTTTATTTTGATTACCCTTTTAACATCACTATGGAACGAAATCGTATTGCTCTCCCTTAGGTGTATGGGTTACATCTATTGTTAATTCACAAATGCTTATGGTTATGATCTATACGAATACGGATTCTCATAGAGTTGTTCACACGCTAAACATAATATGTCAGTGCTGCGTAATGGTCAAAGTTATTGGGTACGCCATCGTTATTGTTTCAATTATCCCCGTCACGTCTTCTACCAGTGAAGTTGTGAATTCTTTTGCGGCGTACTGATCTCCCAACGGCTCACCTTCTGGTTTTTCAGCCTACTCTTGTACTTTCGATGGCCACGTGGCTGCTTTTGTGGGGTTTACCTATCGTAAGAGCTACTCTCGTCAGTAGAGGTCCGGCTCAAATTTGTACTGCGTCTACTTGGCGTTCAATTGGTGGTCATAAGAAAAGAATGGTACAAGATGAGTACAAAGATATTTTGTCGACCGATGCAGTCTATCCCTCTTGGGATTTCCATGCGTACTCTCTCATTAATTTTCCTGGTTTCCGCGTTTCATACCTTTCCCCATTTCCAGTCCGGAAGTTCAGATATCATTTTGCGTGTTAGGGTTTCTGTGTTTCGTTTAAGTCGAGATTTTCTTTTCAGATCGCTCTATTCAAGCCGACGGTTGCTCTATATTTCCACCTTGTCTGCCCTTCTCCAGATTATGGGAACTCTATCGCCAGGGAAGGAAGGAATAGAATCGGCACTCTATCACCTATCATCCTGGTAAGAAATCATATCCCAGGTTGCTTCGTCGTTTCGGTGTTCTCGGTGATCTTCGCACAAGTCCATTTATTCTGCGTCCATTCTTATTTTCGACTTCTGAATGTGAACGCATTTCTTGTAATGGCTTTTCCCTTATATTTCATGTGAAATAGGTAGATGTTATTACAGTAGCGCTTCGGTGCGGCTTTCCTTATTTGCCTCTGAACCTGTGCGTGGCGCTTTGAATTCATGTGCGTCTAACTCCTTTCCGTTTGTATTTGTTTTATTTTCCTGTTTGGAGGTTACACAATTTACTCCGAGGGCTGCGAAGTTTCTAAGTTCGCGATAGGGGTAGTAGGTTACAGGTGTCGATTTCATCACCAACCCGACTCGACCTTCGGCCAGTGCCTACGCTATCATGGAGAGCCCACCTTGTCTTTTTGTTTTCAGTGTGTCGACTGTTGGTAAGGTTAGAATCCCAGTCTCGTCTATCGTTTGGCTGTATGCATTTTTCATATTTACATCAATTCTCCTATTACCATACTTAACTAATACGTGATTTATTTTCGTGTCAGGTGTGAGAACGCTCTGCCCCCTTCCCGAACAGGAGTTTCAGGGTTTGCGTCTCGTACCGGGATTAAATCTTCATTTCTGCTCCATGAATTATGATTCGCTTGCCCTACAGGTTCCCTACAACCCTTTTTGCGTTCATTTGGAATTCTGGCTATCACAGCTAGGGTTTCAGCCACTTCATTCTCATATTTGTGCACTGTGTAGTTGTATATGTTTCGTTTTTGATTTTTTTCTATCCAGACTGTAACCACATTCCGAACAGTATGTGACTATTATACAAAGCTTGTCTACTTTCATGTTGAGTCACACAGCACGTCTACTCTTCCGAATTCTATGAGATCTCGCAACCACAGCACTCAATAAAAAGGACTGAAAGTTAATGATTAACCTTGCTCGTGTATATTTTATTGCTATTGCGTTGCGAACTTTGCCGGAATGGATGAAGATTTCGTCATCATGCATCATATTACATAATGAATCGAATGGATAGCACACAATATAATGCCGCTCTAAAGTATTTCTCATCCTTGATGGTCTTGTTTTATTTACATTTAAATTCTGGGGTGTTTAACTTCCGTGGGTGTATGTATATATTTTCACCGCATGTTTTGGATCTTTATCTTATAATGGCGTAGCCAGAACCTCACCAAGGTTACTGCCCATACTAAATCGAAATTTACCAGTGATCTCTCAGGACGTGGGATTGTAGTAGATACCCGCCCGTCTCAATAATTTGTTATTATTACGATTTTATGGTAGGATGGTACGCATGCATGTTTTCCGTAATAATTAACATTCTTCCAATTTTATATTGCCTGGATGCCGAGTTCATAAGGTTTGAAATTTCTTGTATGCACTAATAAATTTCTATTGAACTTGAGAAGAAGGAGGTTATTAATATTACCACATTGCATTTCAGTTTGTTCAGTTTCTGGAGACAGCCTCTATACATGTATTCAACGACAAGTTTGGTTTTCCATAACTCGTACAGAAATGTTCTTTCTTCTTTTATTAACAGACTTGTATGGGTCATTCTTATTGCATTCCTTATAAAATAGAATGATAGGTTTGACTACACTATAATTTTAATCACAGGAACAATTACAGTGTACTGGATTTTAATTTCTTATTATAATAAACAAGGGACTAGTTGACCTAGTTTAGATCACTCTTCTTTTTATGTTAAATAGCAGAAGCAGATTTAAGTTAAAACATAGGTCATATGGGGAAAACATGTATTCTCAGATTTAAACCAGCTATGGTTTAAAGATTCTGCTGAATTCTTTCCCGAGGTGTGATTCCCACAACCATACGGAAATTTAAGCTACTTATGCTGAAAATTTCTGTTCAATGTGTGGAGTGTTCCTACTCACCAAGTGTACATATAAAATTTCTCTTTCATCTTCCTATGCAACATGAACTTGAATCCTACCTCTTATAGTATACTAAAAATTTAATAACTTTAAGGTAACATTAAAAATTCTAACATGCAATGCCATCAATTATATGTATCCAATTCATACCTTAAGAAGCACAACAAAATTCAATTTAGGAACAGACCACTGTTGCAATTGACCAGCCTCCCAACCTTAGAGTCCTTTTTGTCTCCCAGAACTCACCCCCGATCTGAGATCATCTCCTTGAACAGATCAACCCCCAATCTGTTTAGGAGCAGCTTATTTAAGCTGTTGTCCCCCCAAAGCATGTTTCTAATTCTGCGTCCAGAATATCAGGATGCTTTTCTTCCTGTTGGCCTAGGCTTCCCATTTTAGGGACTCTTGAAAGCTGTTTTATGCTTTTCCTCAGCTTTTCTAGCTTTTACCTCTTCCCAACTACTTTGCTCCTCATTGGGGAAACTTAGATTTTTCCTCAAAATCTAGATTGGAAATAATTCCTTTCAAGGCTTTTGAAAGGTTGTGGGGAATTGGTTGCCTTATCCATCCTCATGGAATTAGCAATTGATCTCAAAATCTCATTTTGGTCAATATTCACAAAATCATTTTGTTCATTTCTTCAACTTAATATTAAATTACATTCACAAAATACTTATCCTTTGGGGTCCACCCCCTTTAGGATTTAAAGTTCAAATGTCTAACTTTGAAATTCCAACACATAAATTGGGGG